>JAMPIV010005213.1:0-280734 GCA_024509875.1 Oreohelix idahoensis | reverse complement strand
TAATAATAATAATAAATTCTTTAAGCGCCAAACACGGCGCATAAGGCAGAAACCAGTGCTCTCCAGGTTGTTCGTTGTGACGCCACTCCTCTTAGCTCTTGCACATTATTTAGGCCCAACGTTCTTCCTTCTCTTATTATTGTTCTTCTGAGTGTTTCTTTTGGTCTTCCTTTTTTCCGCTTACCCTCAGGAACCCAAGTGAGCGCCTGTAGTGGTATTCTGTTGTTTTGCATTCGTAGGACATGACCGATATATGACCATCGTCTTTTCCTTATATAGTCGGAGACATATTTCTGCCTAGAGTCTTCTCTTATTTGTCGATTAGTCTTGAATTCTTTCCAACTGATGTTCATGAGTTTTCTAAGACATTTGTTCTCGAATGTATTCAGCTTGTTCTCCAATGATTTTGTTATTTTCCAACTCTCACAGCCGTATGTTAACACTGAGATAACATTTGAATTAAACAGACGAAGCTTGGTATGTATATTCAATGATCGTAATTTCCAAATGTTAGATAATCTATGAAGGCGCTAGCTGCCAAAGCAATTCTAGTATGGATTTCTCTTGTTGTGTCACCATCCTGAGTCATTTTACTGCCTAAATAATTGAAACTTTCAACTTTCTGTAGTTTTTCCCCGTTCAAGATGATATCAAAGGTCTCGTTAGAAAAGTTCATAGCTTTAGTTTTAGAGGCATTTATTTGGAGACCAATTTTAACCGAGAGATGACACAAATTATTTATTGCTTCTTGGGATTGTCTTGGTGTTGAACTTAAGAATGCTACATCATCTGCGAAATCCAGGTCCCCAGGAATTTTCCATTTGTCCATTTTATACCCAATTGTTCATTGTGGGTATAGTTTCTCATAACCCAATCAATAGCTATTCCAAAAAGTAGTGGTGACATAATACAGCCTTGTTTCACCCTGTTTCTACTGTAAACCATTCTGTATTCCCTTTATTTGTTCTAACACAACATCTTGCATTGTCATATAGCGCTTTGATTATATTCACATATTTTGTTGGAAAACCATAGATTGTAAGTATCTTCCACAATGATGGGCGGTGTAGACTATCAAAGGCTTTTTGAAAATCGACGAAGGTGATAATAAGTGGCGATTGCCTTTCCACTGATTCTTCTATAATTGTTCTTAGTGTGAATATTTGATCAATACATGATGATACACCCACAGATATTTAAGCAGACTAATAATATTTAACAAATATTTATTAAATACACTGAACTAACTCAAGAGTGTAAAAATTTTGATAGAATTATATTACATTTATTTTGTTCTGGATCAAGTTTTATGTTGACCAGAACTTTTTTTAAAAAAAAAGGATTTAAAATTTATGAAAGAAATGCATGGAATGTTACATAATAAATGCAAGAGTGTACATATATAAGTACTAGACTAGTTAGTTTTATTAAAATGTTCTAGTAGTCATCTACTTGGGAGGATAGTTAATGCTTGTGCTGTTGGGGTGGCCTCATCACACCTGTCTATATTGACTACACAGTGTCCAGTAAATTACAGGAATTTTATGGGGTATTAGTAACTAAAAGGCGTTGGTGAACTTCCAGCAGACCAGAGGCTCACTCAACTTGCATATGTAGCTCTGGTGCTGAAATCTGGTGGTCCCACCTCTCCGTGCTGGCGGGCAATAATAGTGGTCTCTGTCACAACGTACTGCACAGATACACTCGAGTAAAATCACCAACTGAATGGACACCGCCTTGTTGACAACTGAAACTCACAGCTCTGCAATCAAAGTATTGGCTATGTGTCAAAATTCTATTCTCTACCCACGTCTGGACACCACACGGACACAACAACCACATCATACAGACAGGTCAGATCTCTCTGACCAAACAGCACATTTACCATGGTGGTTTTACATCAGATAGGTCCTCCCAGACTATAGATTCTGAAAAATATTTATTAGTTTCCTTCCCTAAAAGTGGATAGGTAATATGTTTCATTATTCTCAACACTTGATCTGTCTTTCCTAACCCTTGCTGGAGTTTATGTATATTGTTGGTCCCTAGACCCTGACTTGGGCGGGGGGTCTAGAGCAAATCCCTACTTGTGTGTAAGGCTAGATTATGATATGGCAGTATCAAATCACTCGAACATTAAACAATATTCAAAATATACAAAGAAATAATTTCAATCTTACCAGATTATGAATAAAGAACACAGAAATGCTAGCAAAACTCAGCTGAGCTGCTGGCTATAGTATGGCGTCCCTGAACTTATTTCACTTTCTTTCATTTGGAAATCACCACACTTTAAAATACTGTGTCTATCATCGAACAACTATTGAGGAATGGCCCCACTTGCGCGTCTGAGCGCCGATAAAATGATTGTCTGTGGCCAATCACTGCCTAGGTTTATTTCAAATTCAAATTTCCTACCCTAAAGTCATTTCAGTCATGCTTCAGTCAAGTATGGATGTTTATCTGTTAGTCTGTCCGTCTCTACTTGTTTTTTTCAAAAACGTACTTGATTTTTGAACCAACCTTTCTCTCCCCTCCAAAATTTTGTCGTTAAAAGTTATATTTAGACACAGCTCCCACCAATGTCCCTTCGCTTCCCTACTAAGTAGATTTGAACACCTGCGTCTCAAGGTCGTGTTTTTTTGTGCAAATAGCGACACTTTTTATTCCATACAGTCTGTCGCTGATGTGAACAACACTGTCTTTTGTCATTATCTTCAATATTATCTATCCGTCTGTAAAATTAAGAACATATTAGTTCACTGCTCAGAATGGGCCATCCGGCCAGCTAATTTTTATATTCCTAACATTAATATTACGAAAAAGTTACTTTTTAATTTTTGTAATATTCCAAACATCTGCGTTCTGCCGCTGAATTCAAATCAAAGGCTTGGTATCGTAAAAGCGACGAATAAATGACTGTGGCGTAACATATCCAAGGTCCCTTCTGTCGAGTTCCTTACTTTATGTCAACTTGGGAAACGTGACTTTTCTCCGTTCCCCCCCCCCCCCCGCCCCGCCCCCCCCAATTGCGTCTCCTTAGCCTTTCTAGTCTCACGCAATCTTTCCAGTCATATTTTTTCCTTTTTATCCGCCGTTTCCCTCCTGTCTAGCAAGTCAATTTTTATGGAGGGTGATGACCCGCGGTCTGGGCGATCATGTACTATCAGCAGCCTACGCATTATGTTTTTATCCTTACATGTTATCTTTGGAGGTATTTTACCGTTGTATCTCTGTCAATTTCACTACAATGATAATGCCAATGAGTCGGATTAAGTGGCTTTTGGACAGCGGAAATCGACAACTGATATATATATATATATATATATATCTATATATATAGATATATCTATATATATATATATATATATATATATATATATATATATATATATATATATATATATATATATATATATATATATATATATATATATATATATATATATATGCGAGTGTCAAAATGCAAATATAAAATGATGAAAGGTACATATATAACATACCCTGAGCTTTTCGGGCGAACACTGGAAGTAAAATCCTAGAACGTGATGTCTCTGGGGTTACTCTCTTCTGATCTTAGAAGTCATGTTCAGTCCTTAGGCCTGTCCTATATTTAGCTCCTAATATGCCGTGTTCCTGGCTGTGATTTCTTCGTGAATTTTTTTTTTTTTTTTTTTAAATAAAGTTTTGCCTCGTTTTGGTGAGGCGCTTCCCGTTCAGCCTAGTTGGTTATATTAGGGCGCATGTCCAAATATGAAAGACCCTTAGGTCTGAACGTTTATGTTAATTTTTTTTTTTTCTTCTTCTTCTTGAATCAATTGAAGTCAGTTAAGTAGTCTTACAACGCTGTAGGATATAAGCAACATTTCAAGCCTTTGCGCCCAGTTTGCTGCTTGGAGGAGAAGTCCAGTCTGGAGCAGTCTATCGCAACATCTCAGATGCCAAACCAATTGCAAATAAGTGACTGAATTTTGTAAGGGTCTATTCGTTTACTATTCTCCTCTCATGTAGAGCATTATTGCATGACAACATACGATATTTGTACTTTACGTGTGATTTTTAAAACTCGGTAACCCAGAGGTTTTCAACTTATTTAAGTCCATGGCTCCCCTGTCCAACTACATTCTTTTTGCGGCTCCCTTGTGGGATAACTGGTTAAAAACTTTAGCGATGTTTCGATATTTAGTCTAACTTTATTTGAGCAGGACGGCTTTGGAAAGGCTTTTAAACAACGAAAGTTACAAAAAAATTCAATTGGACAATCTATGAAAAAATTACACGTACAAGAAAAAATATACACAAAGTGCGCTATGAAAACCCTTACTTGTTTTTATTTTTGTCTGAAAATCATTCACAGATATACTGCACTCACGATTCAATCTCCATAACAAAAAACTTGTACAGTAAAACTAAAAAAATATGATGAATAAAGTACCAGTCATCTCAGTGTGAAACATGAGCTTGCTTGTTGTTACACAGCTTGTCAAATCTTGGCACCAATTGAGATACAACTACCCTCACTGTTAACTAAGATTATTAATGTATTTTTGCATGTTGACCACACTTAGGCTATTAGCAGTTAATCTACGCGGTATTATCTCTATCTGTGGTTAATCATGTAGTTGCACGGGTTTTTACTAATACTGAACAAGTTATATTTAACACGTCATCGGGAGTGTACGACGTAATCCGTTTTGCACTAATTTATGCAAACGGTTGTTTCTGGGCCTTTCGTATATTGTAGTCGTCAAAGAAGGACGTACTTGTTCTAGCTCCTGAGATTTTGGAGGAAATATATAATTTATGTGGCATGAAGTACTTCGAGGGCCGCCACGGTGTATTAATGAAGAATGAGAAGTAAGCGAGAAAGATTCGTAATAATTTATGAAGGAATTACACTGATATTCCTAAGTCTACATAATCTGTCCCACATTACTTGGGTGGATTGGATGTCACCTCTAGTACAGCGGCCAGACATATATTGACCAGACAAGACTGTGAGATGATTCGTAAACATGTATGTAACCTATGACATGTCAATGTATGAACTTATTATCGTCAAGTTTATTACACGTTCGATTGTATGTGGACCCATACACGGAAGAATTCGTATTACTCTGTGAATAGATCATTGTCAGCCACACACTCACGACATTCAACATGCCCAGCACGATGCACAGATAGACTTGTTACATCAACCATCTTCAGCACGATATTATTTCTGGAAGAAGAAAACCCCATCCGTAACAAGATAAACATGGTGATCCAGTACTGGGGAATCGATATCAAGAACGTTTGTCAGTTATAAAATGAAAAGGGACTGTGATTGAACACAATTTTTTCAAGAACCTTGCGTGAAATCGTCAACGTTGGCCCTAATTTGCATAATTTGATGTGAAGAGCGCATGTCTGCCGCCTTCAAAATCCAAAAGTCAACTAGTCAAGATGTCTACATTTTTTGTTTGACTCAAGTTCATCTCCAGATGTCGTCATTCAAGTCTGCCATTATCTTCTTACGATTTTCGGGACTGCTGTTTGCTGTACCAGGACGGTCTACAAGTTGCTATCAAATCAGTCTGCAGCCAGCGCCGAGACGTTTTTATTGTACATACTAGCATCTGGAGGGGATCTCAGTTTTACAGATAAGTTGGCCAGTTAAATGTTTTTTTTTTAAATTGGGGTACTATTGACAGACCCTTCGTAATCCTTGCTTTTTGTGTCTTATGTGTATATCCATGTTCTGTTGTTTTCTGCGGGAGGCTGGGAGGTTGATTCGATGTTAACGATTCAATGTCATTGAAAAATGACCGCACATCGAATGTTCTGTAGGTTTTAGTATTGTAAATTTCATTTAAGCGGTAGTTCCGGCTCGAGTAACCTCCTCGAAGTTTTTCCTGACCACTACTTGATTTTTTCAATAGTTCATGTTTGCTGTGATGTTTCGTTTATACCTGCATTGTTGTCTAGTTTCATTTTTCGTATTTTTGTGATAGTTTTGTTCGTGCCGTTAGTCTCATCTACCTATCGCTTGGTTTTTACAGTATTTGTTTATACTCTGTCTGGGTCCTGTCCAGTCCTATTTTTAGCAGTGAGACTGTCCGATTTGCTGTTTTCTTTTTGGTTCACTATTAGAATTTTTTTTTTCCTTACTGCTAATTTTTCTCTGTTTGTCTTTGGTCTTTTCTTGTGATATTATTTCATGGATAATTTTTTTGGTTCTTGCACGATTTCTTTTCTTTGCTACACTACATTATTATTTAAGAAAAAATTGCATTGTTGGTATTGCCATAAACTATTGCCATATACATAGCTTACACAAAAAATGTGTAAAGCTTCAAGCCATTATATTTCGACTAAATGAGTCATATTATTAGTTAAAATGGCTACATTAGATTACTTTGTCGAGCAGGACAAAGTATTTGTTTATAATGGTAAAGTGTTGAGGGAATTCGCCATGACTGAGTTGGCTAAGGCAAAACAAGAATTACAGGAACAGGAAGCTAAAGAGGAGAAAAAGCTGAAAAGAGACGTCTCCAGGAAATGGAGGAAAGAAATATTAAAATGCAACATGATAGAGAAATGGAAGAGACATTGGCCCGGGAAGAAAGAATGATGCTTCTTCATTTTGAGGAATTGAAATTAAGGGATCCAAATGGACATAATGGTAATTCAGATACTCCTAATTCCTTAGGTAAAAATAACGGTAATGCTAAATTTCGCTTACCAATATTCAACCCAGGCCTCGATGACGTCTCATGCTTCTTAAGTCGCTATGAAAGTGTATGTGAAGCACATAAATTAGACAAATCTCAATGGTGTGCTAAACGTATGGAATTTTTGAGTGGAGAGCCATTGACTGCTTAAAGCACAATGGATGAGTCTGTTAGAAATAATGATGATGCTGCTGGTGCACTATTATTGAAACACTATTAACTTGATGCACAGGGATACCGTATGAGATTTAAAACTATGATTCCTGAAACTGGGAAGGATTTCTCAGAATTCATCTCTGCCATACGACTTGCTTTTAACAGATGGGTTCAACTCTCAGAAATTGAGAAAACATATGAAGGTCTTATGGATCTGTTGTTAAGGGATAAGGTGTTATCATCTGTAAGTAAGCTTTTTTGGTCTTTTTTGCATGAACGCAAACCTATGACTTTATCTTCACTAGAAGAAATTGCCAAACAATACTGCACAGCACATCTTGGTGCTTGTATTAGCAATAGCCGTATTAAGGAATCATTACCGGTTGCTTCAGCTGCAACTTGGAACAATAATAATGTTACAAAAGTCATTTCCTACCCCCTGCCCAGAATAGACGATCTACTTGCGACGTTAGGAAAGTCTACCTACTTCACCACACTAGATGCAAGGTCAGGCTTTTGGTGCATCCCCATGACACCTGAGGCAAAACAGAAATCCACATTCTGTTCGCACATCGGGAGTTTCTCTTGGAATGTCATGCCATTTGGTCTAAAAGGATCGCCAGCAACATATATGTCACTCATGGACGAAGTGTTAAAGGGTTTACAACCATTTTCCCTAGCATATATAAACGACATACTGATACATACCGTAGGCACGATAGAAGACCACCTTCGCAAGGTAGAAATAGTCCTCGATAGACTCAGGCATCACCAAATAAAGTTAAAACTGTCGAAGTGTGAGTTTCTAAAGACATAAACAAAATATTTATGCTTCATCATCAATAGAGATGGTATCAGACCAGACGAAGACAAAGTTAAGGCCATAAGAGAGATGCCTAGCCCCAAGACAGTCAGGAAAACACGCTCCTTTATCGGTTCCGTGATATACTATAGGCGCCATATCATACATTTCTCGCAAGCAGCTGAGCCATTGATAGCCCTTACCCGCAAGTATGCACGATTTAGGTGGACAGAGGAATGCCAGAAATCGTTTGAATATCTACAAAATGCCCTAACCATTATCCCGCTTCTTGGACATCCAGACATTTCTCAGCCCATGATACTATACACCGACGCCTCGGATAACGCAATCGGTGCGTGTTTGGTACAACCAGTACTAGAAGATGAAACACCCATCCTACCAAACATCCCCAATGAGAAACCCATTGCATTCCTATCCCACGCATTGCCAAAGTCACAAAAACGGTGGACCACCACTGAGAAAGAAGCATATTCCATTCACTATGCAGTACAGAAATTGGACTTTTATGTCAGAGGAACCAAACTCATTATACGCACAGATCACCAACCCTTAGTAAACTGGCTCACCAAGACACAAGAACAGCCTAATAAACTACAAACATGGTCCATGAATTTGCAGTCCTATGACACCACGATCGAATATATCCCAGGCACATTGAACACCTGCGCAGACCTTCTATCAAGAATAAAATATGGTGAAGAAACAGAGGTGAAAACAAACGGAGTCAACAATGATGGCACATCCTCAGAAATTGACGATAATGCTAAAGAAATCAATGTAATTATCTCACCAGAACCAAGAACTACCTCAAATTCCTCATCCCAAGTAGAGGAAGACAGTCAAGATAAGTTTGACATTCGGTTAGAACAAGCAAAAGATCCAGAAATTGTCACGCTGCTCACATGCGTAAAGAAAAACCCAACAAAAAGTAAAGATTTTACATTACACCCAACTGATGGAGCTCTATATTATATCGATCATGAACAAGAAGGGACACTAAGAAAAGTCATTCCAACACATAATCCCAGAAGTACTGCTACAGTTCCATGATAACAACGGGCACATGGGAAGAGACAAAACAATTGATGTCATAAAGAGAAGGTATTATTGGCAAACCATGTACAAAGACATTACAGAGTACATGGCCACCTGTAGAACATGTAAATTGCGAAACATGAAGCCACATTTAATTCCCCTTCAATAAATGCAACCTTCCCATTATCCCATGCAAACAGTAAGCATTGATATATCAGGTCCCTACCCACTCACCCAATCAGGCAACAAATACCTCCTGCACATAGTTGACCAATACTCTGTTTGGCCAGAAAGCTACCCACTCAGTGATGCCACATCGCAGTCCATCACGCAAATTTTTTTACAAGAATTCATTCCAAGGCATGGCTGTCCAAAACGAATCATTTCGGACAACGGTAAACAGTTTATCGGTAACCCATTTAAAGCCACCTTACACCAGCTGAATATCGAACATACCACAACCAGTTATTATTGCCCAAATGCAAATGGCAGAAATGAGCGCATGCATGCCACCCTACATATTATTAGCAAATATATCAAAGGGAACCACCAATACTGGGACCTATACATTAACCAAGCTCTTGAAGCCATCCGAGTAAATGTGAATGATACCACAGGGATGTCACCATTTTACATGCTGTACGGAAGAGAGCCAAACTTTCCTTTAGATAACCTCCTTCGTCAACAGCGAAAATATATGGGAGAAGACCCCATAGAAATAATTCTTAAAGAAAAACAAAAAGCTCACCAGATTGCACACCGTAATACGCAGAAGGCATTTCACAAAAAGCAGAAACAACATGATAAATCAGCCAAGCTACCAACGTTCAAAATAGGACACAGAGTATACTACAAGAAACATGTCCGCAGCTCAAAATTCGACGACCGATGATTAGATGGATACACAATTTCAGAGCAAACGACGCCTGTAAACTTCATTATCTGGAATGAAGAGAATAACCATAGAACAAAAGCTCATGCAAAACAACTCAGAATCGATAATCACAGACCCATTACACCTCTGACTACAACTACCAGACCAGTCAGAAAAGCCACCCTACATTATAATCCATCCAGTACAGAGTCGACAGACTTATCAGAGTCAGAGACGACAGACTCTGAATTCTACCAGTACGACCACGTACCCAGACCACCCACCGATGCAGTACATCGAGCAAGACAACAACGAGACTCGTCCAAAAGCGAAGAAGATATTCCACAGGCAGAATTGCGTAATCGACTCCAAGACAGAGACCTGCGTATTAGAAATGAAGAAATCATGCCTCAAACATCAAGAGATGACAATACCAAGTCAACGTTTATCTACACTCAAACTTACTCCCGCAGTGACCATTCGTCAATCAATACGTACCACACTCCCAGTTCAGGCAGCTCCAGTTGGAATACTAGTGAAGAACAACCACTGCTATACAACAGGAATACAGCTGATCACCCTGAACAATCAGATCCTGAAGAAACTATCCCCAAACAGTTTGTGGAACTATATACCACAAATCCTTATGAAGACGAAACGCAACAAGAAATGAGAAACTACAGTGTCAACCCCAGTGAAATTTCGTCAGACCCCAACGAACAAAATGACAGAGAAATGGTGGAAGTATATGAACGAGAAACAGACATTGATTTACCAGACACAGCCAGTACCAGTGATGCGGATAGCACCTTATTTATACCAGTCAGCTCCAGTGTCAAACGCGCCTATAAAACAGAATCTGATGACTCACCTCCTGTCACCAAGATTCCTCGTATGCCGCAGAACCATATCAGACGAAAAATTTTGAAGAAACGTAGGCATAGTTCGAAACAAAGCCGAGAGGTACTAGCCACATATCCCCAGGCCACATCACAGTTGGTACCATTTTCTTCAGCGTACCACCAACCTGTCAAAAGCAACAGTGTGCAAATTACTGTGCCCCTGTAAACGGTGTTAACATACCCCAGAACCAGGTCAGACGAAAAATCAAGGCGAAACATACGCCTACTTCCAATTTAAAAGATGTGCAATCTACAGTTAAACCATCACCGCATTCGTTGATGTCCTCAGCGCCCCAACAATCAGCCAATGCAGTGTCGCCTACCAGTACCACACCCATCACCACTGTTACCCAATATGATGCTCGCCTAACCAGTCGAGACATTGCAAGGTTAGAGATGGCAGAGAAAATGTCAGAGAAACTGAAGGAACTACTAAACCTTTGCTGAAAACACACCCTCGTATCTTCATGTACATGCCATCCCATGTACGGTCAACGCAAAAGTGAATATTATGTACTAACGTTTTTAAATATACTCTATTTTCAGACTATGTTCAGATTGACAGTTCTAGATGACTTAATGCCAGAAAGTTGTTCCCCGGACATAATCTTCTGATGACCAGCAAACACTCAAGAACAGCCCACAGATTACCTTAATTAGACCTTTTATTTGGATTATTGAAATAAAGATGACACAAAAGATACAATGTTCCCTGTTTACAGACACACTTATTAGTCAGACAGTTTTTGATGTTTCAAATGTTAACTTACACAACCTCACTTATGGCACATGTGTTCCACTGATTCTGTTGTAACATTGATCTATACTTTTGTAACTGATCATATTCCACACTTCACTCACTAGACTTCTTGTCCTTACAGTTCCAGAGCCCAGTGTTTTCTTTTACATGCATCTTAGCGCACATTCATGCAGGCACCTTGCACGAGTAATTTTCTTCCTACCTGATACTAATATCTTTGTTCCCAATTATCTAAACTCCTTTATATCTATCACCTTGATCCATCACACTGACACCACTATGACACCTGTAATTATTATTGCATGCTATCCTATTTTATCCACAGGTGTATTTATTTTAGCAGGTATATAAAATTTGTTTGAAATTATGCACAAGAAATTGCATATCCAACCTTTGACTCACCATTGTAAGATTTTCATTACTCCACTATCACACCTCCCTAACTTACTATTTTCCTTTCCACTATTTTAAGACGACATTCTAGACTTGTGAGCTTTTCTATCCAAATCATTTTCCCAGCAGATTGATTTTCTCTGTTGTAGTTTCCCATCACGCCTAGCGGCGTCTTTAGGGCAACAACAAATAGATCCATCTGCCGTTGTTTCCGTAATCGGTGTGACAAGCCAACGGGTGATCAGCCCATTGGGGAATGTTGTAATCAGGAGATCTTAAATTTTCCCCTATCTATCAAGAACTTACAGTACCCTCTCCTCACTCCTTATTGACAGCAGCCACTACTATGTTAATTCTTTTCTGACCTTAACTATTGCTTGCAGCCCTATTGTTTAGAATTGGTAATATCTCTAGTGTTTAGAGAACTGTTTATTATCATTCTCCTGTAATTGTGATACATTGACAGAAAAGAATTGAAATTTTGATATATTGAAAAGAAAGAAAGAAGAAAAAAATCTGCAAACCAGAAAAGATGAACAAAACAGAAAATGCAAAGAAAAGAAATCAAACAGAAAAGAAATTAAATTGAATAATGAAAAGAGAAAAGACATAAAAGAAAAGAAAAAATAAAAAGAGAACACATTTTGAATGTTTTTATAAGATGTGTTATATGTTTATATGCCACCCTGGCACATCTTAATGATACTGATTGACAGTTTATTACAAAATTTGTTATGCACATGAATAATGACATGATGATAGGCCAATGCCATATAACATTGACTGCCCTGAGATTAGCAGCTGACATAGAAGAAAAGAGAAAAAAATAAATCACCACATCAGAGTGAGCAACTAGTTTTTGTTGATACTGCCTATGACAAGTACCCCAATGACATTTACGCATGCTGATTTTTTTGCAAATGGAAATATCCTTTGAGAGCATTTGCATATGCTGACCCCAGATTGAATAAATTGCAACTATTTGTTGATGCTGCCTTTGCCCCATGTTAAAAATAGCATTTGCACATGCTGACTTAGCAAATGAAATACCCTTCTATAGCATTTGTATATGCTGACCCCACATTGAACACCCCATTACCGGATGATAGCCACTGATGGCACATGAGAGGATGAAGCAACTGTTTAGTGATGATGAAGATGCCATTTTCTATTATGGTGAAACTTTATGTTGACACCACTAATGTTTTGTTGTGCGGTCTATGCACTAATGCCCACATTGGAATGGGATAATGAATAATTTTAAGTTGTTACAAAATAACAGAGAAAATAATTGAAATTTTCTGGAATATATAAATAATAAAACAAATCAGAGGAATATGATTGCTGCATATGAGAACCATTAATGTATAGATTATCATTCGACAAGAGACACAAATGAATTATGATAATCCTATGGAACCAAAGGTGTCAAGGACACAATGGAGATCAAACGAAAAAAAAAAAAAGATTGAATGCTGTTTCTGCAGATTAGAATACCCCTTGACAGCATCTGTGTATGCTCACCCCAGAGATAATACATTGCCACCTTTTCCCTGATACTGCTGTTGACACATGAGAAAAAACAAGCACCTCTTTATGAAGGTTGCCTGTGACATTATATAGGTTTTACAGTGTTATAATGAAACTATATGATAATACAAAGGATGTGGTTGAGATAAGGATTATGCATGAATGCCCCACATTAATGTTGGTTACAAATATTATAGTCTTTTTCGTGGCAAGGAAAGAAAGACGTTAAAATAATTGGGAAATTTTATGGATTTCCATCGACATTAAACGAATCAAAGGACAAAGGATTGCCACATAATGCAACCATACGAGATTGGGATCACCCATGGTCAAAGGATATACAAATGGAGTATGAATATCCCATAGAACCATAGAGGTTATGGACAAAATAATATAATAAAGGAATGAAATGAACTGACTAAATATTTATAAGAGACAAGAGATTGTGTAATACCTCCACATTTTGGGAGAAGACAATTTTTGATATTTTTGCCACTTGCCTTATATTGTGCACCTGATTATAATAAGATGAATGCACATGAATATTGCTTGCTACTGGTTATATTAAAATGGTTATGGTATTTTAAATTAAATAATAAAACAAACCAGAGGATTGAAATATGATTGAGACATTGTGACAATACTGAGCTTGGATCGCCCTTTACGATTTATGGACCAAGAACAATGTAACCCCACGGACTGACGTGTCATGGATCCATATACAATGGATGGATATAAAATTATAAAAGACTACCTAGATTGGACATCCATATTGCTGAATCACGGATTACCATTGGAATACATGTACCCTCATGCCCCATAGGAATTAACTTAAATTGTTATGAATTTAAAAAAAAAAATTGATCATCTGGCTGTAGCAGCAGATGTTATAAACACCATATAGTTCTGAAAAACCTTCGACCTGCGAAGGCAGAACTGGTGTTGACAATGCAAATACTGTAATATAAAATGTTTTTTTATACTGTTACAGAATTGAGACATTCGAGTTGATGGTTATATATATACTGAAGCACATTAAAAACGCACCACTATTATATATACTGATGCCGAGAAGCTGGCAAAAAAAAAAGGTGTGGGAATGGATTTTCCCCGTGTTTGCCATGAGGTAGAGAGCGAATGGCTGCTGGAATGGAAAGTGCAAGATTCAACCCATGGGTGTGTGTACAGACTACATGAAAACGATAAAAGTTACACGTGCAACACGATTCTCAACAGCTATGACCCTGAAAATGTGTACACGTTGTCGCAGTATACTCGGTATAAAAACGCCGTTGAGACAAAACACCCAGTACATGTGCTTGAAATGCCACGACTATCTGAAAACGACCGCCAACGAGCCATTGGTATGTTGGAGACCGGAATGAGCTCGCGGGCCATTGCCAGAAGGATGAATTGCCACCACAGCACTATTGTACGTCTCAATGAACGTTACGGAACCACTGGCAGTGCCCGGGATAGACTTCGGAGTGGCCAACCACGAGTTACTACCCCTGCGCAAGATCGTCATATTGTGCTGAGTCACCTAAGGAATTGACTCTCCCGGCAAGTCAAACAGCAAGAGCAATAGTGGGTAGACATTGGCACGTCTCTCGAATGACAGTCATACGACGACTCAGAGATACAGGCCTTACTGCAAGACGACCTTATGTTGGGCCAAACTTGACTCACAGACATCGTTAGCAGCGCCTGCAATGGGCAGAGCAACATATCAGATGGACTAGACTGCAGTGGAATGCTGTCCTATTCACAGACGAGAACAGATTCAACATATCCTTTGCTGATGGACGTATGCGGATTTAGCGACGGTGTGAAGAGCGCTTTGCAGATTGCTGTGTCAACCGATTTCGAGGTGGCAGTATTCACATTTGATGAGGATTCAGTTTTCATTATCGATTGCCTCTTCACGTCTTCCGTGGAAATGTTAATGCTGTGACATATCGAGATGAGGTTCTGGATGCACTGGTTGCTCCTGCGTTCACAATTTATCCAGACTTGCAGCTTCTCCAGCAGGATAACGCACGTGCATTTTTTTGTATTTTTGGTTTTCTCCCTTGCCTGCACAGAATGCAATGAATTTCATAACAATCAAATGTACAAATTAATGACCAGCATGGATTCATAGGAAAATGAATAAAGATTCCAAATATGTAAACTTGTACACACTTATATTTACATTTCACACTCTGTTCCTGGATTATACAGGTGGTGCGTTTTTAATGTGCTTCAGTATATATGATTGATTGTATGATGTGTTGTTGAAAAATATTGACAGATACAGCCCATAAGGTTCACTAAGGATGTATTATTAGTGATAACAGGAGAACAAAACAGGATCTCCATGGCATGAAATTTTGGAACGCCATAAATGATATACTGAACTATAAAGAACAAAAGAAGAAAAATGTTACACTATATACATGGAACCAAAGATAGCAGGGATACATAGTAGCCAGAGTGCCAAGAACCTTGTCTTAAATGGGAATATTAAATTTCAATGACATGTTGTAAACATATTGTGTCGATGATTGATTGAATAAGTTGATGTATGATAATTGCAACAGGTTAGTGCAAAGTTGATTTTTCTTGAAAAAAAAAGAAAAAAAGAAGAAGACTAGGCTAGTAGTAATAAATAATTTTAAGTTATGGCTCACATAAGAGAATAAAAATGACAGAAAACAAGAAAGAGAAAAAAAAAAAAGAAGATGATGAGTACCCAAGAGAACATTGGCTATTTTATGAAAGTGGATTACCATTACCATAGGAATTGGAGATCCTGGACATTTCTTGGAATATTGCAGAGTACTTGGAACTTAAAATAAATAAGTACGCCAGGAAAAAAGAAATATTTTTTAAGTACTTGCAGACTTATATTTATACTTGCAGAATATGGAGCCAATAATAGGAACAGAAAAGAGATAACACCCCCACCATATCTAAGAGAATGTAATCAACTATATTTTTGAACGAAATGTAATAAATTCTGATAATGCAGCCAAGTTCTGCAAATAAGATATTTTATTGTTCATTTCCCAATATTGCCACTTGTCACATTTTTTTTTTTTGAAAGATGACCTTATGATTGTTTTGAAGATTTTGTTGGCCAGTGTTGCCAATTGGTAAATTTGATGAAATAAGGTTGTGATATGAAAGATGATATAAAATTTTTGGAGATGATGTCCATCAATAAGGCCCCTTTATAGACGACAGTCCTATATAGACATAGGAGCTCAGATGTAGGAATTTCGTTAAATGTTCTCGAAAAACTTTTGGACTTAAAAAATTTTTTGAACTTGAAAGTTTTTTTGAAAATATTTTTGGACTTAGAAAATTTTTTGGGATGATTTTTTGTTATTGATAGTATTCAAATGTCTCCCTACGGGATACATTTGCGGAGCCCCGGGATCTATATGTGACAGAGAATGCATCATTTTAAGAACTTTCATTTATAACAAATACCGACTATAGCTTAGTTGATAGAAATTAGTTAAAATTTAATCATAAAATTATAATAGGAACGGACCATAGAAAAAAAAGAAAAGCGTGGATTACTTTTTATCCAATCGTGAGATAAAATAAAAGGAAGCAACGCTGACCTAGATTTGAGCTGAACCAAAGCGGGAGAGTCCCGGCCGAAGTTTAGTTGCAGATTAGAAGCCTAAGTGTTCAGACGCATTTTCTTATGCTGCAGATTTTTGAGGATTTCAAATAATACTAAAGGAGGTTTTTCAATTAGTATTTTCCCAGCTCTAGTGTTTAAATTGTGCATTACTTCTGACAAGAAAAGCAGTAAGTAGAGTGATTGAATAACTTATAACCTTTTCATGTCGAAGAGAGATAGCTTTTGCCCCCGCAGCACACAGTAAAACGGCTGCAAGTTGTACTTTGATGTAGAATATAGACTTTGAATAGCCATGGAGAAACACTAATAGTTTGGTGGAACATGAAGCTCTTCAGGAAATGAGAAAACGGTTTAATTCTCTGAGGAACTGCTAGTATGCATTTACCGCTAGCTAATATTTGAAGGAACAAGTGGCTAAGAGTTGAATCAGAGTGATCCAACTTGATGTAAATCCCCCATGCTATGTTAATGAAAGCAATGTGCATTTGTGGATGAACGAAATATGCATACTATTAATCTTTATGCCATTATGTAAATACGTTGTGATGAATAAAAATCACGTTGAGACCAAAAGGAGATCGTCTATTAAATACTTCGCTACACATATAATTAAAAGAAAGGAAGGAGTGTCTGCTGGGAAACTAATCATGTCTTATAAACTGCTCTTAACAATACACCGTAGAGGATCGTCCTAGAACCTGGTAGAACCTTAAGTCTGTTAGAGAGAAAGCTCCACCTCTAGCGCATAAGCTAGTCTATCAACTCGACTCTCTGTACAAACAGCAAACCCCAACCAACTGCCCCGGCCCCGGCTACATCTGTTTTCTCCCTATGTATTTTCAGACCCAACTGCTGTGATATTTCATCAATTATTTTAATTTTGTCTTGTATCTGGTTATAGTAACGGGACAGAAGCGCTAGGTCATCGGCAAAATCTAGAACGTCAAGCTGTTTAGTCAGAGTCCACTGAACTGCCAAAAGAGGGGAGCAAAGAATAATAACACTGTTCCCTACCATGCATGTCATAAAAAAGCAACTAAGGAGGGTTGGGCATGGTGCTGGTTACCCCATGATGTAAAAAAAAACGTTAAACCACAACAAACAATGGTATTATTGGCTACTGAATGAAATTCAGCCACTCAGGAACATGGATTATTTGTGTTCACTGAGTAAATCACATAATTGTGTTTTCTAACAAAACAATAATAAAAAAAGCCAATGAACCAGCAGCCAAGTCTAAATTATTTCTGTCCCTTCCATGCCATGATCAATAGCTGATCCTGTCAATTGTTTATTTTCCTTGAAATTATCAGTTGTAATGCCCACTTCCTTGTCACAATGTTCCGTGGATTCTGAGGATTGTTTATTTTGCTCGACATCACGAGCTGTAAATAAAGATAAACAAACATAATGTTTAAAACTGCAGCTATAATGGAAACTGACCATAAATATAAAAATACAGTCCCACCATCATCCCCCTTCACTCTCTGTGTAGGCCTTCAACAAGTTCATGCCAGGCCCTCTTATCATGTGCCATCTGTTCAATGTCATTTTATTTGTCTCTATATCCTATTTGAGTATTCTCCAACTTGTTTCTATCAATGTTTTGGTGTCCCACCATTTCTTTTGCCCTGGATATTTCAGAACAATGCTGTCAAATGCAAACTTGCTATCACTTGCTTTAAACAATATGTGAGCAATTCAACTGCTATCAACGGTACCTATACCTTGTAGCGTTATGACAGCTTGTGTGCCCTGACAACCCCCAGAGCTATGCTGTTTGAGTTTTACTCCTGTTAGGTTCAACCAAGCTGGACTGGTTTGCATGGGTAGTGTCAGACAAAGGCTGGTACCTTGATCCACCAGGTTGGGGGTTTTAGTACAGGGCCAACACCTCTGTCTATGGAAAAAATCCCACATGGAAACAGTAGCTAATGAAAAAACTTGGATGTGGGATGGACATCCGGAGTCTCAGGCTCGTATGACTGTCAGTGGTGAAAGCCGAAAGGAAGCCATTGGCATGAAAACGGATGCCCCGACTGCTAAACACGAAACTAGAATTGGTTTTTGGAACGTCAGAACTATGAATGAGGTAGGAAAGCTGAGGCAGATCACAGCAGAGATGAGGAACTAAAAAATTACATATACTGGGAATAAGTGAGAGCAGATGGACCGAGACGGGATGAAAAAAAAAACAGCTACAGAGGAAACAGTACTTTTCTCTGGTAGAGTGGATGGTTAGCACAACGAAGGTGTAGCCATTATCTACAATGAAAGGAATGGAGATGTCTTTACTGGAATGGAAACCCATCAACAACAGACTGATTCAAACAAGACTGAAAGGGAGATTCACCAACACCACAATTATACATTGCTATGCACTAACAAACGACAGCGATGAAGAGGTCAAGGTCGTGTTCTTTCAACATCTACAAAAGGAAATGGAAACTGCACCTAGGTACGATCTTATTATAGTAATGGGAGACCTCAATGCAAAAGTTGGAACACACAATACTTATAACGAAAGAGTAATTGGGAAATGCGGCAGTAGAACAGTAAATGAGAATGGGGACTTCACCATCACTGGCTTTCTCTTCTGTGCTAGTGGGGACTGCAGGATTAACAAACTGGTCTTCGCGCCTGGTGGCGTCTTGTAGGGCAACAACAAATTGATTCCAATTTGCTCGGTCGGTGGCCATCCGTCGTACAGTGCCCCAAATCTGGTTCATTCTTTGCATCTCAGCCTCCACAGTCATCCGCCAAGTTGTTTTTGGTCGGCCTCTCTTTCGTTTTCCTTCAGGGGTTAATAGCATAGCTGTTCCTGTGATGACATCAGGGTCTCTTCTGAGGAAATGGCCAACCCAGCTCCAGCGTCTGCCAGTTAAAGGGGTCGACCTGTTCCAGGACCTGTTGTCCCAGCTTAATCTGTTGTCTTCTTTCTTCTCGTGATATCACTATGGAATTTGTTTTAGAGCTGATTATGACCATCCCTCTCTTCTCCAGCTCTTCCTTCCAGACTTGCAGGTTGGAGTGGAGATGTGCCTCTGATTTAGCAATCAGGGCAACATCCTCAGCAAATGCCAGCTCTGAAATACAGACCTGTCTCATATTCCAGTACCCCACTGAAAACTTTCTTGTTCTCTCCTTATATGCCTTGATGACATCGTCCATGAGGAGTATGAAAAGGTAAGGTGACAGGATATCACCTTGTCTTACACCAGTCGTGGTCCTGAACTCTTCTGACTTATGGTTTGCTGTCCTCACATAATTTTTGCAAGACTTGTAGAAGCTCTGTATAGCATGAATCAGAGGTGCTGGAATGTTCTTCCTTGCCAAAACAGTCCCAAAGTTTGCTCCAGGGGACCCTGTCAACATCTTTTCCAGATCTAAGAAACAAAGATGGACTCTCTCTTATACTCAAGGATCTTTTCAATCAGTTGTCTGAGTGTGAAAATTAGGTCTTGAGGACTTCGGTTTGCTCAAAATCCTAACTGGACCTCATCAAATTGTGGCTCAGCTAGGCGTCTGCTCTATGATTCTAGAGTAGATTTTACCAAAGACACTGAGAAGGGATATGCCTCTATGGTTTCCACTTTGACGATTATCACCCTTTTTGAAAATTGGTGTTATGATTGCAATCTCCCAATCCTTTGGTATGGTCTTGTTGCACCACGCTGCCTGATGCTCCCATGTACTTGACCATTTCTGGAGTTATACCATCATGACCTGCTGCTTTGCCAATCTTGATTTTCTCCAGTGCTGCCTTCAGTTCTTCCATCTTTATGTCATCTTTACTATCATTGGTTTTCTCTTCTGTGGTTATCATTTCTGATGCTTCACCATCCATTAGTTCTGAGAAATATTCTTTCCATCGTTCCATTACTTACTTTGGGGCAGTAAGTAATTTGCCTTGCTTGTCCTTTATAAATTTGAGAGACCATTGTTTTTCCTTCCTCGTGTTCTTTAGGGTCTTACAGAACAATTTCTGGTTTTCTTGCGCATCTTTTTCTAGCTTTTCTCCAAATTATTCCCAGGACTTCTGTTTTGCTGCTAGCACCTTGTTCTTTGCTTCTGTTCTGAGTGTCACATATTCTCTATATTTCTCCATTTGTACTGTTGTGTTTTTAGCTCCTAAGTATTGTTTCCATGCCATTTTATTCTCTCTTATTTTCTCGTTGACTTCCTCTTTCCACCAAGGTGTCCTCTTTCTTTTGTTCCCAAGTCGGACTTCACCACATGCTTCTGCAGCAGCTGTTTTTATGATGTCCTTGAATTTAAGCCAAAGCGTTTCCAAGTCATCAGGGGTTTCTTCTGTGTTGCTCACCGCTGCAGCAATAAACCCCTGATATCTGGTCTTAATGTATGGCTCCCTCAGCTTGTAGGTCTTAATGCTCATTTCTCCCGTTCGTTTACTTAGTTTCTTGCGTGATGTTGGGCAGTTCCTAGGCTGAGCAACTCTTACAGTTGTTCTTTTTATCGTAAACAGGTAGTCTATCTATCTATCTATAACCCTCCACTCCCAAAGGAGCATAGGCCTTCAACAAACACATGCCAAGTCATCCTGTCACGTGCCATCATCTCAAGTTCTTTCCACGTTCTCCTTATCATTTTCATCTCTGTTTCCAGCTCTCTTCTCTATGTACGTCTTGGTCTACCTCTGCCTCTCTTGCCTTGGAGGTTCCAGAACAAGGACTGCCTTGTAATGCTGTCAACAGGTTTCCTCAGTGTGTGTCCTATCCATCGCTATAGTCTTCTTCTCTTCTCTTGTTCCACTGGCACTTGTCTAGTTCTTGTCATCAGTTCCATGTTGGTAACCTTGTCATACCATTTTAATCCCTCAGCAGGTAGTGATCACTTCCAATCTCTTGCCCCCTCCAGACTCTAGCTTCGCGGACATATTTGAATGAGCTCCTCTTAACAATGGCATAGTCGATCACTGACTTTTCATTCTTTGTTGGTTCACATCTAGTGTATGCAAGTATACGTTTATGGGGGAACTTTGTGTTCGTAATGATCAGAACCTGCTCACTGCAGAATCAAAGCAGTCGCTTTCCATTGTCATTGAGAGTATCTTCTCCATAACTTCCGATAACTCCATCCCATTTAGCATGGTCATTTCCAACTCTTGCATTGAAATCTCCGAGCATTATAATTTCATTTACGCAGTCATCCGCTGTCCTTTGAAGCAGCTCGAAGAATTCCTCCTTGACATATGCTCTCTCCTCATTTGGCCCATACACTATGACCAGGTTGACTATGGTTTCTCCTTCTTTTAGTTTTACAACATAATGCGTTCGGAGACAAAGTTATATCCCTTGATACTATCTGTTTGGTTTTTGGCCACAATGCAACCCACGCCCCCTATAGCTCTTTCAGATGTGGGTACACCACTGTAGAGCAGCATGTTGCCATCGAGATCCATGACTCCTTGTTTTTTTTTCTTTATTTCCGTTATAGCCAGGATTTATAGTTTTGCTTTCCTCATCTCTTCCACCAGTTGTTGTTGTTTTGAAGAAGTGATGGGTGGAGAGCGGCACTTAACAGCTGACCGTTATTGTCTCTTCTCGTTCCATCTTGGTCTACCTTGTTCAACTTGAAAATTGGTTATAATTGGGGTATTTAGTGTCATTTATCTACTAATAATTTTGTATTCAATTTAAACAACTATTGTCTTTTGCCGTTGCTGATTTTTATTTATATTAGTATTTGTCCATTTTATTTTTTTTATTATGTATTGTTTATTGATAACTATTGTTCTTTACTCTTGTTTTTAATTTGTATTAGTATTTGTTCTTTTTGATTTGTTGTTTTTGTTGTTTTTGTTGTTTTTTTTAAACCTCGTTGTCTTTCCTTGTCTTATGAGTCGTTTTTCTTTTTTCTGTTGTTTTAAAAAAAAAAATGATTTGCTAGTTCTTGTTGCTTAATTTCTATGAAGTACTAACCTTATATGTTTTCCTTTGTTTTATGTATATATCTTTTAAGTATTGATTGGGCATCTTCTGGGGCATCTAGGCCTATACTTAAAACCTTATCACCTGTCATGTCTATATTGCGATTTCTAAAGTAAGTTTTTAATTCAAGCCTTTGTTGTTTGTACTTTTTTACAGTGGATCAGGTAGTTGTCTATGTCATTCTCTTCTCGACATTCTTGGCAGTGTGGTTCCTCTATCATACAAGTGTAAAGTATGCTGCACCGAGACGGAGGCACCACAGTGTTTTGTTCGATGGTATCTTTAATTCTTCTCTGACCTGGCACGTCCTTGTTGGTTCTTTCATCAGTTTGATCGCGTGTCTGCCTTTTCTACTGTTCATCCATGTTGTCTTCCATTCCTCGTTTATAGTTAGCTTCACTTGGCTCTTGATCTCCGACCTTCCCAGTCCTGCTCTTATACAGTTTTTACTTGTTCTTCCATTCTTGGCGTTCTGGTCTGCCAACTCGTTACCAGCTATACCTATGTGTGCTGGAACCCACACTAGTCTCACACTACATCCTCTGTTCCCTAGTGATGTATTATTTGCTAGAATTTCTTCCTTTATGTCTGGCCGGCTACATTTACCTGGGTGTTCTAGTGCTTGTAGTGATGATAGTGAGTCTGTAAATATCGTAACAGCTTCTGGTGGGCTATCTTCGATTATTTCTAAACTTTTTAGAATTGCTACCATCTCTGCGGTAAAAATCGAAGCCCCTTCAGTTACACTGTAGCTCTTTTAAATTCCCCACTGTGGTATTAAAATTCCTGCACCTAGTTGCCCACTATCACCCTTGGATCCATCAGTGTAGACGGCCAGACTTTGTTTTGTTAGTTGATCTATGAACTTTCTATTTGTCATTTTGGCTTCCTTATCTTCTATGTTTTGTTTGATCTTTTCAGGAAGTGAATAGTCTATGATTGGTGTTTTTAGTTCCCAGTGTGGTATTTTGCTTCAATATTTATTACTATTTTCAATTGTGTTTGACAGTTCTTTGAACTGCGTTAGATCTTCTATAGTTCTCCCCCCTGTTGGCTATCTATCCTAATTTAAGGGGACGTCCCATACACTTGGTTGGTTTTTGACAAATGCTTTATGTGATGGGCGGGTCACTTCTTGTGCTACTTTACTCCAATAATTTAATCTTAGTTCTTTCCGTCCTAGACCAAGTGGTGGTATGAAAACAGCTCCTTCCAGTGCTTCTACTGGTGTCGATATAAATGCATCTGTAATGCTTCTCATGGCTGCATTCTATATTTTGTCTAGTTTTGCTTTGTTAGAAGCTGCAGCTGAGTCATAGATTTTGCTGGCATAATCCAGTTTCCCCCTGATGAAAGACTTGTAGAACATAAGCATTATTTTATTGCTGTCACCCCATCCATTACCTTTCACAATCCTAAGTATATCACTGACAAACAACATTTTTCTTTCTTATATAAGAATAAGTGTTCTTAGGTCAGTTTCTTGCGCTGATTTCAAATTTGAAATCCGTTTATCTCTATCACGTCGGGTTCTTAAGATATTTGTGAATAAATATATTTTTGGGAAACCGTTATTTGCTTCGTTTCATTTTTACTATATAACTTTTTAAAAATTAATAAAATGCAAAATAATTCTACTTTTTATACTGCTAAAAGATGCATGACATATGTTACGTTATATTTCAAATAGTTACTGTATTTTGAAATAATTCTGAGTGAAATATGGCTTCTAGAAGTTGTAGAAATTCGGCTGATCTGTTCTGTTACTTGTGCGGATATTTTACCGATCGTGTTCACCAGAAAAACTTTACACCATTGCTAAAGAAAGCATATGAACTTTATTTCGATTCGAAAGTTGATGATGCAAATAAATCTTGGAAGCCAAATGCAGTTTGTTCGACTTGTGCAAATACATTGGCAGGTTGGTTACGAAAATCGCCGAAGCATAAGTCGATGCCTTTTGGAGTGCCAGTAATATGGCGTGAACCGACAAATCACGCTACTGATTGTTACTTCTGCTTGACAAATATCTATGGTTTCACTTTTAAAACTAGAAAGTCTGTGGTTTATCCAAATATTGAATCGGTTTCGAAACCAGTGCCTCATGATCCAATCACGTGTCCGATCCCAGTTCCACCAGAACAATATCCGTTGGACGTGAATGAACCATCAGAAAGTGATAGTTTACCTGCTTTAGAAACTAATTCTGACTCGGATTATGTACCGGTGAATGATGGTGTTCACTTAATTAACCATTCAGAACTTTCAGATCTAATACGTGATCTCGCTCTCACCAAAGGACAAGCGGAATTACTCGGTTCGCGACTCAAAGAATGGAATCTTTTAGCGCCCAATACTCCGATATCTAAATTTCGTCATAGACACAGAGAACTTTTACAATACTTTGAGATGGATGATGACATTTGCTATTGCAAAGATGTAAAAGGTCTAATGGTGCACCTCGGTCATGAGCACATAGTCAACAAATGGCGACTTTTCATCGACTCTTCCAAGACTAGTCTAAAAGCCGTGTTATTGCATAATGGAAATTTATTTTCATCAATTCCAGTCGCCTACTCTGTTCATATGAAAGAAACTTATGACAATATGGCTATACTTTTGGCAAAAATAAAGTACAATGACTACCAATGGCGGATTTGTGGAGACCTAAAGGTCATTGCAATTCTCACGGGCATGCAGACTGGGTATACTAAATTTTGTTGCTTCCTATGTGAATGGGACAGCCGCAACAGACAGGAACATTATGCAAGAAAGGTGTGGCCTATCAGGGATCGTATGCAGCTCGGGCATAAAAATGTAATACACGAGCCATTAGTTAACAAAGACAGCATCATTTTACCACCGTTACATATAAAGTTGGGGCTCATGAAGAATTTCGTAAAAGCGTTAGATAAAACGAGCAAAGCTTTCACTTATCTTCGAGAAAAGTTTCCGCAAATTAGCGATGCAAAGATAAAGGAAGGTATCTTTGTAGGACCTCAGATTAGGAAAGTTATTGCAGACAAACAATTCGAGAACTTGTTACATGGTAGTGAACTTCGCGCATGGATGGCATTCAAATCGATCGTCGATAACTTTCTGGGAAATCACAAATCTGTCGACTATGTGCATATTGTTAAGCAGTGCATAGATGCATACAGAATTATGGGCTGTAACATGTCCCTCAAAATCCATTTGCTCGATTTGCATCTTGACTTTTTCCCTGACAACCTTGGCGAAGTCAGCGATGAACATGGAGAACGATTCCATCAAGATATCGCCGTAATGGAGTCACGTTATCAAGGACGGTGGAGTGTGACCATGCTTGCCGATTATTGTTGGATGCTTCATCGCGATGTACCACATGCCATTCACCGACGAAAGTCGACTGCAAAGAAATTCAAGCCTACATAACTGTTATACTTCTTGTACAAATGATGTTGTAATACTGTATGCGTTGTTAAAAAACTTCAATTGCGTATTTCTAGAGATCCCGACCTGATAGAGAAAAACGGTTTGCAGATTTAAAAACAGCGCATTAAAATTGACCAGAAAAACATAGAAATGTTAGAGAAAGAAAAAAAAATTTTTTTTGTTAGTCAGTGTATTTAGTGGTCCCCTACAACTTTCTACTAAATTGTCTATATGTTTATTCCAATTTAGTTGTTTATCTAAAGTTATGCCCAGAAATCTTGTTGTTGGGGAAGTACTTGTTTTCTGTCCTTTAATGGTTATATTGATTTTGTTAGTTTTTTAAAAATTTCCTTTGCTGAATATCATACCTACTGTTTTGTTTACATTAATTTGGAAGCCCCAACTTTTCATCCACTCTGAAACTTTGTCTATTTGTTTTTGGCGTTTTTGGTAAACATGGTCCAAGTTTTTTTCCAGATCGCCAAATGGCACAGTCATCTGCAAATTGTGATACTGCATTCTTAATGTCGTTAAATTCATCTGCTATATCATTTACAGCTATAGTGAACATTGAACTCCGCCAATGCCGGTCCCAAGCCCGGATGAAAAAGGAGGAGGGCGGCCTGCATGGAGGCCGTAAGGAGGCAGCCCCTCCACCATGCAAAGGCACAACAGGCCAATCACCTGTTTGCTTTAAATCATGATTACGCGAACTACAAGAGAGAAAACCGGACTGATTCTAAAGGCGACGAACTGGAACGGACTACGGACTACGACTTATGGAACTTGGAACACAAGAAGTATAAATGGGAAGGAAGAGGAGCTGGTGGAAGAGATGAGGAAAGCAAAACTAGAAATCCTGGCTATAACGGAAACGAAGAAAAAAGGACAAGGAGTCATGGATCTCGATGGCAACACGTTGCTCTACAGTGGTGTACCCATATCTGAAAGGGCTAAAGGGGGCGTGGGTTGCATTGTGGCCCAAAATCAAAAAGATAGTATCAAGGGATGGAACTTTGTCTCGGAGCGCATTATGGTTGTAAAACTAAAAGAAGGAGAAACCATAGTCAACCTGGTCATAGTGTATGGGCCAAATGAGGATGAGAGAGCAGAGGTCAAGGAGGAATTCTTCGAGCTGCTTCAAAGGACAGTGGATGACTGCCTAGATGAAGTTATTATGCTCGGAGATTTTAATGCCAGAGTTGGAAATGACCATGCTAGATGGGGTGGAGTTATCGGAAGATATGGAGAAGATACTCTCAATGACAATGGAAAGCGACTCCTTAGATTCTGCAGTGAGCAGAATCTGATCATTACAAACACAAAGTTCCCCCATAAGCGCATACATGCATACACTAGATGTGAACCAACCAAGAATGAGAAGTCAGTGATCGACTATGCCATTGTTCGGAGAAGCTCATTCAGATATGTCCGAGATGCAAGAGTCTGGAGGGGGCCAGAGATTGGAAGTGATCACTACCTGCTAACAATCAAACGAACAACTGAAAGAGTTGCTCAGCCTAGGAACTGCCCAACATCACGCAAGAAACCAAGTAAACGAGCAGGAGAAATGAGCATTAGGACCTACAAGCTGAGAGAGCCAGAAATTAAGACCAGATATCAGGGGCTTATTGCTACAGCAGTGAGCAACACAGAAGAACGACCTGATGACTTGGAAACCCTCTGGAATAAATTCAAGGATATCATAAAGACAGCTGCTGCAGAAGCATGCGGTGAAGTCCGACTTGGGAACCAGAGAAAGAGGACACCTTGGTGGACAGAGGAAGTCAAAGAGAAAATAAGAGAGAAGAAAATGGCATGGAAACAATACTTAGGAGCTAAAAACACAACAGGACAAATGGAAAAATATAGAGAATATGTGACACTCAGAACAGAAGCAAAGAACAAAGTGCTAGCAGCAAAACAGAAGTCCTGGGAAGAATTTGGAGAAAAGCTAGAAAAAGATGCACAAGAAAACCAGAAATTGTTCTATAAGACCCTAAAGAACATGAGAAAAGAAAAACAATGCCCTCTCAAATTTATAAAGGACAAGCAAGGCAAATTGCTTACTGCCCCGAAGGAAGTAATGGAAAGATGGAAAGAATATTTCTCAGAACTCCTGGATGGTGAGCATGATGAAGCATCAGAAATGATAACCACTGACACAGAAGAGGAAACCAATGATGGTGAAGATGACATAAAGATGGAAGAACTGAGGGCAGCACTAGAGAAAATCAAGATGGGCAAAGCAGCAGGGCATGATGGTATAACACCAGAAATGGTTAAGTACATGGGAGCATCAGGCGACTTATTACTCTTAAAGGTCCTACAGGCAGCATGGTGCAACAAGACCATACCAAAGGATTGGGAGATTGCCATCATAACACCAATTTTCAAAAAGGGTGACAATCGACAATGTGGAAACCATAGAGGCATATCCCTTCTCAGTGTCCCCGGTAAAATCTACTCTAGAATCCTAGAGCAGAGACTCCGACGCCTAGCTGAGCCACAATTGGATGAGGTCCAGTGCGGATTCCGAGCAAACCGAAGTACTCAAGACCTAATCTTCACACTCAGACAGCTGAGTGAAAAGGCCCTTGAGTATAAGAGTGAGATCCATCTTTGTTTCATAGATCTGGAAAAGGCGTTTGACAGGGTTCCCTGGAGCAAACTTTGGGACTGTTTGGCAAGGAAGAATATTCCAGCACCTCTGATTCATGCTATACAGAGCTTCTACAAGTCTTGCAGAAATTATGTGAGGACAGCAAACCATAAGTCAGAAGAGTTCAGAACCACCACTGGTGTAAGACAAGGTGATATCCTATCACCTTACCTCTTCATACTCCTTATGGACGATGTCATCAAGGCATGTAAGGAGAGAACAAGAAAGTATTCAGTGGGGTACTGGAAGATGAGACAGGTCTATATTTCGGAGCTGGCATTTGCTGATGATGTTGCCCTGATTGCTAAATCAGAGGCACATCTCCAATCCAACCTGCAAGTCTGGAAGGAAGAGCTGGAGAAGAGAGGGATGGTCATAAGCAGCTCTAAAACAAAATCCATGGTGATATCACGAGAAGAAAGAAAACATCAGATTAAGTTGGGAGAACAGGTCCTGGAGCAGGTCGACCACTTTAAATATCTCGGAGCTATTATAGACCGAAAGGGAGGCATCAAAGAAGAGTTGGCCACTCGAAAAGCAGCGGCTGGGAGACTTTTTCAGGCCATAAATCGTGGATTCCTCAGCAAGAAAGAGGTTGGTAAGAAAACGAAGATGGCTGTATACCGCTCCACCTATGTCCCAGTCTTGACATATGGATGCGAGTCGTGGGCAATGACTACAACCCACAAAAGCCAGATCCAAACCTCAGAAATGAGGTATCTGAGGAAAGTGGTTGAAGTAACAAGAAGAGACATGGTCCGCAACCAGACGATCCGTCAAGGCCTAAAATCCCATCCGCTGCAGACCCAAATAGAACAGTCCCAACTAAGATGGTTTGGCCATGTCTGCAGAATGGGAGAAGATCGGCTACCACGACAAGCATGGGAAACAAAGAGCCAGGGATCCAGACCTCCAGGACGACCCAGAGTCTGCTGGGAGGTCAACATTAGACAATCTTTGAAGGACCGAGGACTAGAATGGAACCAGGCCAGGAAGAAGACAACTGATTGAATGGTCTGGCGCTCTCTCTTCCAAACCTCTACACCTCACGGTAGAAGGGGAGCGACTAAGTAAGTAAGTAAGTGAACATTGAAAGTAAAATCACTGATCCCTGAGAAATCCCATTCTGTTGTTCATATATTTCTGACCTATCATTATTCACCTGTACAGCATAATACCTGTCCTGTAAAAGGTTATCTAGATACTTATAGGTTTTACCAGTAATGCCAATCTTTTTTCATTTTGTAGAGCACTCCATCTCTCTAGCATTCATCATATGCTCTGGCTACATCTAGAAAGACTGCCACTGTTTTCTCTTTCCTCTTGAACCCTAGCTTTACACCGTGTTCTAATCTTACAAGCTGGTCTACTGTACTTCTGACTGGTTTGGGCTACCGGTATATAACTGATTTTTTTTCCAGGTAGAATTTAACTCTTTTCTTAACAAGTTTCCAGTATTTTACCTAGTTGTGATGTTAAGGAGATAGGCTTATATGAATTTACATCATGGGCTTCCTTATTGGGTTAAAGGATGGGTACTATCATAGCTACTTTCCATGCTTTTGGTATCTTTCCTAAGCTCAAGATTTTGTTATAAAGGGAAGTTATTTTGTTTATAGTTTTTTTTGGGTACTTTCTTAAGGATTTCATAACTAAGTATATCATGCCCTGAGACAGAATTAGATTTCTCATTTATTGCGCTAGTTACTTCTTCCTTTGTTATATCAGCATCTAAATAGTTTGTTTCATCTATCTGGTCTGGTAGTTCTTTTGAAAACTATATCCTAAGTCTTTCTCTTCTCTCATTTTCTTCCTGTCCATGACTACTTTTTGCACTGACTTTATAGAAATACTCAGCAAGGGCATTAGCTTTTTCTTTATCTGTTTCTGCTCTATTTGGTAGTTTGATTGTTAGCATTATTGTTTTCTTATTGTTCCCTTTGATTGCCTCAAGCTTTTTCCATACTTCTTTAATTTGAGTGCTAAGTTGAAGTGACTGACATAATTCCTTCCAGTTAGTTTCTTTGGCTTTAAATATTATTCTGTTCCACCAGTTCCTCGTCTTTCCCATTTATACTTCTTGTATTCCAAGTTCCATAAGTCGTAGTCCGTTCCAGTTCGTCGCCTTTAGAATCAGTCCGGTTTTCTCTCTTGTAGTTCTCGTAATCAAATGTTTAAAGCAAACAGGTGATTGGCCTGTTGTGCCTTTGTATGGTGCAGGGGCTGCCTCCTTACGGCCACCAGGCAGGCCGCCTTCCTCCTTTTTTTAATCCGGGCTTGGGACCGGCCTAGGCTTAGTTAACTCTTAGTATACGAGCTCAAAAGCCACGTTTTTAACGAGCTAATTTCAGAGAGTACATTTTAGGCATGGCTACCATTACAGATTTTGCATTAAATAATTTATTTATCTTCTTCTTCGTTGGTCCATAACCGGCGACAAATAAAGCAGTCAGCGGCCATCACGCCTGGTGGCGTCCTGTAGAGCAGCAACAAATTGATTCCACCTTGCTCGGTCGGCGGCCATCCTTCATACAGTGCCCCAACTCTGGTTCATTCTTTGCATCTCGGCTTCCACAGTTCTCCGCCAAGTTGTTTTTGGTCGGCCTCCCTTTCGCTTTCCCTCGGGGTTCCAATTTATTTATAATGATAACATAAAGTGTTGTATATCAAAATGGGAAAAAAATGAAACCCCTATGTCATGCATATAACTAAATTGTTCAGTGTTGTATACATGCATTCACCATGTATAGTAATGAGTGCAGAACAATTTTAAAATCAAATTGTACTTATTAATATGCGTAATTATTTCTGGTAAACTTCAACCCCTAAAACTACTTTTATTTTAAACTACATACATTTTCACATAATGTAGGAAAGTTGCAGTTGTATCTGAGCACAAATACAGTTTTTATAACAATTTGAAATATTTTGCTATATTTAGACAAAGCGCAAACATATTTTAGCCTATATTTAGACATGACTACCATTACCCAATTTGCATTTAATAATTAATTTATAATTATAACATAAAATGGTATATATTAAAATGTGGAAAAATGAAACCCTTTTGATATGCATCTAACTGAATTGTTCAATGGCTTTAAACATGCATGCAGCCTATACAGTACTGAGTGTAGAAAGGTTTATACGTTTTTAAAAAATTTGAAAAACAGTTGTACTTACCCACAAAAATAGTCCAATGTGAAGCCAGAAACTCCTAAAACTACTTCCATTTGAAAGTACATTCACACAATGTAGAAAAGTTTCAGCTGCTTCTTTTCATAAATACTATTTTTATTACAATTGAAAATTTGTTGGCACATTTTGAAGACGCACTCAAAATTTGAAAGTATGCTATAAACAATGTAAATTTTCCCTTCATTCTTAAACTTAAACTACTTTGTCTCATGGTATTTGGCAAGCAGTCATTTGGGTGAAGGTGTGGATGATCTGCACACCCATCACAATAAAAAAATATTCTCACTCTAACTTGAGGGGTGCTACAAATGACGCACCTCCGCAGACATTTCAATTTTTTTACAATGTGTCTGGTTCAACACAGACGGTTCAACGGACTGTTGTGTTGATTAGCATCAGTTACTCTGTGTGGAATACATAGGAATATGTCCATGAAGTATTATAATACTCAGGAGCCTAAAACACATGCGTCCACTGCCTTGATGAAACACACAGCGAATGCCCTAGCAAAGGATCGCTGAACTCAGCAGACGGCAACTCTGGCGTCTGCAACTCGGCCTAAAAGTAATGACATAACTTCCGGTAACCCATGGTCACCGGTCGTAAACAAATATGACTACATGTCGAACTGTATTGATATCGACATACATGTTTTGAATTTTACTTATAAAATTTTCCCCCCCCCCCCCCCCCCCCCTTTTCGGTCAAATATTGGAAACGAAGTTTGCATTATTTCGGTGGTGTGAGTTTCAACATCACTGGAGTGAAAATATGGTATTATCAACCTTCACTGTTAGTATGAAATAGTATAGCACCCAGATTTGTGCCACAGAGTAGGCAATTAAACACTCAAGGTGTGGACATTAGTAACAAAATTACTAACACCATCGACTACAAAGGATAGAAATCATTTGATAACAATGTGAGGTAGCCAACACAAAATATCCAACATTATAAACAAAATGAAGGTATCAGTCTAGGCACGCTCATACCGCACAATGTCTAAAACACCTAATTGTCCCGTCAGGTAACAATGGTCATGTAGTCTCATAATGCAAAGCATTAACATTAATACAATTATGTAATAGAGAAAATAGATGACACGAGGCAGACAATCAACCAATGACATGCGTGAATGCGATATTTTGTGAATTGATCAAAATTATGTGTGCCTTAAAATTATATGTTAGCAATATAACATAATAATGGTAAGAGAAGCAAAGTAATCTTGTATATGACACATTTGTGTGAGCAATAGTTAAGGCTATGCTTATGTGTTGTACCAATAGATATTAGTATTGCGTATTAGCCAATTAATGTTGTAAAGTCCAGTGTGAGTGTGACATAAATATGTGTCAAAACCCAACAATTTCTAGTGAATTCACATTAATCACTACTTAATATTACACATAATTGTTCAAGTCCATAGTGCAAAGTACTTCCGCTAATTAATAAATGTTCATACACCGTTCCTAGACGTATGTAGAATTACATCATCGACAATGTCCATGATTGTTCTCCATGCAATAGAATGTCAGTACGAATCCAAATGTTACTACACACAGTAGTCCGCAATAAAAAAATAGTCAGATAGAAAATTAATTGTTGTGTCCCCTTGATACTTCGAGTCAGACATATCAGAGTTATGTCCCTTAATACTGAGACGTTAGGTATTCTAATTTACATTGACAAAATATGTCCACACGAAAATCTCTTGAAATGACATCATTTGCAACATTTTACAAAAAATGAACTTGAATGTAAGCGTTGTCTTTCAGTCACAATATCCGTAAGTAATGCGCTGAGTTCAACAAGATATCACACCATTTTGAGCATTTAAGAATTCATAATCATCCTGTTGCTGTGTGAATCGCTTTCTCATGTCAGCAATGTTTCTTTCTTTGAAAATACAACCATGTAGATTCGTTTTCAGTATAGTTAGCGTACAAAATGTTATGGTATGTTTCATCACCATAATTGCTGTGCCAATGTCGTAGTGTCATACAAGCACGTCATCATACACGTAATAGTTTCTTGATCAGCCCATCATGAAGTGTTTATGTAGTTTAGTTAACATTCTGTGAGTCACCTGTATTCGTAGAGTTGATAGGTGATATAGGGTGTTTAATAAACCTTGATAACACATCAGCCAACACATTTTGGCTTTCTTTAATGGCTTTAATGACATACTCATATGGTTGAAGTACGAGCGAGGCCCTGGCGGCCCTTTCGTTCTTGAATCTCGTTGTTTTGAGATATGATAAAGCTTTCTGGTCGGTCTCCAAGGTGAACTGTACTCCCATCAGGTACCGTTGCAACTTTGTAAAACAAAAGACGATCGCTAGCAGCTCCCTTTTAACAATTTGAAACCGCTGCTCTGTGGGCGACAACTTCCTGCTGACATAAAGTGTTGGGTGCAAGCAGCCTTCAAATTCCTGCATCAGCATACCATCGATTCCTGTAGCCGAAGCGTCAACTTCAAACTCGACAGCCATCCAGTCCGTCGTCTTCTTGAAATTATGCTATATTCAGGCATCAAACTTGAAACTGAACTCGTAATTTCGAAGGAAAGTCTTTTCCTGTCGATAACTTCAGCTTTGAAGTACACACTTGAAAATATTACGTTAAATAATGTTCATTCATCCCTCACACAGGTCAGCAGACGATATCTGTTGCTATCTTGGAAATTTTTGAAAATTTCATAAAACTAAGTCCAAAGACTTGAAAAATACTTCTTGAAAATAGCAGTCAATACATTTTAGTTGCAGATCAGATCCTTTAGCTTGGCCCCCATTTTCCCGCCTGTTGCGGGTCTTTATTATATTGATAATATAGTTGGAGTAAACTTAGATGTTACTCAGCCCAAAGTCACACAGGGGATGTCTAGCAGACCGCGCACACAGTAAAACCACTCCACATCTTCATTTTAACGTTAAGGCTGCCTGGACAAGTTCAACAATATTTATTCAAATAGACGAAGCTCCATAGACCCATTCTTGAAATGCATATACAGTAGTTTGTGGCGTCAACTCTACAGTCTTTAGTATCGAACTGTAACGTCTGCTAGTAGAACAATGTCGGAGACATTTTCATGTATTTCATTAAAGTCAAACACTCACGTTCTGCATGTAAAGCATCATTCCTTTCACAAATAAACTTGAGAGCTAGTGATGGTACATAGTTGGAATATGTCTTGAAACATTATAATATTTAGGAACTCATAAACACATGTCCATCTACCACGAAAGACACACACAGAAGAAGCAGGCGTGCAACTCGGCCCAAAAGTAATGACGTAACTTCCGGTAACCCATGGTCACCAGTCGTAAACAAATATGACTACATGTCGAACTGTATTGATATCGACATACATATTCTGAATTTTACTCATAACAGTCACTAAATTGAGCGTCATCTGAACTATCCGTGCTCGAGAACTTATCGCTGTCATTAGCAATCAATGATTTAATAAGCTGTGATGCATGTCCAGCTTATAATCTTGTCGATGACCATTTGAACACGAAGCAATTCTCAGACAGACAAAAAACTTTTTTTTTAGTAATAAGCCCTACGTTATTTAATCAAAATCGATCATTATTTCACACAAATTTGAGTATTCCAATATCTTCAAACACGAGGTTTACCGGAAATGGCATTAGAACTCTTTTATGGGAAGAAAAGTATGTAAATAATGTCAAAACTTTCGTTATTGACACGGACACCGTCCGGCCTATTAGAAAGGCCGGCCGTAAAACTGCGATCGATCGTCGACTTCCCTAAAAGGCCAGCCGGAAATAGCTAAAATACAGTGTGAAATCCCTTAGGTTGTAAGATTTGACAAGTTAGAATAAAGTGTGAAATCACTCAAGTTTTGAGATTCGATAAGTTACAATACAGTGTGAAATCACTCAGGTTTTAAGATTTGACAATTTAGAACACAGTGTGAAATTTACAGGTTTTGAGATTTGACAAATTAGAACACAGTGTGGCAACATTCCAAAATAAGGAGAAGAGAAAGAGCATTACAAATGAAGAAGATATCCAAAAAAAAATCTAAGAATGTGGTTTGGGAAAGAGTGAATAATGGAAATCTTGGAGAAGATTAGCAGTTTACTGAAAGATATGGCTGCCTACATAGGATCATTGTATATACATAAGTAGTTCTTCCTTAATACAACCTACAACACATTTGGTGACATCACTAAACTGAAAGATCCTCTACTTACGTTAATAATTTGCTTAACAGAACATTAGATGTATGTGAACTATTTTCCGTAATCAGGTATAGTGAAATTTACTTACCGATCACATACTTAATTCAATCATATTTTCATCTTAAATAAACTGTAGATGGCAGAAAACAAGAGTATATATATTGTAATGTTATGATGTATGTATATAAGCATTACCTCGTCATCTACACAAGCACACACATGTTTCAGAAAGCACTCAGTAAAAGCATGTTCAGTTCGTAGCCATGTTTATTTACAGGAATGTCGTACATGTCAAGATTCGCATTATATTACAATGTGTGGTTCGTACTTTAATGTATTCATATTACATCCCCCCTTTTTTGAAAAAAAAATGTGTGCAAACATTTCCAACGAAATGTTTCATGTGAGAAAGGATAAGTATGTGTAATGCTCAGTGTGAGTATATATGTCACTGTCTGTATCGGCTGGGAGGTGTCACTGTACGGCCAGAACGAGTGGTGTAAAGTGCTGGTGGTTCTGCGGAAGTCCCTGGTTTAGCTTGAGTTGGTTGTGACTTCGGCCTTGGCGCTTGTTGGTTTTGCGGGGCACCAAGGTCTGGAGTTACTGCATTGTCTGTTGAAAGCATGGGAATTCTCTGCTCTGTTGTATTCTGTGGGATTTCTCTTATGTCCACTCTGTTTCGCCTCAGGAGGTTGTTGCTGCTGTCTGGTCTTAAGGTATAGCTCTTGGGTTCAGGGTTTCTGGAAATGATTGTTGCTTTTGACCATGTGTCATTGTCGTGGTTGTAGGTAGTCACATGCTGACCAGGCTATAATGGTGGTAAGTCTTTAGCACATTTGTCATAGTTGGATTTCTGAACTTGCTGACGATGCTGAAGTTGATCATATGTGCTGTCTCTATGTTGTGGACGGAAGTGGACCTTAGATGGTAGGAGGTCTTTAATTCTTCTATCAAACATAAGTTCTGCTGGACTGTCGATCTTACTGTCTACCGGTGTTGTTCTCCATCTCAAGAGTGCTAGGTGTACATCCTCTGTTCTTGTTTTCTTCATGATTGACTTGATAGTTTGTATCTGTCTCTCAATGAAACCATTAGATTTAGGGTATCTAGGTGATGATGTTGTGTGTTTGATCTTCCAGTCCTTAGTGAAGTTTCTGTATGCTTGACCTGAGAAATGTGGACCGTTGTCTGATCTAATTTCATCTGGGATGCCAAACATGCTGCAATACTTCTTTGTAATGTCTGCAATAACAGCTGATGGTGAGGGTTGTGGAAGTTTCTCAATGATGGGAAATTTGCTGTAGTAATCAGCAATAATAAGATAGTCATTATTGTCGATTGAGAAAATATCAGTTCCTATAATGCTCCAAGGGCTCAATGGTATGTCTGATGGTATGAGAGGTTCTCTGCACTGCCTATTTGCATGTTCTTGGCAAATTGAACAGTTTTTACATAGTGTTTCTATGTCCTTGTTTATCTGTGGCCAGTAAACATCTTTCTTTGCTCTCAGTTGTGTCTTCACAATACCAAGGTGACTATTATGGAGCTGTTTGAGGATGATATCACGTTGTGTTTCTGGTACAACAATGCGATCTCCTTTAAGGATCAGACCATCTTCGATGCTTAACTCGTCCCTCATCGAGTAGTATGGACGGATGTGTGTTGGAACTTCCCTGACAGAGCTTGGCCATCCATGGTATATCAGTTCTTTGAGAGAGTTAAGGATAGGATCTCTCATTGTGTCTTCTCTGATGTGTTCAAGCCGATTACCGCTAAACTTGACAAAATCAACTTTGATGTTTGGGGTAAGATCTGCTGTCTTGTTGGGGTTTGGTAGTCTGCTGAGAGCATCTGCAAGACGTATATCCTCTTTAATGTTGTTAATAGTTACCACACTCAGCTTTTCGCACATTGGTAAACCCAAAATTGCAGGTCCTTCAACATCTACCAAGTAAAATGTTGACAATGTCCATTCAGAGCCTCTGTATGAACATTCAAGTGTTACTGCTCCAAAACAGTCTATACTTGTTCCATTGTAAGCTCTTAGCTTTGTCCTGCCACTCCTACGTTTTACATCCCTTGTGGGAAATCCTTGCTCATCCACCTTGTCAGGCATGATCTGTCTGAATATTCTTAAGGGTAGAGTGTTACCTTGGGCACCTGTGTCTATCTTGAACCGAATATATCTTTCTTTGTACCTTTTAATTCCTGGTATTCGGAATTGTATCTTGCAGAAAGCCTGCGTTCTCTTTGGTTCATTACTGAAAGTTAGTATCTTCACAGTATCAAATGTGGAAGGATCACTTTCTTCACTGGAGTCAAGGTCCCCAGTCATCATCAAGTGTGTTTGTTTTGATGACTCTCTGCTGTGAAGGTTGTGTTGAGCACTGTCTTGTTTCTTCTTGAAACATAATTTTATCCAGTGGCCCCTCTTTCTGCAGTAATGACATGTAGAGTCTTTAGCTGGACAGTGGTTTTGTATGTAGTTTAGGCCACAACATTTACACATAGCACCTCTGCTTGTGTTGTGTTTTTCTTGTTGCTTCGAACCAGTTGCTTTGTTTTGTTTGGGTTTATAGCTTTTTACTGCATCTATCTGGGCTGTTACTATACCTTGCTGAATTTGTTTAATGTTTAGTGCGTGTGCCTCGTGTTTCCTGCCTTCATCCAGAAGTTGTTGTAAAGTTAGTGTATCACTCTGGCTCAGTATCCATTTCTGGAACTCTGGCATTGGTGTGCTGAGAAGGATCTGTTCGATAATTCGCTCTTTTTCTTCTTCTTTGTTAAATTTGCATACACTTGTTTTCTCCTTGATGCGAGTGAAAAAATCGTCTAGACTTTCACCAGGTTTCTGTCGCAGGTGGTGAAGTTCTAATCTTGCCGCTCTAAAGTTCGTGTGCTTTATTATCAGACGTTTTTCAAATTCGTCCAATATGGCTGCGGGGTCTGTCGCCGACTCCACAGGCATGGCGGTAGCAAAACTGTTGTAAATTTTCAAACCTTCATCGTCCAATGCTTCTAGGATATATGGAGTTAGGGTTTGTCCTTCCAGACCAGTGGTCTTGGAATATAGATCTATGCGTTGGCGCCATAACAAGAAAGCTTCACTCTTATCATCTTGACCGGCGAATCTCATTTGCGGTGCGTTGCGATATTGTTTCGCCGCCATGGCTGACCTCGATGACGAAAATTAGCCGAATACTGTACTCACGTGTTATCGTGTAGCTGTTTTGCGTCAGTCCGGTATCGACCGCTGCCACCATGTAATGTTATGATGTATGTATATAAGCATTACCTCGTCATCTACACAAGCACACACATGTTTCAGAAAGCACTCAGTAAAAGCATGTTCAGTTCGTAGCCATGTTTATTTACAGGAATGTCGTACATGTCAAGATTCGCATTATATTACAATGTGTGGTTCGTACTTTAATGTATTCATATTACATATATCAGTCCAAAAAACCAGTGTAACTAATGTGAACTACCAACAACTTAAGCTGGCAAAAAAGCTAATTTGACATGAAAACTGTAATGTGTGAACATACAACTATCAAGAAAACTTACTTTTTTTGTTGTTGCGTTTTTTGTTGCAAATCACACCAATAAAGGCACCAGCTACAAGTGCTCCAATTACAACTACCATTGGGACGACACATTTTAGCACAGTGCAACCCTCTTCATCTGCAGGCCCAGGGAACAAATACAAATGTTGGTATGAACTTAAACTGAGTATATATGGAAAGTGGTTTTTTAAATTTACAATTTTATAAGTTACCTTGCAGAACACATACTGCATAAGTTGTGATAGAAATGCAGTACACATGAAATTCATTTGTTCAAGTAGTGGCCACATTCATGTAATGGTTGTATTTTAATATTCAGGTCATAAAAGTGAAATGACAAAATCATTGCTTCCTGGTTGCTTATAGCTCAAGTATTGACACGACATTCATTTTTGGACAAAAGTGTTAGAATACAAAGTGTGGTTATCACATAAGGAAATATAAAAATTAGGAAAGGCTGTGCAAAAGATAACTGAGCAAGTTTTGAAATAAAAATGTGGGATATGAATAGCTGTGCTTAATTTCACACTTTTCTCGTGGTGAATTGTCAGAGGATTTAGAAATAACTGACGTAGCCTATTTCAAGTATTCTCCTGTGGTTTCAGAAGTAGTGGTAAGGAGCTTTTCAGTGTTTAAAGGTTTGTTAGCAGACAATAGACAGTTATTCTCTTTCGAGAATCTATTGACGAGAGCGCACGGTTTTGTTTAATATTTGGACATGTTCCCTAAAATAACCAAAGGACCTAGTGTCTAGGTTGAACGGTACTCGCTGCGTCAAAACAAAGTAGGATTTTATTTAATATAAAAAAATATTTTAAACTATGAACTTATAGAATGGGAAGCAATGGGACCCCAAATTATAACTGCAACAATCAAAGGAAAATAAAGATAAACATCATCCAATGGTATGCTCCAACTAATGACTAAGTAGAATCTGTGAAAGAATAATTTTACTCCAGACTACAAAATATCATTGATAACAAGAGAAGAAAGGAAATCACAATTTTGATGGGGAACCTAAATTCAAAGACTTTGACAACACTGGCTTTGAATAAATAATGGGAAAACATGGATTAAAGGAGCTTCCCTTACGTAGTGTCCACAATTTTGTGGCTCTGTTATGATAGGGAGAGGGAGGTTTAAAGAAATGTGATGTTACACACAAAATACGAGTGTCACTTGTTTCATAAATGATGTCTGAACAAAAATGGACTTTGTAACCTCATTCCTTACAATCTACTTTTATCTGCAATAGCAGACAACTCCATCGTGGAATTTTAAAATTATTATTATCGCAGCTGAAATAACGTATAATTGTAATAATCTTTATCTGATTTAAAATGATATTTTGATTGACTAGTATATACAATGTAGTCAATCAATCAGTCAATGCCCTTTAGTTATCCAAGGAGCATAGGCCTTCAACAAACACTTGGTAAGTCCTCCTGTCACGTGCCTCAACTCAAGTTCTTTCCCTATCTTCTTCATCATTTTCACTTCTGTCTCCATTTTTCTTCTCCAGGTGTTTTTGGTCCGCCTCTCTTACCTTGAGGGTTCCAGAACAAGGTTTCATGCAATGTTGTACTGTACATATTTAAAAAAAAAATACACACTAAATAAACTATACTGTTGATTACATTTAGATTAAAACAAAATAAATATAACAATAGCACGTTAACACTATCCCAACAACAGTACACAATTGAAAATATTAGAACTGACATTGACGTTAACATTTTAAAATTATTTTATTATTACTATTATTATTTTAGGGGAAATGTGAAAGTATTTAGCTTAGTAGGGCAAGTGTTAGGCTCTTTCTTGTGTTGGGAAGTGGCACATGAAGGGAAAGATTCATGTAAAACTTGGATTAATTAAACATTATTTCTGTTAAAATAGGGGGTTGTAAGAGATTTGTGATGTTACACTAAGGGTGGGGGGGGGGGGGAAAGGGGGGGGGTGGTGATGAAGTGTGACAAAGGGGACAAGGGGGTTTAAAAATGTCAAAAACTGTGTGATGTCATATGTGGATGACCCCTAAGTATAATGAACCAAAATGAGGAAATAGTTACAAACTTCTATGCTTCAAATCAAGTGACTATAGGTGGAAGCATATTTCCTCACCAAATAATACATAAAGCAACATGGATATCAACCGACCACAGAACAGAACATAAGACTGATCACATAATGTGACGTGTACTAGAAAAAGCCTACAGTAATCTGACACCTTATTGTGACCTTATAGCTGCTCTCTGATTTGCTAGCTAAACATGCATTATACCAACTGTATATTTCTGCAATGTACCATTTTGTCCCCGCCCTCTTTTCTTTAAACACTATTCAACGCTGTGTTTACACATCTTCGTGACCTGTCAGTCATCCAGGAAGCAAATCAGGCTTTGTTTACTTCGTTCTACTCACGCAAGCTCATCTGTCAATCATAATACCTGACAACCAATCTTCGTCTCACACAGAAATGCAAAATTAACACCATTAGAGATCAGAGCAATCTAATGATATTGTCACATAGGGAGTTATGTTCTATAAATTGTCTACATTTTCCTCTTTCTTCCACTCGGGTCCTCTAATTTTTCCTGTCACTCTTTACCCTTTTTCATATATAATATTTTTCCGCATTCGTTAGTTTGCGAATAATATTTTCTTTTCCCATTCGATATTTTACCGTCTTTCTTTCTCATGCTGACTGAAACTCGATTACATAGATGTCAGTGAACGAAGCTGTGACTTTCGCTTCGATCAGACTGTCACGTGACCGATAATCTATTTTACCATCTTGTCCATAATTTGATTACTTTTTAAATGTCCTGGTTTTCCTCGTCATTTTGTATTCTTCTTTCTTTCATTTTTCACCTTCGCAAACCCCACCCGAGGTTGTTTATGTTCGAGCATGCAGCGGTCAGCGAACGATAATGTTACGTCAGCACACCTGGCCTGACCAGAGAAACATTTCTCCGGTCGCTCTAGTGTTTGATCACGAGCGAAGACGGTTTCTGTGAAGAAACGGTCCGGCAGGGGGAGATAACCTGCTGATAGTCTTTGTTGTTTGCCCTTAGACAAGATAGAGCATAATGTTATGCATTTCTCTACCTGGGGAACTTTCGCACGATTTCTTTTGTCTTACTCTAGATTACGTCTTTCGCCGAACTTCTGTAGAAATATGCAGGCCGGGGGGAGCGTCCCTTGTGATCTATAAGAGTAGACTGGGTTTAATAGACAAAGACATTCGTAAATTTTCCTGGCTAGTAGATGACCATCATGAGATAAGGCAAACTTTAACACAGTACTAGAATGTGTGTGCCTATGTTCTAGTCATTTTTCGGGGTGAGTTGACATATCTTATAATTATAATATGATGTATTCATGTTAGCTTTTATATATATCTGTTAGGGAAGTGAATTTATTTCTGAGGACTTCTCCTAGTAATTTATTCAGTGATAAGGTAGCGCTGTCTACGGCCTATTAAGTGGTGCTTAAACTGTTACGGTTTATCATGGGTTAAATGTTAAACTTACAATAACAGATATTAGGCGTAGAATCAGTCCACGAATGCTTACCATTGGGTTAAGAGTCAGCAAAAATTAACTATCATTTCTGTAAGATAATGTCAGGTGTGGATTGTTCACTTTAAAACTGAATAGTGAGATGCAGGTAATAACTCTGGATTATAGGAGATAGTCACTTATTCCTTTTGATAGATATTTCTAGTGGCAAGGGAGGATCATTTTATGCTTACTTGTGTGGCTAGGCACTAGTCTATAACTTTCACTGAAAGCAGTCACCAGGCATAGATATAATTATATCTTATGATCTAGCCACAACTGTATTATTATAGCAAGAACATTGCATTTTCTTTGTACTCATTTTGTGGAATGCTAATATATTTTCCAAAGGGGACATACGATTTATTTGTGTAATGTCAAATGCTGTAATCTGTTTATGTAAATTCATTTAATGTTGTAAGATGAATAAGCATATTCTTTTAACTGTAACTACAGGTTAGGTTTCCTGTATGTTGAGATTGGGAGAAGAGGAGGAAATTTTGCTGTCAGAACAGTTACTGACAGGTACCTGGGGGTGTACAAAAGATATTAAGCCTATGCGGGCGCGTGTTGATAATTGATATTTTTAAGGAACAGGAGACATGGTTAAAGACAGCCCTAAACTATCATAGCAATAACTACAATAAATTTAATCCCATAGCGGAGCGAAACTTTCTGTATAAAGTTAGTGTGATTTATTATTTGCTTGAAGTAAAAGGGTGTCTCTTTTTGGGTCTCAGTTTCAGGAAGACCGAATCGCTAGAGCAGACTTCAGTCAGGCGAAGAAAGTCATATACTCTTCGATCTAGAGGGTTTCTGTATACATCTAGCAACGAATCGTCAACCCCGTTCCTGAATCAAAACCCCTTTTTTTGTCAACGCCAAGTTAAGCTCACGCAGTGCAACGGAGCCAACGCTAAATCTGGAATCACCAAATGCAGTAGTAGTTCTCTACTCGCCTCTTGGATTACCAGCCAGAGCATTGCGGCTTCCAGAATATCAAACCCGCCCAGCATGCCTATAGCAGAATTCCATATCACCCGCCTTTTTTGTGCCTAAACGGGGCACTCAGCAAACCACAGCCAAACCAGTTTAAACAGGATTTACAGCCAAGCGGAGCCTTGCGCCGGATAAGCGTGCCTGGGTCTCTTTGTCCTCAAGTGACTTCTTCTGGTGTATTTTCTGGACACTTAAAACCTCGCACGTATGAGCAGCCATCTATGGACAGAGTTCCAGCCCCACTCGCGCCAGTAGGGGGAGTCACCAACGATAGCGCCTATACAGTGATTTTATTCAGGTTAATTCCATCACCGATGGAGGATATATACGAAAAAACCACTTACTGGAGCTTTTCCCTTGGTCCCCGAAAGCGGACAGGCTGTCGCTAAGTTCATTCAGTTGGTCTGCAGGAGATAAACAGCGTCCCCCAGCCCACCTCGCGCCAGTAGGGGGGAGTCACCCATGATAGTACCAACAAGGACAGTTTTGTAGGCATAGTCCCTCACGAAGGATCTACAAGTAACACACTGTCCGGACTATTTCATCTGGTCCCCGAAAACGGACGGACTGCCACGCAGTTTATTCATTTTGGTAAACAGAAGGTAAATAGAGTCTTCCAGCCCACCTCGCGCCAGTAGGGAGGAATCACAAATGATAGCGCCTATACAGTGATTTTATTCAGGTTAATTCCATCACCGATGGAGGATATATACGAAAAAACCACTTACTGGAGCTATTTCATATGGTCCCGAAAACGGACGGGCTGACACTCAGTTATTTCATCTCTCTGTGTTCTATAGGTTTTATGAATGGTGATCTGTGTATGTGGTTGTTGGTGTATTTTTCATATTTTGATCATTGATGATTATTGATGTAATTTTATGTTGTTGTGATGATATGCATTATTTTCATGCTTTTCTTCTTTAATAAATTTTACACATTTATTAATGCGCTGTTCACGACCTTTCCATCCATATTTGTATTTTTAGCTCTTTACTAGAATCTCTATGTATGATAAGAGAAAAGAGTTGAGAGCAGGAGGTGCTTAGACAGACATAAGTGAGTTGAGGCCTGGAGAGAGAGTTCCTTTGAATAAATCTTCTTCCAGGTTGTCTCAAGTCCATCTCCTATTTACACCTTATCTAAAGTGTAATCTATAACTCTGTCAGTCCACTATCCCTTGTCGATTTCACTACTATTGTCCAACTCGACAAATACTCTACACTCAAACTCAACCACGACAAAAGGGGGCTCGTCCGGGATTCTAGAACCCATCTATACGACAACAAATGGGGTCTCGCCGCGGAATTTGAACTACATCTGCAGCAATCGCAACAGATGAGGTTGCAGTCTGGTAGGAATCTCTCACAAGATTCTATCTTGATTCTTAGAGTTTAGTGTTCGGCAGATTATAGGAATTTCTTTCCCCTAGACATATCGAACTATTTCTTTTGGAGGAAGTCGGAACAGCGTTTTTCTCCACAGCAATCATAAATATTAAGTTACATTTATTGTTCATGCTACACATGAGACAGCTGGTAAAGGTTGATGGTATCACTGCTGAGTTTTTGGTTGACAAATCTGAAGACTATTGTTGTAAAAGTCAGGAAAAAAATTTTTTAAGGGTTAATATTTTTTTCAGGAGTAGCTCTTTATTCTGAGATAAGAAGCTACAGATAGTCAGTTACTAGCTCGCATCTGTACCAAGGGAGGGGGTTCATTCGGATGATAGTAACCAATCCTCTCAACAGCTTAGTACTGACAGAACTGGGGTGAAGTGATAGTAATAAGTTTTACATCACTTACAATTTTTGGAGTTTTTTTGGGTCTGTGCTTGTCGATCAGAGTAGCTACAAACTTTCTTGTTTTTAAAGTTCCCAGGCTAGCCTAGATTTTATTGATTATTAAGTTAATCAGCACCTAGTGGACTAGGTAACTAAGATCTCTAGGTTCTATTCTTCTATAGTGTTTGCTCACCCTGATATAATGGCCGATCTAGATAAAGTGCATAGGATTGCCTTCGAGGTAGCTAAGTACATGGAGTACCAGGATAGCGAAATCCAGCCCTTTCTAGAATTTGCAGTAAGCCTGCAGGATCAATACGAGGTAGACAATTGGTTTGACAGCCGTTTAATCTTGGCATGGTCCTGTAAACAAACTGGGGAGAGTGAAGCATTCACCCGACAGTATGTAGAAGAAGTGATAGAAGATGAGAAGCAAAGGGAAAAGCAAAGACAAGAACGGGACAAGAAATTGGAAATGGAGCAACAAGAACGGGACAAGCAATGGGAAATAGAGCGCCAAGAAAGGGACAGAGAAAGCCAAGAAAGGAGCAGGCTACACCAAATCAGAATTAATGAACTGGATAGCCAAATTCGGAGGATGGGAACAGATACTAAAGGTAGTCACTCTAATTCCCCTTCTACTGTGCCCTTAACGGTCAACGCCCCTGCAAACCTTGCGCCCATGAAAGAAAACTTGCCTGCTAAAACCGAACCCCAACTCCAGAAAATTGACTTTCCTTTGGACTTGGATCCGAAGCCCGAACAAGGAAAGAATTTACGTCGGGATAGCAGACCTAAGGCCACGGGGAAAATTACGCAACGTTCCCAGGCATGGAAACTGCACAAAGGTGAGACAGGTGCTAACAAGCATTGTAATACGGATTGTTCCCGTCTGGCAAGCGGCGAACCCCGAGCCTCTCACGCTCCAGACCGAGCAGCACCTAACCGACACGTGACGTCGAGAAAAGGGAGCCACACCCTATCACGTTATATTTCGCAAGATTCCCGGCCGGACAGCGAAAAACCACATGCAGAGGCGCATCTCTCCAACTCAGCGATCGTAGAATGGAGGCGCCGCTCCTCTTATCACCCTGAGCTTAAAAGGTGCAAGAATAAGTCGCCTGCTAAAAGGGTTAAACTTTCCAAACCGTTCCAAGGAACTTTGGAAAAACACACCGAGAGTTTTTTCTCGGACACTTCGCGATCTAACGGGATCTCAAACCGTCCAGTCTTTTGCATGCAGTCTGCGGGGCCTGTCAACCAGGAAGTGGATCTCGCATTGCAGGACAAAGTTCAACTGACGCCAGTAACTTCCTCAGGGGAGGGCAAAGTTGACGTTTATGATGGACACAGGGTTCCAGGCGAAGGGATCCCTGGTATTCCATTTGAGTCTCTCACACTTCTCAGGGCAGAAGACAGTGAGAAAAGCTGCCTTACTACTGTACAAGGAGCCATTGTTGAGAGCCTTGGCTCACGTCATGCTAGTAATGGGAAAGCGACTCAACAAACTCTGCAACTCGCAGATATTACCTATCTGTCTTCACGGATAGAAGCTACGGAGATCTGTTATGATTTAGTAGAACCCCAGAATGCGATCGATTACTCTTTGCTTCAGGCAGCAGAGTTTTCTCATTCAAATCGCATTATTCCAGTGGTCTCAACCCCACTGATGGACAGCAAAGTAGTCGCCTCCGCCAGGCCATTACAGAACAACTTGATCATTTCCGCTGACCAAGCCAGAGTTGTGACTGGCAAGGCAAGGAAAGCTCCAGACCCGCCTTTAGACGGCACAGGTCTGAAGATTGATCAATGCTCCCGCCGAAACAGCGGAGTAGGTGTGGAGAGGCAGAAGAAAAATGCTAGCATTTCTTCGGCCAACGACCGGCTGTATTTGCCAACTAGGGTTACACGCGCGCGGAAAAAATCCCTATAGACTGCAGCTATAGAGGGTTATTCAAGTCCACGCCCGTGACAGGTAAATATATACATAAGCAGCCTGAGCCCAACAATGATTACACTGCACATAACAGGCGGATTATCTACGCAGTGGCCAGTGAGTTCAGACAGGGCCGAAAACCACAACAGGTGCGGATAATTTTCCGGACCATAAACAGGCACAGCGAATGGTGGAACCAAGATCAGGTTCACACGGAAACGAAGGGCGTCAGCGCCGACTGGCCTTGCAAAATCCCATTCGCTGAACGTCTATTAGACAGAGGGAAGGGAAAAAAATGAACTCGGAGCTAGGCATACAGACAGACAGAAATTGGAAACGTATTTGGTTTATGAGTATTGGATGTTCCAATAACAGGTGACGGACATCGATGGAAAAGATAGATTACTGTCATTTTTGTCCGTATTCCTCGAACTTTAAAAGGGGGGGCACTTGTCACGTGACCGATAATCTATTTTACCATCTTGTCCATAATTTGATTACTTTTTAAATGTCCTGGTTTTCCTCGTCATTTTGTATTCTTCTTTCTTTCATTTTTCACCTTCGCAAACCCCACCCGAGGTTGTTTATGTTCGAGCATGCAGCGGTCAGCGAACGATAATGTTACGTCAGCACACCTGGCCTGACCAGAGAAACATTTCTCCGGTCGCTCTAGTGTTTGATCACGAGCGAAGACGGTTTCTGTGAAGAAACGGTCCGGCAGGGGGAGATAACCTGCTGATAGTCTTTGTTGTTTGCCCTTAGACAAGATAGAGCATAATGTTATGCATTTCTCTACCTGGGGAACTTTCGCACGATTTCTTTTGTCTTACTCTAGATTACGTCTTTCGCCGAACTTCTGTAGAAATATGCAGGCCGGGGGGAGCGTCCCTTGTGATCTATAAGAGTAGACTGGGTTTAATAGACAAAGACATTCGTAAATTTTCCTGGCCCGTAGATGACCATCATGAGATAAGGCAAACTTTAACACAGTACTAGAATGTGTGTGCCTATGTTCTAGTCATTTTTCGGGGTGAGTTGACATATCTTATAATTATAATATGATGTATTCATGTTAGCTTTTATATATATCTGTTAGGGAAGTGAATTTATTTCTGAGGACTTCTCCTAGTAATTTATTCAGTGATAAGGTAGCGCTGTCTACGGCCTATTAAGTGGTGCTTAAACTGTTACGGTTTATCATGGGTTAAATGTTAAACTTACAATAACAGATATTAGGCGTAGAATCAGTCCACGAATGCTTACCATTGGGTTAAGAGTCAGCAAAAATTAACTGTCATTTCTGTAAGATAATGTCAGGTGTGGATTGTTCACTTTAAAACTGAATAGTGAGATGCAGGTAATAACTCTGGGTTATAGGAGATAGTCACTTATTCCTTTTGGTAGATATTTCTAGTGGCAAGGGAGGATCATTTTATGCTTACTTGTGTGGCTAGGCACTAGTCTATAACTTTCACTGAAAGCAGTCACCAGGCATAGATATAATTATATCTTATGATCTAGCCACAACTGTATTATTATAGCAAGAACATTGCATTTTCTTTGTACTCATTTTGTGGAATGCTAATATATTTTCCAAAGGGGACATACGATTTATTTGTGTAATGTCAAATGCTGTAATCTGTTTATGTAAATTCATTTAATGTTGTAAGATGAATAAGCATATTCTTTTAACTGTAACTACAGGTTAGGTTTCCTGTATGTTGAGATTGGGAGAAGAGGAGGAAATTTTGCTGTCAGAACAGTTACTGACAGGTACCTGGAGGTGTACAAAAGATATTAAGCCTATGCGGGCGCGTGTTGATAATTGATATTTTTAAGGAACAGGAGACATGGTTAAAGACAGCCCTAAACTATCATAGCAATAACTACAATAAATTTAATCCCATAGCGGAGCGAAACTTTCTGTATAAAGTTAGTGTGATTTATTATTTGCTTGAAGTAAAAGGGTGTCTCTTTTGGGTCTCAGTTTCAGGAAGACCGAATCGCTAGAGCAGACTTCAGTCAGGCGAAGAAAGTCATATACTCTTCGATCTAGAGGGTTTCTGTATACATCTAGCAACGAATCGTCAACCCCGTTCCTGAATCAAAACCCTTTTTTTGTCAACGCCAAGTTAAGCTCACGCAGTGCAACGGAGCCAACGCTAAATCTGGAATCACCAAATGCAGTAGTAGTTCTCTACTCGCCTCTTGGATTACCAGCCAGAGCATTGCGGCTTCCAGAATATCAAACCCGCCCAGCATGCCTATAGCAGAATTCCATATCACCCGCCTTTTTTGTGCCTAAACGGGGCCCTCAGCAAACCACAGCCAAACCAGTTTAAACAGGATTTACAGCCAAGCGGAGCCTTGCGCCGGATAAGCGCGCCTGGGTCTCTTTGTCCTCAAGTGACTTCTTCTGGTGTATTTTCTGGACACTTAAAACCTCGCACGTATGAGCAGCCATCTATGGACAGAGTTCCAGCCCCACTCGCGCCAGTAGGGGGAGTCACCAACGATAGCGCCTATACAGTGATTTTATTCAGGTTAATTCCATCACCGATGGAGGATATATACGAAAAAACCACTTACTGGAGCTTTTCCCTTGGTCCCCGAAAGCGGACAGGCTGTCGCTAAGTTCATTCAGTTGGTCTGCAGGAGATAAACAGCGTCCCCCAGCCCACCTCGCGCCAGTAGGGGGGAGTCACCCATGATAGTACCAACAAGGACAGTTTTGTAGGCATAGTCCCTCACGAAGGATCTACAAGTAACACACTGTCCGGACTATTTCATCTGGTCCCCGAAAACGGACGGACTGCCACGCAGTTTATTCATTTTGGTAAACAGAAGGTAAATAGAGTCTTCCAGCCCACCTCGCGCCATTAGGGAGGAATCACCAATGATAGCGCCTATACAGTGATTTTATTCAGGTTAATTCCATCACCGATGGAGGATATATACGAAAAAACCACTTACTGGAGCTATTTCATATGGTCCCGAAAACGGACGGGCTGACACTCAGTTATTTCATCTCTCTGTGTTCTACAGGTTTTATGAATGGTGATCTGTGTATGTGGTTGTTGGTGTATTTTTCATATTTTGATCATTGATGATTATTGATGTAATTTTATGTTGTTGTGATGATATGCATTATTTTCATGCTTTTCTTCTTTAATAAATTTTACACATTTATTAATGCGCTGTTCACGACCTTTCCATCCATAATTGTATTTTTAGCTCTTTACTAGAATCTCTATGTATGATAAGAGAAAAGAGTTGAGAGCAGGAGGTGCTTAGACAGACATAAGTGAGTTGAGGCCTGGAGAGAGAGAGATCCTTTGAATAAATCTTCTTCCAGGTTGTCTCAAGTCCATCTCCTATTTACACCTTATCTAAAGTGTAATCTATAACTCTGTCAGTCCACTATCCCTTGTCGATTTCACTACTATTGTCCAACTCGACAAATACTATACACTCAAACTCAACCACGACATAGACCCGAAATGGCAGACAGTTGTCTGAATTTTCCAGCGAACACGCGCGGTTGCTTCGGGCTGAGCGCTCAGGTAGGCGTTAAAACTGTCACCTACACGACGTAGAGCAGACATATAGTCTGGGAAAACGTAGCTCTCGGGAAACTTTCCTAGCGTGAAGTGTGATCTGTCACCGCCTCCCCCGCTCAGAAATGGAAATCGGGAGAGGAAGGTGCCAAGACACTCCGGGGCAGTTACGACATGCTTCTAAGTGAAACGTAGGTGTTATGAGAAGGGGAGTGATCAGGGTTGGGGAAATAGTTCATCCTTTGTCCGTTTAACAGATATTAACCCTAGTTTGAAACTTTATTTTGATTCTTTCTCTATAAATCGCAGTAGACAGGTGGTTCGCGAAGAGTAGAGCTGTATAAGCGAAGTTTCTTAGTTTGTTGCGACAATTTGTCGAACTTCTAGACTTCCATAAATATAAGCGTATAATTCTTAATTTTGCGATATCCTGTAGTGCTGTGTTTGAGGTAAATATATTATTATCTAGTATTTTGTGAAGTGATTAAGTGTTAAATCGCCGATTTCATTTTAAACTAGTTCTGTGTGCAGAGTGAATATTTTGATAGTTTATTTCTTTAATCGACGAGTTGCAGTGGAAATACAAAATAAATTATATTTTTTTAGCTTACTAAACAAGTAGCTGAAATGAGTTTAATTTAACTGTTAAATACTCAGTCGAAACTGTTTTAATAACTAACTTATAAATGCTAGACGCGACATCAGTGAGTAGTGACGGAATACGCACCATATTCCTAATTCCTGATGATCGATTTTATATAACTTATTTCACCGGAAGTTTAAATAATAAGTCAAGCTGTAGGCTTGCTGTTTTAAATGTAAGTTATACTGAGTACATACATGTAAATTATTTGATATGTGCTTTTCCTTTTATACAGTGAAATACTGGGGTGACCCGAACTTTACCAGCATTTAATAAGAGTTCATACTTGTGAAGAAATAGACAGTCCTTATTTTGAACCACGTGGGTTTCTCAAGTAACACTGATCTGACAGTGCAGAGGCAAACAGAGTTAGACAGAAATACTATATCCCACAAACGGGTTTTCAAAGACTGTAATGATCAATACTGGGCCTGTGAACCAGATCTTAATTTCTTCCATAAACTCTACGTAAATTTTCTGCCTGGCGGCGAGTATAATTACAATCAATAACATTACTTTCCGACGTTGTTGACAAGTGAGTGGGGAACTAAGATTTTTCTGTTTGAGAGAAGTTGCCCACCGGTCATCTTCCTAATTAAGGGAAACTTCGTGTTCTGACATTTTGTGCTCGTTTAAGCCTAATTCTTACCTCGTGAGTCAAGTGACATTAACTTTAGTCTGAAATAACTATCGCCTGAAGCAGACGCTCCCCAGATCCATTTTGATGAAACCAACAAGCAAATCTGCAGAGCTGGGATCTGTTTCATTAAACGACAGTAACAGATAAAAAGTGTGAGTGTCCAAAATTTGCGCCAGCCGGCGAAACCACAACACGATTGTAAGTATATCAGGGCCCTGATGAAAGAACCGAGTGAAAGTGACGGAAGGATGTTCGTTGTAAAATACACTCACTTGTTATATTTGTTTTTTTCCTTAGGCGAGATTTGCTGCTTAAGTAACGTGTTCCTTTAGAATAGATACTGCTGTCAGAGTCAGTCTATACCTTCAAAGGGGAACAATATTAGACCCTAACCACATGCATCTATAACTCTTTGGGCCATCATCTGTCATCCTAACGGGGCTGTGGGCTAAATTTAGAGTTAAGATCATAACGGGGCTATCATCCTTGTAGCATTTTCCTTGAATTTTATGACTATTTGTATATGTTTTTCCTTGATGTAATTTTTGGTGTTGTGAGAAGATTTTTTTAGATGATAATAATAAAATCTCTCTTGAACTAAATCAGTGCGTTGGTCAGCTCGTTCAAATAATATATATTCATGGTTATAGATTTCCCACGTCTGTGTTTAACTGTCGTCACGTGTATGTGCGTGCCCGTGAGTAGATAGAGATTTATGTAATATATATATATGTGGTTTAGACTGTCTGACACTTTAAAACGGTCGTAGAAGATAGGTGAGAGAGAGAAGATTATCTCGATTCTCAAAGACAGCCTCTATATCACATTCTATCATCTCACGTGTGGAAATTCTATTGCTTTTCACCAGCTCACACTGTGACTATCACTCATTCCAACCTATTCAGAAGGGACCAAACCCAAGTCTTAAATCTCCTATCGAAAATATACGACAGATATATATATATATATATATATATATATATATATATATATATATATATATATATATATATATATATATATATATATATATATATATATATATATATATATATATATATATATATATATATATATATATATATATATATATATATATATATGTATATATACATATATATATATATATATATATATATATATATACTTCTGTTTTCTTAACACAGAAGTCAGTCAGAATTTAAATAGTTTTGCGCGCAGTCCGAGAATCATTTTTTCTTGTTGGAAGTGTTTATAAGTGATTCGTAGAGATTTTCATTCTGAATTGTCTGGTAAGAGGAAAACAGTGCTAAGGATTTAAAAGTGGCGATAGCATTTAAACACTTATACTTCTCTAAGATTTTTTTCTCGCAAGTAAGACCTATTAAATAAAATAACGCATAGCGATTTTCATACCAGATATTCAATTAAAATGTTAGTATACCACCCGACCGCTAACTGACTGAGACGAGACGGTAATTATGCTTACAGTGTAGACGGGCGTGGCACTTAAACTCACCAGGAGAGAGAGAGAGATAAATTCGACTATTAAGCATTAGGCGACTGATAGCGGGAGTATAGAATATATGTTATATTTCATTTGTAATTTGTTAGGATAGCGTATATTATTTTTAAATTCCATACGACAAACTAACAGCCACCGACAATTTAATAGCTATTTAATGACAGGCGATTATTGTTGTAGGTGGTGCATATGAAAAATTAAACAATAATTAACACTGTACGCTGACCGCCTGCCGCAAGCAGGGACGGGTGAATTATCATAAACTCGGTCCGACCCAGATTAGCGGCGAGAAACGTCTGTGAGCGTGTAGGCGTAGGGAAACACCGTGTGTCTTTTGAACTTAGGACTGACAGAAAAGATGAGAGATCGTCTTGTCCCCGTCGATATATATATATATATATATATATATATATATATATATATATATATATATATATATATATATATATATATATATATATATATATATATATATATATATATATATATATATATAATGGTAGCATTTTTCCCACAAATGTTCTCTTATATTTCTCGCAGATCTGATCTTAAGGGCGACCAGCGGTCTTTTACTTTTTTCTGGTTTGTTATCCATTTCATTTATAAGCGTATACTCGCCGTTGATATTGGAGGACAATAAAAATAAATACTGGACTTACAAAATCCAGATTACCAGTTTTACCAGCCCACAGTGGTATACGTGCAACATTATTATTATTCCCCGACTCCTGACTGTCGTATTCTAGTGGATTATATATATATATATATATATATATCTATATATATATATATATATATATATATATATATATATATATATATATTGACACAGCGAGTGTATATACACTATATATATATATATATATATATATATAGACACATACATATATATATATATATATATATATATATATATGTCAGATTTTCAACCAGAGAGTACACAACGAGGTGGATTGGCCTTGAAGTGGGAATTGCGATGGGGTGTACCATCTCTCCGATACTATTCGTGATGGCTAAACAGGTAATCCTCAATGCGGCTGAAGGAATGGCTATAGGTTCAAAGCTCAGTGGAATGTGTCACATGATACCGCTCAAAGCATTCATGGATGACACAACAATTCTGACATCAGATGAACATCAGGCCCGGAGGATGTTAGCACGTCTGGATGAACTAGTCAGCTGGTGCAGAATGAGCTTCAAACCCAAGAAGTCGAGAAGCCTATCAGTCAGGAAAGGGAAGATAGCAGAGGACATATTCAGGGTTTCCAACCAAAGAATCCCTACTGTCATTGAGGAACCTGTTAAAAGTCTTGGCAGGGTGTACGACGCCTCATTAAAAGACTCGAAGGCAGTGCAACAGACAATAGAAATGGCAGACAGAGGGCTGCAGATCATAGACCAAAGCAGACTCCTGGGAAAGTTTAAACTGTAGTGCCTCCAGTTCATGTTGATACCGAAGTTGATGTGGCCACTGCTTATATATGAAATAAGCACAGGTACAGTGGAAGCTATAGAGAAGAAGGTCAACAAGTTCATGAGAAAGTGGCTAGGGGTACCACCAGGTCTGTCAGATGTAGCACTGTACTGCAAAAAGGCAAAACTTCTGCTTCCTTTCAAGTCAGTTGTTGAAGAGTACAACGTTGGAAAGGCAAGGCTTGCAATGATGCTGCGCGAGTCAGCTGATGACGTGGTTAAGTCCATTCAGCCCACACTGAAAACGGGAAGGAAGTGGAGAGTGGAAGAAGCTGTTGATGCTGCCCAAGAGTCACTCAAACTGAGGGAGGTAATCGGATACACACAAACGAATAGACGGGGATTTGATCACGGAGACATCCGCTGGTGGTCCAAGGCATCAAGCAGGGAGCGCAGACACATGGTAGTTCAGGAGATACGAGGAGCTGAGAATGATAAGAGGTTGCAAAAAGCAGTGCAGCAGGTCCAACAAGGCCAATGGACTACATGGGAAGGAGCCCTGCAGAGGTCCTTGACATGAAATGATATATGGCATATGGCACCTCTTAGGCTCAGCTTCGTTGTTAGATCATTGTATGACCTGCTGCCGTCGGCCACCAACCTTGTGAAATGGGGAAAGTCGGATGATGAGCAGTGCCCCCTGTGCCAGGGGAGGCAGACACTCGAACACGTGCTCTCAGCGTGTAAGGTGGCATTAGGGCAAGGGCGATACACTTGGCGCCATAACAAAGTGCTAAATGAGCTTGCTGCGACAATAGATCTGGCAAGGATGAAGGCGAATAGCAAACCCAGGCCAAGCACCGCAAATACATACTTTCTGAGGGCAGGAAAGTCAGCACACCCCAAACCGAGTAATCCTGGTAGCAGTTTACCATCTCTTCTTGACTGTGCAAACGACTGGGAGATGGCGGTAGACCTACCTGGACGAGGGGCATATCCAGAGAGTATCAGAAAATCGCGGAGACGGCCGGATATAGTGCTTCATTCTTCAGCAACGCTTCAGGTCATATTGATTGAACTGACCATGCCATTTGAATCCAGATTAGACAAGCAACATTCGTTCAAAGCGGCCAAGTATAGTGATCTGGCCACGGATCTGAGACACGATGGGTTCACTGCAAAGGTCATGGCTGTTGAAGCGGGCGCAAGAGGGCTTGTGGCTGCATCAGTGTATATGATCCATTGAAACTGTTGGGGCTGAGGGGACAGTCGAGAACAAGGGCACTGAAGAGGCGTAGTGAAACTGCCGAAAAGGCATCAGGCTGGCAGTGGAACAACCGCAATGGGCAATGGAAATCGTGACAATAAACGCTGAGGTACAGAAAACACCAGGAATTTTTCTAAGTCCACAATACGCTGCGTTTTTTTGGTGTACTAGTAAACGGGCTGTGACTGAGCGGCAAAAGGCGGTGTATATTATAGGGGTGTCCAGTGTCAGAACTTCAGTGGCGAACGCGCAGTGGCTAGACGCGTCGGCCTAGCGATGGTGTCTCAGTGTGTGCGACGGAACGAACGGAATAATTTGTCTTTGCTTTGTTACTTTCACAATTGCCTCCACGGCTGGCGGAGTTGTGGATTAAAGTTGCTACCATAAGTGAAATGGGTTCATTTTCGATACAAGACAACAGGAGGCTGAGACGCTTGGGAGTTATGACCCAAGTGGGCCCGCCCCCCTTAGAGTGTAAAGGAGTATATCGGGCCAAAACACTTGTCAGACGGGGGGACTACTTCTGATGATCAGATTGCTTCCTGTTGTATCGCTCTGTAGAGAGTTTCCTATCATATATACACACACACACATACACATCTATACACTGTGCAGAATCGGCGCTCTGACACAGAGTTGGCCGATAGAAGAACCATCATCATCATCATTTTTTAACATTTTTAGCCACCAGATGTATCTCAAAGACTGGAAGTATTCCACTCTCTAAAGGGAAAACCTCACGGATTCTGACATTTCCAACTATTGGTAGTAACACCTATATCCAGATAAAAAAGGTAAAGGTAAAGGAACCCGTTACACGCCCATTTAGGCATATTGGGAATATTGTGTTAGGCCCATATTATCTTGACCGTCGGCACACGAGGGGTGATGTGGTCGGCATCACGCCGGCCGCCTTAACCTTCCCAGAGTAGCTCTGGTACCCATTTGGGGCTGGGTCGACCCAGGAGCCGTTTGTGGCCTAAAAATTTTTCCGCCTCATCTGGGGATCGAACCATAGACCACTGCGCTAGGAAGCCAGTGCACTAACCACTATGCTACCGCGGCTCCTTATATCCAGATAGAAGCACCATATTCGGCGTTCACCTCACTAGTTTTTTGGGGGGATGAACTGGGGCTAATTTGGATTTGTCGATAGCTGGGGTGACAGTGTAATCATAGTGAAATAGGAATTATGTTCATGGAATAATTATGTTACCAAGGGATACAACAGACCTACCCTAGGAGGCAATTAGGTAAGAATGTGAGAAGTGGCCACTGTGTGTGAGAGAGTAGGTGATGATTTTCTTGTGTTGCTGGGAATTTTCCATAAATCTGGTTGTCTAAATTTTGTTTACTTTACTTGGTCTTATAGTGTACCAATATTGCTTTTATTCTGTAACCTAGTGCTAACCTTTAAACTTTGGGTTAATAATTTTGGTAGGTTTTTTTTTTCCATACGAGGGAAGGCGCATCTCTCTTCTTTATTTCCTATGTATGTAAATGATTTCTTGATATCTTTTAGATAATTGGTGTTGTTTCACGTTTAGTGATAATAAACAACAAGAAAACTTAACTTTGTGTGTTGGTCAGACCCATACCCATTTATCATTAGTTCTTTCACGTTTATGTGTCATTGTTGTCACATATTGTTGTGTGTGTGTAGAGTAACCTGTTCTTTCATTTGACAGGGAGGCAAAGACTGTCTTATAATAAAGAATAGTTGTACGGATATGCTGGATGAGAGAACATACTCACTCCAGAGGCATATCTTTCCCTCAACCTACTATCTGTGAAATCTACTTTCTATACATTCTCGTGTATCAGTCAACCTCTACTCTTTACTTAGACTGGGCCCAATAAACCAATTAACCTACCGTACGACACATATGCATAAACAAGACGTTTATTTATCATAACATGATGTAAACGTATGTAGAGGAGCAGATGTGGTATCAGATCACCACCTTATGTTAGCCAAAACAAATTTAAAACTCAAGAGATATACAACAGTATAGCTAAAAGATAACAGTTTAATATGGGAAATCGAAGAAATCAAGAAATAAGAGACACATTTTCTAACTCAGTATCCAACAAACACTAAGTACTCCAACAGCTCGATGATGTACCAAATATGGAAGACCACTGGCAACAAATTAAAACTATGTGAAATGAGACATGTGGAGAAGTACTAAGAAAAAGAGAATGAAAGGTACAAAGCATGGATAACAACGGAAACCATCAACATGATAAAAGGAAAAACAAGAAAGCAAATTTAAACAGAAGCAAGACCAGAAGCTCCAAAGCCAAGACGCATGAAGTGTACATAGAAGCAAACACGGAAGTAAGAAGAAACGTTAAAAGAAACTACAGGAAGTTTATCAAGGAGTTAGCAAAGGATATAGGTGTAGCTGCAGTCAAAGGAAATATGAGGGGCCGGTACAACAACAAAAAAGAAGCTAACAGAAAAATAAGCAAGAAAATTGAAGGAAGGTTACCATGTCAAGTTGCCTAAGAAGGAAGATTTACAAGAGTGCACAAATTATTACAGAAGAATAATGTTACTATTAGTGCTAGGAAAAATATTAAACAGGATCATCGAGAGATTAAAATAGTCTGTAGACAGGCAACTGAGAGGTGAACAACCAGGCTTTCAACAAAACAGATCCTGTACAGACCAGATAGCCACATTGAGAATAATAGTTGAACAATGTTTGGAATGGAACCCATCACTATTCACTAGAATTGTGGACTATGAAAAGGCATTTGACAGTAGACAAATATAAACTGTGGCATTATGGAGTCCCGTTTAAGATCATTAACTTAACAAAGAAGACATGACGACATGAAATGCAGAGTTCTTCATGAAGGATAACTTACAAAACCGCACAGGATAGAAACTGGAGTGCGACAGAGATGCCTCTTGTCTCCATTTCTTTTCTTACTAGCAATAGACTGGGTTATTAGAACATCAACATCTTACCAGATAAATGGAATTCAGATATGACTAAACAGCTTGATGATCTAGATTTTGCAGATGACTTGGCTCTTCTGTCCACTGACTGTGATCAAATGCAATACAAAATAAAAATGCTCAATGAGAGGTCACAGCAAGTGTGTGTGAAAATACATAGGGAGAGGACAACTATAATGGGAATAAATGCAAGGAATGACAACAGGGTTGAGCTTGAAAAGATGTAGAATATTACATACGAGTATATCTTGGCAGTAATGTATATAAAGTTGGAAGGACAGACAATCATGTCAAAATAAGAATACAAAAAGCAAAGGGAGCTTTCATTGCATTGGGAAATATAAAGAGAAATCAAGTCCAACACGAAAATAAGAATCTTCAACTCGTATGTCAAGTCAGTCCTATTGTATGGCTCTGAAACATGGAGAACAACAAAAACAACAAATAAATGTATGACTGCATAGAGCAGAAGGATTGAAATGGTATGAAAAAGTCATCAATGTAGAACTGATGACAAGAACCAGTGTAACAAGAGATGAGAAAGAGATGATGGCAATGGATTGGACACACATTGAGGAAACATGTTGATAATTTTACAAGACAGTCCTAATTCTCGAACCCCCAGGGTAAGAAAGGCAGAGGTTGACCAAAAACATTTGGAGAAGAGAACTGGAGACAGAAGTGAAAATGATAAGGAAACATGGAAAGACCTTGAGCTGATGGCACGTGACAGGAGGACATGGCACGTGACAGGAGGACATGGCATGTGTTTGTCAAAGGCCTATACTCCTTGGGGAGTTAAACAATATTGACTGACTGAATTAAAAACACAAAAATTGAAACCATCACCAGACCTTGTCCCTGAAACAAATTATTATAATTGGGAAGTGCTGTTAAGAAAAAGGCTTGATAAAAAGATCAGAAAAAATAAATAAATCAGATTTGCCAAAACCATAGTCACTATTCTAAAAAAAAAAACATCTCTCCCCGAACCATATCCAGTGTCGTCACTGTGTGTGCTCTTGATTCTAGTCTGCCAGCTCTATTATTACTGTGTACCCCTGCATGACCAGAACAGTAGATTCATACCAGTTCATGCAAATTCAAAGATTCTATGAATGTTTTCTATTCATCCCAAAGCCAACCATTTTGGACCTTCCGAAGCTTGGACACAATAATTGCCTTTGTTAATGAAGTTTCAGACAATCATCTTAAGGTTGCAGTAGCTGCCTCTACCTCTATTCTGATCTGGAAGTTGCTATCATGCAAGCCCAGCTGTGATCAGTGACTATTCTGCTATTTACTCTAGCAGAGAAGCCCCACCCTGATTTCTCACCAAGGATTACAGACATCTATTTAACATTTATGATTTTACTTAGTTTTGAAGATATCTTATAAATTATGACAGTTCAAAAATATCATTTAACATAAATATTTAAGGAAACATAGATATACATGTAAGCTACTCTGCAAGACAATTAGAAGGAAATTTATGGGAACAGGGTACATATCCTGGATAAGATGGAAAAAAATGTACCTGAAGTATTGGTTGTTGAAGCACTGGTGGGTGCTATGGTTGTGCTCGTTAAACCTGCATGTGAAATGAAATCGATTATTGTAGTAGATGAACAAATAATGCACTAGTTTTTAATTTGTCTAATATTCATAAGTAATTTAATTTTAATTAAAACTAGACATAAACTAAATTTTGCCACAATAGTGTCTTTCCTAGAATTTCATAAAACATAATGTAAAAGAAATTCAACGACGTTTATGATGCTGATACAAACACCATCGGATATCTAAAGAACAGCAGGTCAAACGTGCATCCTACAGGCTAGATATAGCCCCTCTGCACTCTCCAGTGTGGTCTCCAAGACTGTTGCACCTGCGGCATCTATACTCAAAACCTTATCACCTGTCATGTCTATATTGTGACTTCTACAGTAAGTTTTTAATTCAAGCCTTTGTTGACGGAGACGCCACAGTTTTTTGTTCGATGGTATCTTTAATTCTTCTCTGACCTGGCACGTCCTTGTTGGTTCTTTCAGCAGTTTGAACGCGTGTCTGCCTTTTCTACTGTACTTCCATGTCGTTTTCCATTCCTCGTTTATAGTTAGCTTCACATGGCTCTTGATCTCCGACCATCCCAGTCCTGCTCTTATATTGTTTTTACTCATTCTTCCATTCTTGGCGTTCTGGGCTGCCAACCCGTTACCAGCTAAACCTATGTGTGCTGGAACCCACACTAGCCTCCCACTACATCCTCTGTTCCCTAGTGATGTATTAATTGCTAGAATTTCTTCCTTTATGTCTGGTCGGCTACATTTACCTGGGTGTTCTAGTACCTGTAGTGATGATAGTGAGTCTGTAAATATCGTAACAGCTTCTGGTGGGTTATATTCAATTATTTCTAAACTTTTTAGAATTGCTACCATCTCGAAGCCCCTTCAGTTACACTGTAGCTCTTTTTAATTCCCCACTGTGGTATTACAACTCCTGCACCTAGTTGCCCACTATCACCCTTGGATCCATCAGTGTAGACGGCCAGACTTTGTTTTGTTAGTTGATCTATGAACTTTCTACTTATAATTTTGCCAGGTCAGAGAAGAATTAGATACCATCGAACAAAAAACTGTGGAGTCTCCGTCTCGGTGCAGCATACTTTATGATAGAGGAACCATACTGCCAAGAATGTCAGGAAGAGAATGACATAGACCACTACCTGATCCACTGTAAAAGTACGAACAACAAAGGCTTGAATTAAAAATTTACTTCAAACATCACAATATAGACATGACATGTGATAGGGTTTTAAGTTTAGATGCCCCAGGAGATGCCCAATCAATACTTAAAAGATATATATATATAAAACAAAGGAAAACATATAAGGTTAGCACTTCATAGAAATTAAGCAACAAGAACTAGCAAATCATTTAAAAATTAAAAAAAAAATAAAAACAACAGAAAAAAAACTACACGTAGGACAAGGAAAGACAACGAGGTTAAAAAAACAACAACACCAACACCTCAAAAAGAACAAATACTAATACAACTTAAAAACAAGGGTAAAGAACAATAGTTATCTATAAACAATACAAAAGAGAAAAAATAATGGACAAATACTAATATAAATAAAAATCAGCAACTGCAAAAGACAATAGTTTTTTAAATTGAATACACAATTATTAGTAAATAAAATAACACTAAATACCCCAATTATAACCAATTTTCAGGTTGAACAGGGTAGACCAAGATGGAACAAGAAGAGGCAATAACGGTCAGCTGTTAAGTGCCTGCTCTCCACCCATCAATTTTTCAAAACAACAACAACAAACATGAGTTGAAGATTCTTATTTTCTTGTTGGATCCGATTTCTCTTAATCTCCATATATTTCCCAATGCAATGGAAGCTCCTCTTGCTTTTTGTATTCTTAGTTTGATATCACTGTCTGTCCCTCCAACTTTGTCTATATTGCTGCCAAGATATGTGTACGATTCTACATCTTGTATTGGTGTTTCTTCAAGTTCAACCCTGTTATCATTACCTGCATTTATTCTCGTTACTTTTGTCTTTTCCGTGTGTATTTTCAGACCCAATTGCCGTGACCTCTCATCGACTGTTTTCAATTTTTCCTGCATCTGATTACGGCTATGGGACAGAAGAGCCAAGTCATCAGCAAAATGCAGATCATCCAACTGCTTAGTCAGAGTCCACTGGATTCCATTTCTGTTGTGTGTTGTCGATGATCTCATTACCCTGTCTATTGCTAGTAAGAAAAGAAATGGAGACAAGAAGCATCCCTGTCGCACTCCTGTTCTTATCCCAAATGGTTCTGTAAGCTGTCCTTCATGAAGAACTCTGCATGTCATGTCTTCATACGTTTTCTTTATTAAATTAATGATCTTCAGGGGAACTCCATAATGCCTCATAATTTCTAAAGTGATTCCTTGTTTACACTGTCAAAAACCTTTTCGTAGTCCACAAATCCGATGTATAGTGGTGAATTCCATTCCAGTTTTTGTTCAACTATTATTCTCAAAGTGGCTATATAGTCTGTATATGATCTGTTTTGTCGAAAACCTGCTTGTTCAGCTCTCAGTTTCTTGTCTATGGACTCTTTTAATCTCTCAAGGATAATCCTGTTTAATACCTTTCCTGGCACTGATAGTAAAATTATTCTTCTATAATTTGTGCACTCTTGTAAATTCCCCTTCTTAGACAACTTAACCAGATATCCTTCCTTCTGCATGTCATGTCTTCATATGTTTTCTTTATTAAATTAATGATCGTCAGGGGAACTCCATAATGCCTCATCAATTTCTAAAGTGATTCCCTGTTTACACTGTCAAATGCCTTTTCGTAGTCCACAAATCCGATGTATAGTGGTGAATTCCATTCCAGTTTTTCTTCAACTATTATTCTCAAAGTGGCTATCTGGTCTGTTTATGATCTGTTTTGTCGAAAACCTGCTTGTTCAGCTCTCAGTTTCTTGTCTATGGACTCTTTTAATCTCTCAAGGATTAATCCCGTTTAATACTTTTCCTGGCACTGATAGTAAAATTATTCTTCTATAATTTGTGCACTCTTGTAAATTCCCCTTCTTAGGCAACTTAACCAGATATCCTTCCTTCCATTCTGCTGGTATCTCTTCCTTTTCCCAGACTTTACCAAGTAATTTATATAACATCTCTGTAGCAGTGTCGATATGTGCCTTGATGGGCTCTGCTGGAATGTTGTAGTGGATTTTGATGTTATGAAATGTTGTTGTTATTTGTTTCTATTGTACTGAATGAGGTCAGCTGTGAAGGTCCCTGAATATAACAATTATTGGTGAGTTTTCAGAGCACCTTTCTGCTACCACCCTACGACCTCAATCAGACCTATTCTTGACTAGTATGTCTGTTAGCTACGACTAATGTCTAGGGGAATGAAAGTGTGGTGTGATGGTAATTACTTACACAAACACACACACAAACACCAATATTAATCTCTATTATAGACTCAAATAACACCGTTTTTTAAAGTGAGTAATATACAATTTTTTCTATAACTTTATTAGTCCTGTACCTAAGATTCTTTTGGTTAGGACTGTCAACTCAAATGAGATCAATTTATATATACATAAATAATAGGCATAATTACATAACTAAAAGAGGACAATGGGTCCTTAATCATAAATATATATTTGTGGTATTATTAAATCTCTAGCTATTTCTAAAGTGTTATGAGCTGACTGGTTGGGGTGTTAACATCACGCCCAGTCTTTTCCGCAATGTTTCTTTTCTTTTGATAAACTTTACTTCTTGACAGTGAGTCTTTATTTATTTTACATTTCAAGTTTATTGAAGTGGAACAGTTGATGAATTCTCCTCGTGCCAGGGATTATTCATTTATCTGGCCCTGGAGGATTGAAAATAGATGTATGATCTGCCAACAGCCACTCTTGATCTTGTCCCAAAAGTAATAGGGTAGGCAGCGTGTACCCCTATCACTGCTGGAATATAACTGCTTCACTCAGGAGTCTGGCACCTGACTAGTGACAGACAAAAACCCTGTAACATGAAAATTATGTTCTGTCTTAGCATAATACCTAATTCACAAATTTTACAAACAATACTATATTTAACCTAAAAGACCTGGATCAGATCTCTGACCAGCTCAGCACATCTCTATACAATGAGGTAAAACTTAGTACAAGTTTTCATTTTCCTTTCCCTACTGGCTGCAACGCCTCTGCCATTCTCAATGATCTTTTTCCATACAATGTGACAGGTGATATGATTCCTGGTGACAACCTATAAATATTTTACTACTACCTCTCTGGTAGCTTGATAACATGGTGGAGCAACAAATAGGCTTGTATAAGTCTACCAATGACTTCTTTACTTACAGTCGTAATGTTTTTTCATTACCCAAGTCGAACAACATAATTAATAATATAAATAATGTTAATAATTTCGGTCTTACCACAAATTCAATGAAAACACACAGAAACGTTGATTTTGCACAACCTCAGATGTACTGCTTGCTGGACTATGGCACCCTTATACTTTTTATTAATTATATATTTATTCTAGGCACGTCAAACTTCTCAGCACTCAAGCGTCCTGCTTCTATGGACAGTCTTAATCAAATGGCGCCGAGCCTTCAACTTTCCCAGTAATCTAAATTGTTTCGACCAATGAAATCCAACTGCTAAGTTCTTCAACTCAAGTTTTTAAAACTAAGGTCCAATTTCGGTCCAATGTTAGTGTACCTCTGTCGGTCTGTCCGTCCGAACTTGGCATTCACCAAAAATACACTTGGTTTTGGCCTAACACTACCAAAAAAATATTCAGTTTGAGCCATCCCATAATTTTTTCCCCCTTTCAATCTCCCCTCCAATTCATTTTACATGTACCTCTTCGTTCTAACGTTCCCCTCTTTGGACTTTGACCTACCCTCTCACGCCTCTTTTTCAACAACTCTTGCACAAATTCGTTACCGATAGCGAATGTCAGAACACCAGTGTGTTTGTCACTGTGTCTGTGACTATCTAGTATTATGACCATATCTTGGCTGTTAGTTGGACTATAGGGAAAATGAAAACATATAATTTGTCAGGAGACACGATGGCACTCGAATATATAAGTTTTATGGGCCTATGTATTATGGTTCAAAATTCCATATCCTCTTCCATGTTAGACTAGAATTCTAGATACTACCACCTGTTCACTTCTTTCTACCGCTATTTTCAAACTAAAAACGACAATCTCCCGTAGTACGTCAGAAATACGTCAATTTATAAGAGCTAAGGCTGTCTGCGTGACCCAATTGCCGAACATATTTTGAATTTGCGTCGTATTTTCAAACGACTAACGACAATATCGCGCTTCGCTAGTTTTAGATTCAAACCACGGGTGCAGACGGTATTATTTTTTCTGTCTCTCCCCTCTTTTTCCGTCTGGGTGTATAGGCCTTTCATGTTACCATGTTATAGTTAGTTCAAGGACACTAGAAAACGATAGTACCCTTATACTATGTTTCTGTCTTGCAAAAGTTAGCGCGATGACTGGCGTGGGAAAAGAAGACGCGTTACAACCCAACCATACTTATTTCTACCTTATCTTTATACATACAAATACTAATTTTATTGGTGTATCAATGTACATCATCACACATCTCCCCACTTGAGAACATGCACTGATGCAAGTTCCAAAAACAGTGATACACATAGATCAAATTACTCCTTAGGCCTTGTGACTACTCTGATTTGGATCACAGGGATGCCTACTGAGGAAATCTGTACCCCCATTCTGTGACCCGGGAATATATTCAATCGTAAATGAATATGGCTGTAGGAGCAACGACCATCTTAATAAACGCACATTTTCATGCTTTGCCTGTGATAAGAATACGAGAGGCTGATGATCCGTTTGGACCACAAATGGTCTGCCATAGAGGTAGACTTGGAATTTACGTATAGCCCAGATTAATGCTAGACATTCTTTTTCGCTTGTGGAGTAGCTTTGTTCTGCTTTGTTCAACTTGCGACTAGCATATGCGACTGGGTTCAGTTCTCCATTGGGTGAAGAGGACCTTTGCAACAAAGTAGCCCCCAGGCCCACATTGCTTGCGTCAGTTCTCACCACAAATTCCTGAGTCAAATCAGGTAATTTTAGAATAGGATTGCTAGTGAGTTTTTCCTTTAACTCTTGAAATGCCAATTCACACTGTGCGGACCAAACAATTTTATCTGGATGCCCCTTACGGGTTAAATCAGTCAGAGGAGCACAAATAGAGTTAAAATTTTTAATGTACTTTTGATAAAATCCACACAACGACACGAAAGATCGCACATCTTTCTTGGTTTGTGGCCTAGGTGCTCTCTGCAATTTCTCCAGATTCTTGGGGTCAGGGGTCATGCTACCCTGATGTACCGTATGTCCCAAGAATTCCAACTCTTTGCATCCAATACAATATTTTGTTGGTCTAGCAGTCAAGTTAGCCTCTCTGAGTCTATCAAACAGCATAGCCAAAGAGTTAACATGTTCCTCAAATGTTTCAGTAGCAATGAGGATATCATCCATAAAAATTGGTGATGCATGGATTATTCAGTGGATCCAACAATTTTCGCATCATCCTAGAAAACACACTCGGAGCATTTTTCAACCCAAACGGCAGCATGTTGAACTCATAATGTCCTTCCGAAGTGCTAAACGCTAAATAAGGTCAAACCTCAGGCTTTACTGGAATTTGATAATAGCCTTTGCTAAGATCCACCTTAGAAAAATATTTTGCCTTGTTCAGCCTGGCAAATAGTTGCGTTGTATCAGGTAATGGATCCACCTGATTTTCTGTGACAGTGATAAGGGTGGAATTAGGATGCCGTCAAATTACCACCTCTATCGACACCAGGTATTACAATGTAAGATGTGGGTGTCTTATCTGGTTTAGATTGTTGCTGTGTGTGTGTTGCAGTAGGACAGTTCAGGGTACACCACAGGCAACATGACGTGTAGAGTCATAAAAATGGTAACTTCGCTTTAGGTTTATACCATTTATTGCACGCCACAAAACAGTCATGATACTTATGTTATTGTCAGCATAGGTACAACGAATGCAGCATTCAAACTCATGTTAACTGACAGTCATGTAGAAGTCAATACTCAATAGTTGTATGGAAAACAAATATCATAGCGAAGCTTGATAAATAATGCATATAACTTCTGCAACCGTGGTCAGCTGCAGATCCTTAATGTTCATAGACAATAATAATTATTCCTTCCTGATGCTAGCAGATCAGATGTATACAATACGTCCGTTTACTGTCTGCACGTGAGTAGCATACATGGATTACAGGTCAGCTCGACCTTTATAACCTTCCTAAGTCTAACCATCTGACTTGGACGTGATCTCTGATATAACGAATCCTGGAACACAGACAATAGTCTTGTTGGTCTAGAGCGACCCATATATATATAATTAGTTCAGGTATAAAGATACCGGTGACTTAATCCTAGTCAAAGTACCTCTCCATTTTGAATCACACAGGCGAGCAAAAAGGCGACAAAATGACGAACCTCTAGATGATAGCATAAAGTTCGATACAAGAGGAATTACCTTATTTCGGAAAATCAACCATGAACATATGCCTCCAGGCAGGCTTGACTAATACCGGGAAATAGTCTAGTTAGCTAACTAACTCACAAAGACAATGTATTTCCCTCAGAGAATCACAAGACGCAAGGCGCGTCCGCTCGCAATCAGTCCATTTCTCAACTACCCGACCTGGGCGGAACAACAAAACCACAACCCAGTCGAGACATGCGCAGAGCGACAATCTCTGAGTCGCTGTTCACAATAAGACGATTCTAAGAACATTCGAGATAAAAGTCTTACACAGTCGCGCCTTTTATGGACATGAACAGAAGCGTTAAGAAAGGTTTCAAACATCTACAACAGTTGACTGATACTACCAAATAAGGAGATATGGTCACGCTTCGTTCAAGACATTATAGACCGAACGTGTCTCTATACAAGATGAGGTAAACCCATAAAAAATAGTAGTATCGATATTTCGGGTTCTGTCCCTTTGACCATAAAATATATATAACATGCATTTCAGTCAAATAATGATCATACATACGAAAAACGAACATACAAAGACTTTGGAAAAAAGTAATTATTTGTGCGTAACAGACAGCATTCAGTTTTCTGTAATCTATACACAGACGATGTTCTCCAGAGGGTTTTTTCAGCAAAACCACACCAGAACTATACGGAGATTCACTGTGAGAAATAATCCCTTCTTTCAACAAATACTCAATCTCCTCTTTTAAAGCTTTTTCCTTAGCAAAAGGAATCGAATAGGCTCTCATACAGATGGGTGTTGGGTCTATTAACTTCATATCGTATTCCAACTAATTGGTATGCCCCGGTTTATCCGTTAACACGTCTGTATGTTCAAGCAGAACCTGTTGAACCCGCTCCCACTGATTTTTAGTCAGGTGCTTACTGACTTTCACCTGTGCAGGTGTTTCACATGGTTTTAGGGGGTACTCGTGTGAGGTGAGTGGTTCCTTTTTCATCTATGTTGCGATAGCCAAGGTCAGTAAAGGGGTGCTTTCCTGGATTTGTCAGTCCAGATACTTCTTTAGAAGGTTCACATGATAGATTTTCTCTTTCCCCTTCTTATCAATTTTATAATTGGTTCTAGACACCTTTTCTAGAACTGTATATGGACCTTGCCATCCAATTTGCAACTTGTTATTGCTACCGAGTAATAGAAGAAGCACCTTCTCTCCCATGGTTAGCTCTCTGTCCTTTGCCTTCTTATTAAAATAGGCAGCATGTTTTTTCCTGGCTTGTCTGAGATTATCATTAGCAAGTTTCCAGCCAGTTTTCAGACGAGTGGTCATCTCGTTCACATATTGATATGAGGAGGTAATGGTCTCTTCTGCCTTCTCATCTGTCCACGTCCTTAACAAGGCTTCCAATGGACCTTTTATTTGCCTCCCAAATAGCAGGGTTGCGGGTGCCATCCCGGTTGAATTATGTGGAACTTCCCGATACGCAAACAACGCAGCGGGCAAAAATTGGTCCCACGTATCAGGTTTTTCATGGGCCAGCTTCCTCAGGATAGAGATGAGGGTCCCATTGAACCTCTCCACCTGCCCGTTCCCTTGGGGGTGATACAGACTACAATGAAAGTGCTTGGCCTGGAAGATCATGAAAACTTCTTCCGTTAGTTTCCCCTTGAACTGTGAGCCGTTATCAGTCAAGATTTGATGCGGGAATCCTAATCTTGTGAATATTGTAAGTAATGCCTCTGCGACATGCTTCGAATCGATTGACGACAGGGCTACCGCCTCTCCCCACATAGAACAAGTGTCCACCAGAGTAAGGATGTAACTGTTCCTCCTCTTGGTACGAGTGAGAGGTCCCACAATATCCACTGCAACCCTCTCAAAAGGTGTTCCCACTATGGGCATTTCCCCTAGAGTTGCTGGAGCAGTCCAATGCTTTGGAGCTACCCTTTGACATTCCGGACAGGATTTTACATATCTTTTTATATCTTCCGTTATCCCTGGCCAGGAATAGTGACAAGCTATACGCTGTCCTGTGGCGCTGATCCCCATGTGACCACTGAAAGGAATCGCATGCCCTAGTTCCATCCCTTTCTCCCTATATGAAGTGGGAAGAACCACCTGGCTGTGACCATTTGCTCCAGTTCCGGCCTTCCTGTATAACAATTTGTTCTTCATATAGTAATCTCCCTTGCCTGGAGGTGTGTGTTATTTGGGCAATGTTTTAAAACATGGCTTGAGTGACCTATCCTCAACCTGCGCCTTCCTCATCTCCTCTGGATGAGCATTTATAGGATCACCTTCTTCCTTCTTGGACTGTGACCTGGTCTGCACTGTCGCCATGATCACAGGTCTCTTGGGATTCCCAAAGAAGACATATCTACACCCCAATATCAGAGGGTAGATTAGTTCATCTAGCACTACTGCTCAGATTTCTCCTTCCACATAGCGAGTTTTCACCGTTATCCTAGCGATGGGAAGTGTCATGAGTGGTATGTCCTTAGTCGCCCCTTGTATCTCCACTGTTTCTGTGGTATACTGACCTGGGTTCACTAGGCTAGCACGCACGACCGAATCAAAATCCAAACCTGTATCATACTGGCACCTTGTGGTGACACCGTTGCATACAACATCCTCACAAACCGGGGGATGATAAGGTTCCTGCTGTCCAGTAGGTTTAACCTTTAATCTCTGTTTCCCCGTTTTCATTGCAGCAAAATTAGAAGGTTTCCTTTTACAAACTTCGGTGTTATGATTGTCCCTCTTACACCATTTACACCACTTCTTTCCTTGGTGAAAGGGTTTTCTTTCATTATATTTTTGGTCATTGAACTGTGGGTTTCTATCACGATAATCATTTCGTGGCCTATCAAAGTTTGGCTTACCTTTGTTACCTTGTTCTTTGGTATCGAATTTACTAGAGTTCTGTGGGGCCTTATAATTTTCTACATGTTTCTTTTTAGCGCCAGCTACCTCTGCCTGTGCCGCCTGATACCTCTCAGCGACATTAAGTACCTCATCCAACCTCTCTGCACCTTGTTTCATGAGAAACTTTCTCAGGTCTGGAGCCATGGACTCTCTTAATTGCTCTATTATGATCATTTCTTTAAGATCTTGGGTCTTCCCCAGAGCAGTCCATTTCTCCAAATAGGTTTCCAGTCTGGCAGAGAATTGGTGGTATGTCTCCCCAGACAAAAGCTTGGCATTTCTAAACTTCTTACGATAAAATTCACCATTCTTTTCATATCTTAATAAAAGAGCCTGCTTTAGCATGTCATAGTTGTCTTGGTCGTCTTTACTCATTTCTGCAAACACTTCATAAGATGTTCCCCTCAGACCATGGGATAACTTTAAACTCCACCTTTCCTTTTCTAACTCATAGGTTGTGGCTAAAACCTCAAATCTGCTTAAAAATGATTCAATGTCATCGTCTCTCTCAACAAAATGGTCCAAATAGAATCCCATGGCTGAGGTTCAGGCTCCATGACTAGCAGTGGCATCGGAGGTAGAAGGGCTGTTACCACCTTCAGGAGCATGGCCTTGTAATTCCAACTCCCTTAGTCGTAACTCATGTTCCCTCTGTAACCGTTTGTCTTCTGCTTCCCTCTCAGCAGCCAATCTCTTTTCTTCTCTTTCAGCAGCCAGTCTTCTTTCCTCAGCTTACAATCTTCTTTCCTCAGCTTCCCTTCTTCTTTCCTCAGCTTCCCTTTCTTCATTTTTTTTCTTCCAACTGGAGTCGTTTAATTTCAGCCTCCCTATCCGCCTCCAATGCCCTAGCCTCTTTGTCAGCCTCAATCTGCAACCTTTTTATTTCTTTCTCAGCCTCTAACTTTCTTTCTGCCTCTAATTTCCTATCTTCCCTGTCTCTTTCAATAAATTTATCAACCTCTGAAGTTACATATTGGACCAGTTCTGGTCCATCCATGCCCATATCTCTAGCAGCCAGCACAGCAGCAGATCTGAACTTGGCTAAATCTGCCATCCTGTTTCAAACAAATTCTAACAATGTTCTAAGGCAAATTAAACTCTAATTAACAATGTCAACTCTAAGTACTTAATTAACAACTGGCCGTGACAATTCATCAACTTTTTCTTTCCACCTTAAATATTTTTATTTTTATTATAGAATCTCTTTTACTTTTTAGGGACACTATTAAAACAATATTGAATTTTATACAGACTTATAACTTATAAGTTTAAATCCCGGAGACGAGCTACCCAATATATGTAGTGGATTTTGATGTTATGAAATGTTGTTGTTATTTGTTTCTATTGTACTGAATGGGGTCAGCTGTGAAGGTCCCTGAATATAACAATTATTGGTGAGTTTTCAGAGCACCTTTCTGCTACCACCCTACGACCTCAATCAGACCTATTCTTGACTAGTATGTCTGTTAGCTACGACTAATGTCTAGGGGAATGAAAGTGTGGTGTGATGGTAATTACTTACACAAACACACACACAAACACCAATATTAATCTCTATTATAGACTCAACTAACACCGTTTTTAAAGTGAGTAATATACAATTTTTTCTATAACTTTATTAGTCCTGTACCTAAGATTCTTTTGGTTAGGACTGTCAACTCAAATGAGATCAATTTATATATACATAAATAATAGGCATAATTACATAACTAAAAGAGAACAATGGGTCCTTAATCATATATATATATATATATATATATATATATATATATATATATATATATATATATATATATATATTTGTGGTATTATTAAATCTCTAGCTATTTCTAAAGTGTTATGAGCTGGCTGGTTGGGGTGTTAACATCACGCCCAGTCATTTTTACAATGTTTCTTTTCTTTGGATACACTTTAATTCTTGACAGTGAGTCTTTATTTATTTTACATTTCAAGTTTATTGACGGTGTACTCATCCATAAAAAAAGCGAGTTGCGTGATACTGTGGTTTCCGGTGCGCCTTCTGGCCCAGTATCTACGACTTTAGCACCTCTTCAACGGGAGAGTGGGCTCATCCCTAATCTGTTTATGTTCCCAGTAGTAGACTATTCGCAAGCAGCCTGGGGGTGTCACTGCTCTGCGCGGACATTGTTTACCAAGGCGGCGTCCGAGCTCGTATGATTGCATTATCTTCAAAATAGACCTGTCATTCTCGTGGCTTTTCTGCCATCCTGCAACTTTGACACAACGGGCTGATCACCCGTTTGCCAGTCACTTCGATTACGGAAACAACAGCAAATGGATTGATTTGCCATTGCCCTAAAGATGCCACTAGGCGTGATGGGAAACAATAGCAAAGAAAACCTATCTGCTGTTGCCCTAAGACGCCACTAGGTGTAATGGCCACTGACTGCTTTGACGGTCTGTGGCTAAGGACGGAAGAAGAAGAAGAAGAAGAAGCAACTTTGAGTTAGGGAGTTCTGAGCTCCAGTCTCTTTCCCAGGCATTTTATCTTGGCCTGGCATGCATACAGAGGACCCCACTTCTGGTTCTAAGTTAGCAGTTGGGGATAGGTGGGGTGGCACACTGTGCATTCCTCGTCATCCAGGGGGGGGGGGCTTTCCAACTATGCAGAGCTTGCACAATGCTGTGCTCTGGTTCTGGGCTCTCCCAAGGAATCCTCACGTCCTGCACAGAGCCACTTCCAGATACCCACCACCTGCCATCTCTCCATTGTAGAAATCTCCTGCATGCGGTCATCCAGTCAAGAGCCAGTATTAAGTCTGGTGCCCAAGTGATCCCCCAAGCTTAGTGTGCAATGCTGGGTTCTCATCATGCTGCAACACAGGGGGGATTGTGATGCTCAGCCATCTCTCTCAACTCTGCACCGATAAGTGACATCGGGGACTTAACTGTGCCTCAGTACTGGGAGGCCCCGTTTCCGGGTACACCACACACAGCCAATTGAGGCAACGGTCGTCGTGGGCGTGTCTTCAGTGGGGAAGTTTTGGAGTCTTCCTGTCCATTGTTCTTGCACATCCTAACACTGCCCGCAAGACATCGGAGGTTTGGAGAGTGGCCTTCTCTGCTTTTTTGAGCCGGGGTGGGCTCCCCGGGCAAGTCTCGATGGGGATCGGGACGTGTCCACGCGCCAGTGGGCCCAGCATCAGCCGCATCTGATGGAGGACTTGCTCTGCCAGGTTTGAGTTAGTAAATTTTAACTTTGTCATCTTCATGGCATTGTGATGCTGGGGTGCCTGTGGATTTCCTACCGCCCCGGGTAGAAGCCCCCAATGACACAACACTAAACTCAAAGCTATATGGAGCTAAAGAGAAACTTCAAACAACAGTCGAATTCATCATGAGAGCTCGTCTGACGGTGTAAACATCAAAGATGCGATCGCAAGAAGAAGAAGTTTATTGAAGTGGAACAGTTGATGAATTCTCCTCGTGCCAGGGCTTATTCACTTATCTGGCCCTGGAGGATTGAAAATAGATGTATGATCTGCCAACAGCCACTCTTGATCTTGTCCCAAAAGTAATAGGGTAGGCAGCGTGCACCCCTATCACTGCTGGAATATAACTGATTCACTCAGGAATCTGGCACCTGACTAGTGCCAGACAAAAACCCTGTAACATGAAAATTATGTTCTGTCTTAGCATAATACCTAATTCACCAATTTTACAAACAATACTATATTTAACCTAAAAGACCTGGATCAGATCTCTCTGACCAACTCAGCACATCTCCATACAATGAGGTAACACTTAGTACAAGTTTTCATTTTCCTCTCCCTACTGGCTGCAACGCCTCTGCCATTCTCAATGATCTTTTTCCATACAATGTGATAGGTGATATGATTCCTGGTGACAACCTATAAATATTTTACTACTACCTCTCTGGTAGCTTGATAATATGGTGGAGCAACAAATAGGCTTGTATAAGTCTACCAATGACTTCTTTACTTACAGTCGTAATGTTTTTTCATTACCCAAGTCGAACAACATAATTAATAATATAAATAATGTTAATAATTTCGGTCTTACCACAAATTCAATGAAAACACACAGGAACGTTGATTTTGCACAACCTCAGATGTACTGCTTGCTGGACTATGGCGCCCTTTTACTTTTTATTAATTATATATTTATTCTAGGCACGTCAAACTTCTCAGCACTCAAGCGTCCTGCTTCTATGGACAGTCTTAATCAAATGGCGCCTAGCCTTCAACTTTCCCAGTAATCTAAACTGTTTCGACCAATGAAATCCAACTGCTAAGTTCTTCAATTTAAATTTTTAAAACTAAGGTCCAATTTCGGTCCAATGTTAGTGTACCTCTGTCGGTCTGTGCGTCTGAACTTGGCATTCACAAAAAATATACTTGGGTTTGGCCTAACACTACCAAAAAAATATTCAGTTTGAGCCATCCCATAATTTTTTTCCCCCTTTCAATCTCCCCTCCAAATCATTTTACATGTACCTCTTCGTTCTAACGTTCCCCTCTTTGGACTTTGACCTACCCTCTCACGCCTCTTTTTCAACAACTCTTGCACAAATTCGTTACCGATAGCGAATGTCAGAACACCAGTGTGTTTGTCACTTTGTCTGTGACTATCTAGTATTATGACCATATCTTGGCTGTTAGTTGGACTATAGGGAAAATGAAAACATATTATTTGTCAGGAGACACGATGGCACTCGAATATATAAGTTTTATGGGCCTATGTACTATGGTTCAAAATTCCATATCCTTTTCCATGTTAGACTTGAATTCTAGATACTACCACCTGTTCACTTCTTTCTACCGCTATTTTCAAACTAAAAACGACAATCTCCCGTAGTACGTCAGAAATACGTCAATTTATAAGAGCTAAGGCTGTCTGCGTGACCCAATTGCCGAACATATTTTGAATTTGCGTCGTATTTTCAAACGACTAATGACAATATCGCGCTTCGCTAGTTTTAGATTCAAACCACGCGTGCAGACGGTATTATTTTTTCTGTCTCTCCCCTCTTTTTCCGTCTGGGTGTATAGGCCTTTCGTGTTACCATGTTATAGTTAGTTCAAGGACACTAGAAAACGATAGTACCCTTATACTATGTTTCTGTCTTGCAAATGTTAGCGCGATGACTGGCGTGGGAAAATAAGACGCGTTAAAACCCAACCATACTTATTTCTACCTTATCTTTATACTAATTTTATCGGTGTATCAATGTTCATCATCACAAATGTCATCAGGTCCAGACGCTTTTCCATCTCTTAGAAGCTTTATGGCTTTCTTTATTTCTTCCTTCGTTGGTCTTTCACCGTTAATTTGTAGCTCTTCTTCTGCTGGCTGGATGTCAGGGGGGTTTTGTGGGGCTAGTCTATTGAGAAGGTCCTCAAAATATTCTGTCCACCTCTTCATTTGCTCTTGTATATTGCTGAGCAGTTTTCCATTCTTTTCTTTTATGAGGCAACTTGTTTGCTTGTATTTCCCTGTCAGCATCTTTGTGCTGCTATACAGTTCTCTCATATTTTCTTTGGCTGCAGCATCTTCTACCTCTCTTGCCAACTCCTCAATATACTTCCTCTTGTCTCTGTTGATACTTCTTTGTTTGCTTCTGTGTACACTTCTTGAGCCTTGGCTTTGGAACTTCTGGTTTTGCTTGTGTTTAAATCTGCTTTCTTGTTTTTTGTGTCTTTTGTCTTATTGATGGTTTCTGTTGTTATCCATGCTTTTTGTTGTCGTTCCCTTTTCCCAGTATTTATTCACATGTCTCATTCCATACCGTTTTGATTTGCTGCCAATAGTCTTCTGTATTCTCTACATCTTCCAGCTGTTGGAGCACTTGGAACTTGTTTGGTTCAGCTGTTATAGTTACCTGGATACCTTCTATGTTGGTTGTATCAAATACTTCCCAGTCTATAATTTTAAATGTTTCGTTAACTAAGACTGCAACACCCCCTTCTCTACCTTCTTTCCTATCGTGTCTAAGTATCTTAAAGCCCTTACATCTACTATTTGGGTTAAAAGTGTCTCTTGAAAAGCATATATAGTGTTAGTTCCTCATGTCTCGGCTAGTAGGGGTACAACATTCTTTTTGATACCCCTACAATTCCACTGAACAGTTCTACATCCATTCTTATCCATTGTTTATATTAACTAGTATCCCTATTGTTTTGTGTTAGAACTATCAGTTTGCTCTTAGTTTGTATTGGCACTATCAGTTGCTTGAGGCATAAGGCCTACTCTTCGTGGTGATTCTTTTATGTAATTAAAGACTTTTTTCAAAACTTTGGTTTGTGACGATTCTTCATTCCTCTATCTGAACTCTCTCTCTCTCTATGTGCTTGATGGTTTTTGGTACCCATTCTTTCCATTTGGCTTCATGCTTCTGTTTGCCACTTTCCCTTTCTATTGCTTCTCTGTCTATGTTAATCTCCTGTCTCTGATTTCCTATACTTTTTAGTGTAATTTCATTACCCTCTTTCAGTTCAGATAGTTTAACTAGTATCATTTCATTTTCTTTTTTCGGTGCTGACAATTTAACTACATCCTGGGCAATTTGGTGCTGTATGGCTTTCATTTCTTGAAGCATTGCCTCTGCACTTTTCAGTGCATTCGTACCTTCCAAGGATGTAGTTGAACCATCCGACTGGTTTTTTGGTACTGTTTTGTTACTATCTACCTGGTTCTTACTTTCTTTAGCCAACTGTGTTTTAATCATTTTAACTTTCTCTTGTACACTCTTGATTTATGTTATTACTTTAGTGCTCATGTATGTATTGATTTCCTTTATATCTTTAATGATCGTTTTGAAAGGGGTTTTGGTTGTTATTGATTCCTTCAGTGCTGTTTTGGCCTGCTGATAAACTGGGCAGCCCTGGAAACTGGCGCTGTGGTTCCCTTTGCAATTAATGCATTTTCTGTTTTCATTACCCTTTTTATAGTCAGTATCTGACAGCTTTTTCGCACTGCGTAAAAGGGTGCGCCCCAACACAAAACCTACATACTGTCTTATCCCTGCAACTATGTCGGCCATGGCCAAACTTAATGCAGTTGGAGCACTGAAAAACTAGGGGAATGAAGGCTTCAGTGTTCTTTTTAGCTTTCCCAAATAGTACTGTCTTGGGTGGGTTCCATCCCTTCTGTCATTATTACTGCCACTGGGGTTACTATACTCACTTTCACTGTTATTCGTTCCACGTGTACCAGCTTTAAATCTGGGTTCTGCTTGCCAGGTTGTTTAAAACTTCCTCACCTGACAGGGTTCAGTTTATACCTTTTACAACACATCGTCTGGTTTCTTTTGAAATTTCTATTTGTATTTTGATGTTGTGGGCCAGTTGGATCAATTTTGGTTTTTCCTGCAGTTCTTGTAGTAAAGTTTTATATTTTTCTGTTTCATTTAGTGTTGGCATTATTCCACTGTTTTGTTTTTGTATTTTGGCAACGGCTTTTTTATCAATAACTTTTTCCAGGGTGACCAGGATTTTGTCGTCCGAGAGAGATCGAAGCGTGGCTTCTGTTCCAGCTGTTTGTGTAATTTTACTTTTTTGGGGGTTTCCTTTCGGTTGGAGTCTTCTTTGTTTTCTCCTCTGGTTTCATGACTTCTTTTGATCATCTTCCCTGGGTCCTATCTTTTTGTTAGCTGTCCTGGTTCCTGAGTTTTCGCCTTCATTTCTGTGTCTTTGACTTCAGGGTTCGTGGTCGCATAAACAGCAAACCTTCATAGAACATCGAATCTTCAGGAACTAGTGTGGATCTACTGTCCAGCACTAGTTTCAAGTATTGAGTATTTATAGGGGAAGAGATACTGAGGACAATCAAAGATCGTCTATCAGAGAATGACTTACTTACTTAGTCGTTCCCCTTCTACCGTGAGGTGTAGAGGTTTGGAAGAGAGAGCGCCAGACTATAGTATCGGCAGTCTTCCTTCTGGCCTGGTTCCATTCTAGTCCTCGGTCTTTCAAAAATTGTCTAATGTTGTCCTCCCAGCGGACTCTGGGTCGTCCTGGGGGTCTGGATCTCTGGCTCTTTGTTTCCCATGCTTGTCGTGGTAGCCGATCTTCTCCCATTCTGCAGACATGGCAAAAACATCTTAGTTGGGACTGTTCTACTTGGGTCTGCACGGGGTGGGATTTAAGGCCTTGACGTATCGTCTGGTTGCGTACCATGTCTCTTCTTGTTACTTCAACCACCTTCCTCAGATACCTCATTTCTGAGGTTTGGATCTGGCTTTTGTGGGTTGTAGTCATTGCCCATGACTCGCATCCATATGTCAAGACTGGGACATAGATGGAGCAGTATACAGCCATTTTCGTTTTCTTAACAACCTCTCTCTTGCTGAGGAATCCTCGATTTATGGCCTGAAAAAGTTTCCCAGCTGCTGCTTTTCGAGTGGCAAACTCTTCTTTGATGCCTCCTTTTCGGTCTATAATAGCTCCGAGGTTTTAAAGTGGTCGACCTGCTCCAGGACCTGTTCTCCCAGCTTAATCTGATGTCTTCTTTCTTCTCGTGATATCATCATGGATTTTATTTTAGAGCTGCTTATGACCATCCCTCTCTTCTCCAGCACTTCCTTCCAGACTTGCAGGTTAGATTGGAGATGTGCCTCTGATTTAGCAATCAGGACAACATCATCAGCAAATGCCAGCTCTGAAATACATACCTGTCTCATCTTCCAGTATCTCACTGAATACTTTCTTGTTCTCTCCTTACATGCCTTGATAACATCGTCCATGAGGGGGTATGAAAAGATAAGGTGACAGGATATCACCTTGTCTTACACCAGTGGTGGTCCTGAACTCTTCTGGCTTATGGTTTGCTGTCCTCACATAATTTCTGCAAGACTTATAGAAGCTCTGTATAGCATGAATCAGAGGTGCTGGAATGTTCTTCCTTGCCAAACAGTCCCAAAGTTTGCTCCAGGGGACCCTGTCAAACGCCCTTTCCAGATCTATGAAACAAAGATGGTGTTGCGTGATAAATTCTCGCAACATCGTTTTTTACAATATCTATTTTATAACGCAAGGGCAACAACTGCTTGAAATCTATAGTCACTTTTCTCGGTAAGCATTTGTCTTCTCGCGTTGGTATCGAATGCAGTTAAGTTTGAGCTGTGGTCATTTTGCGCTGGACTGCGCATGACTTGTCTTGTTGTTTGTCGATCGGTTTCCGCCCACCACTAGTGGAAGTGAGCGATTTGGAATGGCGAAAGAGATGCCTCGTTGAAGAGGGGATCTCCGCTATTTTTTGTTCTGTCAGGGATGTGTAGTCCTCTTAATGGATATTTCGTTTATTCGAGATAATACCTCTAGTGTTCCCCACATTGGCCACCAAATGATGCGTGATGCCATATGATGATGGATGGTATCCGCATGTCTGGTTTTGTGTAGTGTGTAGATGTGTTCAGTCAAAACAATGTTCATACAGGGCAATCCACATAGGACGTCAGTAAACTCACGACGTATAAAGTCAATGAGTCTTGAAACAGCCGTTGACGTTTTTCTCATTATTTATTGTGGACGCCACAGTGACAAAATGGTTACGCAAATGTGTAGGCACATCAAACAGTCATTATCACAGCAACATTCAATACAGCAATAAACGGTAGACAGCATTACAATGATGAGTCAGATGCATGTTATATTTCAAAGTGCTGTAAATGTAGTCAGGTGAAAAACTCCATCCTTTTCTATAACAGCCAGGAGATAACCAGATGTATGAGATCAGTTCACTCTCCTTAGTTTGACTTCAGCAAGACAGACACGTCTGCCGAAGTATAAATAATGTCCTCAAAAATATCCTCTAGATAATAAAGGTTTTCTAAACCTAGTTCATTTAACAAAGTAGCAAGTAATGGTCCTTGGTACATGCATCAACCGATGCAGTACAATGCAGCGACATGTGAGCTGGGAAAGAACATCTCGTGACGACGACTTTCGGAGACAGGCTATGAATCGAAATCGTTCACGACCCAAAATCAATAGAGTTAATGAAAGAGTCAATTTACCTTGCTTTCATGAAATACACAGAAATATCACGCCTCCCGACATGTGGGAAACACTAGAGGTATTATCTCGAATAAACGAAATATCCATTAAGAGGACTACACATCCCTGACAGAACAAAAAATAGCGGAGATCCCCTCTTCAACGAGGCATCTCTTTCGCCATTCCAAATCGCTCACTTCCCACTAGTGGTGGGCGGAAACCGATCGACCAAACAACAAGACAAGTCATGCGCAGTCCAGCGCAAAATGACCACAGCTCAAACTTAACTGCATTCGATACCAACGCGAGAAGACAAATGCTTACCGAGAAAAGTGACTATAGATTTCAAGCAGTTGTTGCCCTTGCGTTATAAAATAGATATTGTAAAAAACGATGTTGCGAGAATTTATCACGCAACAGATGGATCTCACTCTTATACTCAAGAGCCTTTTCACTCAGCTGTCTGAGTGTGAAGATTATGTCTTGAGTACTTCGGTTTGCTCGGAATCCGCACTGGATCTCATCCAATTGTGGCTCAGCTAGGCGTCGGAGTCTCTGCTCTAGGATTTTAGAGTAGATTTTACCAGGGACACTGAGAAGGGATATACCTCTGTGGTTTCCACATTGTCGATTGTCACCTTTTTCGAAAATTGGTGTTAAGATGGCAATATCCCACTTCTTTGGTATGGTCTTGTTGCACCACGCTGCCTATAGGATCCTTAAGAGTAATAGGTCGCCTGATGCTCCCATGTACTTAACCATTTCTGGTGTTATACCATCATGCCCAGCTGCTTTGGCCATCTTGATTTTCTCCAGTGCTGTCTTCAGTTCTTCCATCTTTATGTTATCTTCATCATCACTGGTTTCCTCTTCTGTGCTAGTGGTTATCATTTCTGATGCTTGACCTTGCTCACCATCAAGGAGTTCTGAAAAATATTCTTTCCATCTTTCCATTACTTCCTTCAGGGTAGTAAGTAATTTGCCTTGCTTGTCCTTTATAAATTTGAAAGGGCATTGTTTTTCCTTCCTCATGTTCTTTAGGGTCTTATAGAACAATTTCTGGTTTTCTATCAGAGAATGACACTGCAATCAATGAATCAAGGTTAAGATTGCTGGAATTCAGCATCAAATGTGAGACTAGCAGAGATTGATGTATGAGAGGATGCATCCGGCATTTATACAAGCTGTGTGCAATAGGTAAATTAGCATTCATACCCTTCAACATTTTCTGAGTAAGACTGAGTACCTATAAGTTTTCCCAGAATGCAGTGATGTCAATTCTGATCAACAATAACAATAGCAAAGATAAACAACAAAACCAGTCCTAATGTTACAATTATACACTTCCTGAAAGCAAGACAATCAGCATACACCATAATAAACAATAGCAGCTTCGAATTATTCACGATGGTGTAAATGATCTGGAAATGACAGTAAACGGAAAGGAATAATCACCAAGTATTCAGAAAGTCTGAACGACCATATCTACAGCTGCACTCCTTGCCATTTCACAAGATAATATTGTGGCAGCATAAAATGTCACCCAAATCCAATTTAGGTGAGTAGCACATTTTGAAAATAGCCAAATATAAGGACACCTTCATGGAATTCGGATATGAGGGGTTCAAAGCAAAGATCAGAGCTGCAAAAGCAGCTGAATGGTCTATTAGCCACCTTAGTATATGATCAACTACAAAATCTGGGCTTGAATGAGTTTTCATGAATAAAGAACCTTAAAAGTCTTCAAGCATTTGGGGGGAAAAAAGGCTGGCTGTGGAGCAACCACAACATACTACTGAAGTCAGAACAGTAAGTTCATATAAACACCAAAAATGTCATTTTCACAACTTCCTCAATGCTTGGAGGCATATCTGGAGTCATTCTTATATGACCACAAACTATGCACAATGCTACAATATGCACATGTGGAAGTGAATCTCTGTCTGTGAAGCTAAATACGCCTTCACTGACTCTTGAAATCATCCACAAACTTCCAGGGATTCCCCCTGTGGTGAAATTTGTTGAGAACCCAGCGTTGCACACTAAGCTTGGAGAAGTCACTTGACCTCCAGACATAATTCTTTGGCTTTTACCTGATTGACTGCATGCAGAAGGATCTCATAATAGACCCAGTGATAAGCGGGGGAGCTGAGAAGTGGCTCTGTGCAGGACATGACAATTCCTTGGAACTACCCAGAACCAGAGCACAGTATTTTAGCTCTGCATAGTTGGAGAGCCCCCTTGGATGGCACGGAATGCACACTATGCCAAACACTTCTTTCTCCTAGTTTGGGATCAGATGTTATGATCCTTTAAATGGAATCCAAGCTGGTGAAAATGGAGCTCATGACGTTAACTCTGCACATTTCGGAATGGTAGAAAAGCCACAGGAAAAGCCTAGATCTACAGTGTAGATAATACCAAGGAGTCTTCAACTTGGTATTGGATGCAAAAGTGTGAAAAGCTCAGCAGCTCTAGTTAAACACCAACAGCAACAACTGCTTCAAGTAAGCAAAGTGGATGCAATTTGGAAAAAAATGGTCATTCTGGATGTTGCAACCAAGATGGGGTGAGCTCATATCCTAATCAACAGGAAGATAACACTCATGGGTCATGACTCAAAAGTATGACCACCTTACCCCTCAAAGTGTCATGGTAAAAGGGTCTAAACCTTTTTCAAATTCTGACGATCAGATCATCTCCTATGGTATTACCATATTACAGTTTCCTATAATATTGTTCTGATTAAAAACATATTTTTATTTTATAAAGATTGTCATACTGCTTCCTAAATTCTGCAGCTTTTAGAAGAGAACAATGAAGAAGTGCACAACTTTTTTACAAGTGGAAACTTGATTACTACTTCTCTAATGTAAGAAGCAACATTACATATCAATACTGCAGTCAAAACATTAGTGTTCCAATAAAGTATAATTTAAGCTGTCACTACGAAACTTGTCACTTTATACAATGCAATCTGGATAAGCAGAAGTCGCCAGGACCATCTACAGTATTTCTACTTATCCAAATTTTGCTCAAAGATGGACATTTACGTCCCAATAAGAGGTAAAGCATTAAACAATTATTTCAATTATTCATAAACAGGTACTCTGATTTTAAATTTTTATTTCTGCATCTTTCAATGTTTTCAAAAGCAATTTGGCAAAGCCTAAAGTGTACTGTCAAATTAATTCCATAATAGCGAGTGTAAAAATGTTCAAATCGTATTTTGTCTTAGTACTTTTGCGCGCTCTGTTAGCAGTTCCTACACGGATTCCTAAAGTGATAACTGCTGCAGAACAAGTAATCCAATGTAAGAGTTACATTCCCTGACCTGGGGACTTTTCTATTGTCTAGTGTTTTCCTTCCAGACAAATTACTTTGACTTATGGGAAAATTCTAGTTATCAGAATTCCACTTAACCTGAGTTCAAAGCCAAAGAAGTCATGTGGCAGGGATCTTTAGAAATGCTTCTAAAAAAAGGTCGTCCCATTGCAGATACTATCACAGGGGAATAAATGTTAGAGACCTCATAGTACTAGGTTTGACATTGAGAGGTGGGGTGACTAGAACCCTCCCTTGCTGCCTTTTCCTTCCCTAACTCAAGAAATAAAGTCAGGTACTCATTTACAGACATGAATCAAACTCCGCACCTTTGCCGCAAGAGACCAGCGCTTCTACTTAAGTAAACTTTGATTTAAACTGTGTTGTAGACTTTATTTTGAGGTATATTAGTATAACATAGCGTTCTTCTACTGTCTTGTAATGTGTCTATTAATTCTGCTGCAACTGTGGGTCCATTTGTGTGATTTTCGTATTAACGTGATTATTTCTCATTGAGATTCTTTTCTTGTTCACTTGCTGTGATGTCTTATTCATTGCCTTGACTTCATATTAATGTGGCAGAGTAATGTACTTGAACAACAAGGTGAAGGTTAACTGTTAATGATTGAACCAATACAACTTCATGAACGTTTGGAATGAAGCTTCGTAAACTGCGTCATCAAACAAGTTTTGTGAGGACAACTCGACATATAATTTATTGAACCGATTAACATCGCATTTTAAGAATCATGCCAGCAATATGTGTTTCACATCATAGGAAGTCCAAAAACATCACAGTCTATACATTACCATCACTTAACATAGTGCGTTCATCTGAACTGTCAAAACTGTATTCTACTGTGTTCTTGAATATCAGCCTATTAATTGCTTAGCCAACATCAATGCATATCTATGCTAATTCTCCAATAATTCCTTAGGATCAAAGCCTACTGTTCACTTCAGAACTCCTTCTGAATATAATATTCTTAATTTGGCCATACACGCCAGCTGCTAATTGCCATAATGCTCTCGTTATGCGTTCCACATTAAATTTGCATTCGTATCTCACGAATATCGTTTATATATCTCTGCGTTTTATTCCTAGCGCCTTACCGCAGTTCTGGACTCTCAGGTCCTTATCCACATATTATTTTATCGGCATAAAAGCCCGAACACAGACAGTTATACACATGAGTAGGTGGCCCTGCCAGATATTCTATACACTGCCATAAGCCTCTAAGCCGCACATTGACTGTTAGGTTGCTAAGTTCTGCACGAATATTACGCGTACCGTTATAATGTGTCTAGTTTGGGTGCTGAATGGTGCTATCATCTCAATCAAAGTAAAACCCATCGAGATGGTTGCATGCCATGTAGCAATCCACAACAAGCTGAAGTGTTTGACTTCAGTCCTAGTGTACTGCGCTATATATGACCAATACTTAGGTAAAATAAGACATGATATGTTGAGGGATTTGAAGTTGGTTCTTTATAAACAAAACATGTTCACCAAAGTCAATCAAAACAGTGAGGAAGTCATTAAAGTGAGTTACGTGGTGATAGAACTTATGACAACAAAATTCTAAGACCTTTACTGAATGGAATTAATAAAAATTAACTCTGACATGTTAAAGCTTTCAGTGATATTTATTTGTCATTGAACACTCTTGCTGAAAGTATAGTTTAGTGTTTAAATTACCTTTATTTAATTCTTACAGAACAAAAAATACAGAGTTATAATCATGAATGAAGTGGGTGTGCAAGCACTAAAACTTTAAGTTTTGGCCCCCTACCCATTTCCATATCTTTTACATCTCCCACCACCAAACTTGAGTTTGACAACCCTGCTCTAGTATAACACAGATGTGAATACAAAATAAACAGATAAATAATTATGCCCTTACTGCTTTATTTTCATAAATTACCAGAACAGAGACTTAAAAAAAATTAAAAAAACAAGGATCATGACTATGAAATATTAAAGCTTACTTTCTGAGAACAAGGAAGCAAATACACATAAAGCAGGAAAATGCCACTTATACCATTTCTAGGATAATAATGTGTTAGCTAAAGCTTGCAACCATTTGTATACTATTTAGAAAAACAAACGCACAGACAAACAAAAATGAAAAAAGGTATGAAGATATTTTGGGGTGTTCATACAGTGAAAGCGGGTAAAATCAAATGAACAACATGAAGTCAAGTTTTAACCTTTTTGAGTCATATTCCCAAATTATTTGGAAAACTCAAAATAACTCTGCTGGATTTTCAGTATATCAGGAATGGACAACATTCATTTAAAAACCGGTGGTCCGACCACACAAAAAAAAAAAATTATCAACCAGTCCTATTAAACATAAGTAGTGAGTGCAGTATATATGTTCTGCAGCAAATGACAGCTCTAGTTAATAGTGGTTATTGTATGTGCAGAAAATTTGACTATAATCAAGAACCAAGTACTTCGAGTGGGAAATGCTTTAGGTCTAGTCTGTAATCAGGTAACATAAAATATAGCATTTTCAGATGACGATGAACAGAAATTTGATAAAGCGTATCCTAAAAGTGACTAAGGATCCAGTGATTGTTGATGTTGTATATATACGTTTCGATGTTTAGTTGTTGTATATATACGTTTCGATGTTTAGTTTGTTTCCCACTAGAGTTACTTGCCCCTTAGGCTAACTCTTCTTACTATTTCCTATTTCTAAGATGGCCGATTAAATATGTCCTATGTATTCAGTGTGTTCGGTCTTCGTGATTAAACTTCGTAACGTGAGAATGTATGACAGCCAGCCACGTCTCATTGTATTTAACATTTACTGTATGAAACAGTAAAGATCAACATGGTGGCAGCGGTGTTTATTTCTACAGAATTCGAACTATTCTGCTGACACGTGTGCTGACGTCATTAGACTTGAGGTGAGATTACTGGTTATTGCTTGCATACCATTATTAGACATTTCATCATGGCAGAACGGCCCTTATTTCGGTTACCACCCTGTCTAGACATAAATAACGTCGAACCAGACACATTTCGTAAATGGAGACGACAGTTAGAACTATACATGCATGCATCAGAGGTGGCGTCTAAACCTGATTCTGTTCGGGCGGCCATTATTCTACACTGTGCTGGACCTCAAGCTGTTGAAGTTTTTGATCAACTTGCAGAGGAAGGAGACCACTCTAATCCTAATAAAATTCTCGATTTGCTCCAGAACCATTGTAGCTCACGAAGCAATGAAGTATTACATACGTTCAGATTCTGGAACACACCTCTTCAAGAACCTTTTAATTCCTTCGTAACTGAGCTGAGAACTAAGGCAGATTTATGCAACTTTAACGACAAGGATCGTATGATAAGAGACAAAATTGTCTTTACTGTTAACAAAAGGTTACAAGAGAAGCTCTTGAGGGAAGCTGACCTCGATCTAAAGAAAACCATTCACATATGCAGAGTCTTCGAGCAAACTGGAAAAGACATAAGTGAAATGAAAAATACAGTACAACCTTTTGAAGCAAGGGTTGAAAAGGTACAGAAAAAATCACTCAACCATAAACCTCCCAAGAGAGACACTGGGCATGCTGCTGGTAAACCCTGTCAAAGTAACACTGACAGTGGGTACTTTGAACCTAGAAAGGAGTGTCATTACTGTGGACAGAAACATCTATTGATTAAGAAAAAGTGTCCTGCATGGGGGAAGTTTTGCTCAAATTGTGGGGGAAGAAACCATTTCAAAGTTAAATGCAAGAAAGTTCACACTGTTCACACAGAGTCAGTGGAAGATTCTGAAGTTTTTCTTAATTGTGTGAAGTCTAACAAAGCTTGTACATCTGCACAACTCATTGTCAATGGAAAAATGGTAAAATTTCAGCTAGACACAGCAGCTGATGTGAATACAATCTGTCAACGCTTTGTGATGCAAGAACAACTGTTACCCACTAAACAGAGGCTTGTTATGTGGAATGGTACTAAGATGACTCCACTGGGAGAAGTTATATTAACTGCTGAGAATCCTAAGACTGGGACAAAACACAATATAAGGTTTACTGTTGTGAAAAATAGATTCACATGTTTGCTGGGCAACAACACACTGCAGGATCTACAGTTTGTGACAGTCAACACAAACAAATTTATTGCTAAGGTGGCTACTGACAGTTTAGATAATGATCATAACTCTGATAACCATCTAGGTGTCCTGGGTGAAGCTGTGTTGCATATTGATCCTAATATTCGTCCAAAGGCACTGCCGTGCAGAAAAATACCATTTTCACTTAAGAGCAAGGTAAAATCAGAGCTTCAAAATCTAATGAACAGAGGTATATTAATACCAGTAGAGGAACCGACTGAATGGGTTAACCAAATGGCTGTTGTTGAAAAGTCTGATGGTTTCTTAAGAATATGTATTGATCCTAGACCCCTGAATGAGGCTTTGCAAAGAGAGCATTACAGATTGCCAACTTTGGATGATGTATTGCCTGAACTCAATAATGGCAAGATTTTCACAAAGCTGGATATCAAGGAAGCATTCTGGCATATCAAACTTGATGAGAAGTCTAGTAAACTTACAACAATGATTACACCTTTTGGTAGGTTCAGATGGTCTAGACTACCATTTTGGTTGAATGTAAGCAGTGAAATTTTCCAGAGGCATCTAGCACAAGCTCTGGAGGGTCTTCATGGTTGCATCAATGTTGCTGATGACATAGTTATTGCAGGTTGTGGATCAAACAGACAGCAAGCAATTAAGGACCATGATCTGAAGCTTAAAGCACTGAAACATAGGTGTGAAGAGAAAGGCATTAAACTGAATGACGCTAAAGCTCAAGAGAAGAAAGAAGAAATTACCTTCATGGGTCACCTTATTACTGCTCGAGGTGTTGAACCAGACAAGAAAAAGGTTGAGACAATACTAAACATGCCCGTTCCTAAGGACTGTCAAGAGGTTCGCAGATTTTGCGGCATGATACAGTATCTAGCAAAGTTTCTCAACAATCTTTCAGAAGTTCTTCATCCAATTAGAGAACTTACACATAAGGATACTCCCTTTATCTGGTCTGCTGAATGCGAACAAGCTTTCAAGAGAGTCAAGAAACTGATTACTTCTACTCCAGTACTCGCATACTATGATCCTGATGAATCTTTGTGTATTCAAGTTGATAGTAGCAGCTATGGACTTGGGGCTGTCCTCCTACAAAATGGTCATCCAATAGAGTTTGCTTCAAGAGCTCTAACTGAAACAGAACAACGCTGGGCTCAAATTGAGAAGTAACTCTTAGCTGTTGTATATAATTTGGAACGCTTTGACCAGTACACTTATGGAAGGAAAGTTACAGTCATCAACGACCATAAACCTTTGGCAGCCATCGTTAAGAAACCTCTGAGTCAAATTCCTCGAAGACTGCAGAATTTACTGATGCGCAGCCATCGATACGACTTTGAATTCCAATGGGTACAAGGTTCCGATCTTCTTATAGCCGACACACTGTCCAGAGCTTGTATTCATAATCTCACATTGGATTCCTTAGCTGATAGAGAGAGAGAGCAATGCAGGAGCTGATGCACCTGTAAGATTACCTGAAATACCAGATGTGATGATGGAAAAGATTAAAGCTGAAACTCTCAAAGACAGCGTGCTCCAGAGGTTGAAGTCGACCATTTTGGATGGGTGGCCTACAAGAAAGTCTGATGTACCAGCTGAGCTTATGCCTTATTTCGACATTCGTGATACGCTGACAACAGAACAAGGCATAATACTTAAAGGAGAGCGTATTCTTATCCCAAAAGCACCGAGGCCTGAAATCAAGCAGAAGCTACACACTGCTCATCTTGCATTTGACAGCATGATGCGCCGGGCAAGAAGTTGTCTGTTTTGGATCGGCATGACGGCTGAGATTCAACAGATAGCTGACAGTTGTCCAGAATGTCAAGAAACGAAGGCAAGGAATACTAAAGAACCTTTAAACCAACACTCAAGAGGTTTATCACCCTGGGAGAAAGTTGGCACTGACATCTTTATTATAGAAGGCCGATATTATTTAGTCCTGGTTGACTACTTCTCCAACTTCATTGAAGTAGACTTTCTACCTACAATGACAGCACAGTTAGTCATCAGGAAACTGAATTCTGATTTTGCTCGTTATGGTGTTCCTAAAGTTATTGTATCTGACCAATGTACTCAGTTTACGTCTGCACAGTTCAGATCATTTACTGCTAGATGGGGAATACTTCATGTTAAATCAGCACCAGGTCACCATAAAGCCAACAAATTAGCTGAATCTGCTGTGAAACTCATCAAGGGTATGATGAGAAAGACTGTTCAAAATAATACAGATGCATATGAGGCACTACTTGAACTTCATAATACGCCGAGACAAGGGTTTGATCAAAGTCCAGCAGAAATGGTGTTCAACAGGAAACTGCATACGCTGATACCTTCTGCAGTGAAACCCGTTGCATCTCACAGTAGAGTTATTGAAAGTAGAGGCAAGAGAGACAGATCAGTGAAGACGTATCATGATAAAACTACTCATGATCTGCCCAAGTTGTCTCACCAGCTCACACCTGATCCCGCGGACTTGGAAACTGATTTCTCCTCTCTAGTTCCACCCAAGCAACAGGTTGTTTTGCCAGACATGGAGAACACTAGTGAAGTGAACAGTTCCAATCCTCCAGAAGTTGATCCTTCAACTCCAGCTACTTCTAGTCCTGGGAAAGCTGGCAAAGAACATTCTCTCCTACCATCTAGCCCAAGAGACCTCAAAGAGATCGCAAGAAACCCTCTTGGATGAATGACTTTGTTCACTCATAAAGAAGGGGGGATGTTAATGTTGTATATATACGTTTCGATGTTTAGTTGTTGTAAATATACGTTTCGATGTTTAGTTTGTTTCCCACTAGAGTTACTTGCCCCTTAGGCTAACTCTTCTTACTATTTCCTACTTCTAAGATGGCGGATTAAACGTAGTCGTTATGTATCCCGTGTGTTCCGGCTTAGTGATTATGCTTCATAATATGTAATGTATGACAGCCAGTAACGTCTCATTATATCTTACAATATTTACTACACACGACGGTAAATATCAACAGTGATGAAGAAAGTAAATCTGATAGTAACAATGAGCAGACTTCTGGCAATACTGTGACTGATGCTAGGGGGCGAGGCCATCTATCAGCTGGTAGTGAATCCGCCTGCTAGGCTGGATGGCACAGTAAGGCAGAATATGGTGAGAAATTATAAGTAAGCCTATTACTGATAATTACCTGCAATTTATGAGCGTATGTGCAGTTTTTTTCATATAATCATTGTTTCTGTGACAAATGTGTGTCTTTATACATTTTTGCTCAGGAACTCAGGCACTAGGGGACGTAACACTCAGGGGATTAGGGCTGGTAGGGTTAAAGAATTATATCACCACTTTAAAAAAATTAAATGAATGAGGTTGTAACTGGCAAATATAAGATATGGTAAATCACCACAAACAATGCATCCATGAATTATGTATTAAATATATAAAATAAATGTTATTTTGAAACGTGATTTCATAGCTTCATGGTTTTTGGATCTGCCTATGTTACTTTAGGACATACACTGAGGCAGTCCTTGTTCAGCAATCTTCAAGGTACGAAAATCAAAGACTTAAAACCAAGTGGAGAACGCAACTGGAGATAAATATGAATGAGATTACAAAGACAAGAAAAAAACCTTGAACAGATGGCAGATTAAGACTTCAGTGATGTGATAACGCCTGCAGCTTGTTTGCATTATCAAGAGAACATCAGTCATTTAATAGCATGTATCATCTGCCTGTTCTGAATGCCTTTGACACATATTTCAGTACATCTCGCAGAATGACCCAAACCGCTGAAAAGCACTCTTTGTCAAGAGGCTAAATTATTTCACTCAATCTAATCCAGACAAAACAATCCATAGCTTTTAACTAAGATGTAGACGTGATTTTGTTCACTACAGTGACTGCTAGGTATTACTAAGCATTCATCAAGGTGCCAACTCCTTTTAGGATCAGCACTTAAAGAAAGAATGCTAAGACAGACTGGCTCACTAACAGATTTTAAAGACAAGTCTTCTTAAAACAGCATGCTTTCTCAACTTCTGTGTAACACAAAGGACTGTATTTTGTGGAGTTTAATTATTGTCAACATTCAGGTCACTAAACTAAGATAGCATTTCAGTGTAAGGTAAAAACAGTGAGTAAGCAACAAATACCAAATACTCCAACAGCTGGATGATGAAGCAGATATGAAAGACCACTGGCAACAAGTAAAAAATATATGGAACGAGACATGTGGAAAGGTACTGGAGAAAAGAGAACTTCAGCACAAAGCATGGATAGAAACCAGATAAAAGATGGGAAAAACAAGATAGAAGACAGGAACAACAAGAAAGCAGATTTAAAGAGAAGCAAAACCAGAAGCTCCAAAGCCAAGGCTTCTTAAGTGTACATAGATGCAAACAAAGAAGTGAGAAGAAACATCAAAGGAGACAAGAGGAAGTATACTGTAGAGTTGGCAAGGAAAGCACTAGAATCTGCAGCCAAAGGAAATATGAGGGGCCTGTACAACAACAAAAAGAAGCTAACAGGAAAATACAAGCAAGCAAATGGCCTCATCAAAGGTAAGAATGAAAAAATGCTTAGTAATGTACAAGAACAAATGAAGAGATGGACATCTTTTGAAGAACATCTCAATAAACCGGATCCAACAAATCCCCAACATCCAGCAAGAAGAAGAGGAGCTACAAATCAGCTGTGAACAACCAAGTAGAGAATAAATAAAAACAGCCATAAAACTTCTAAAAGATGGAAAAGTAGCTGGTCCAGATGGCATTTCAACAGAGGCCATCAAAACAGATACTGATACCTCTGCAGACATATTATACACACTACTTGGCAAAGTCTGGGAGAGGGAGGAAATACCAGCAGAATGGAAGGAATGTTATCTGGTTAAGTTGCCTAAGAAGGAAAATTTACAACAGCGCACATTTTATAGAGGAATAATGTTATTATCAGTGCCAGGAAAAGTATTAAACAGAATCATCCTTCAGAAATTAAAAAGCCATAAAGCTTCTAAGAGATGAAAAAGCGTCTGGACCTGATGGTATTCCAGCAGAGGCCATCAAAGAAGATATCGACACGGCTAAAGAGATAATAATAAGAGTCCATAGACAAGCAACTGAGATGATAAAGCAGGTTTTCGACAAAACAGATCCTGTACAGACCAGACAGCCACATTGAGAACAATAGTTGAACAGAGTCTGGAATGGAATTCAATGCTATACATCAGAATTGTGGACTATGAAAAGGCATCTGACAGTGTAGACAGAGAATCACATTGGAAATTGATGAGACATTATAGAGTTCCCATGAAGATCATTTACTTAATAAAGAAGACTTATTTTATGTTTGGGATTAAAATGGGCGTGTGACAATGATGTCTCTTGTCCTCATTTCTTATTTTACTAGCAATAGATTAGGTTATGAAAACATCGACATCACACAACAGAAATGGAATCCAGTGGAATCTGACTAAACAGCTTGATGATCTGGATTTTGCAGAGGACTTGGCACTTCTGTCCCATAACCATAATTAGACGCAAGACTAAATGAGTGTACTGGATGAGAGGTCACGAGTGAATCTGAAAATACACAGGGAAAAGACGAAGATTATGAGAATAAATGCAAGAAATGCATTTGTTATCAAGTCTGAACACCACTTTCTTGGCAGCAACATAGACAAAATTGGAGGGACAGACAATGATAACAAAATAAGAATCCAAAAAGCAAAAGGAGCTTTCACTGCATTGGGAAACATATGGAGATAAAGAGAAATCAAGTCCAATACAAAAATATGAATCTTTAACTCAAATGTCAAGTCAGTCCTATTGTATGGCTCTGAAAGATGGAAAACAATAAAAGCAAAAACCAAATAGCTACAGACTTTTATAAATGGGTGCTTGTGTAGAACAGAAGTCACAAATCTGACTCTGATGACAAGAACCAGGCAAGTACCAGTGGAACAAGAGATGACAAGATGACGCTGGCGATGGATAGGACACACATTGAGGAAACCTGCTGATAGCATTACAAGGCAGTCCTTATTCTGGAATCCCCAGGGAAAGAGAGGCAGAGGTAGACCAAAAAATACACGGAGAAGAGAACTGGAGACAGAAGTGAAAATGATGAGGACAACGTAGAAAGAACTTGAGCTGTTGGCGCATGACAGGAGGACTTGGCGTACATTTGTTGAAGGCTTATGTTCCTTGGGGAGCTAAAAGGTATTGGCTGATTGATATTAGAAAATCTGGTAGTCATATTTACTGATTTAAATGACAAAGATACCAGGTATTTATTTCATTAACATTTATGCATGTTTTAACTTCGGCATAAAAAATCTGAATGCTTTCAGAGCAATCATTTGAGCTGGAAGAAGAACAAACTAAATAGTTGGGGCAACATAACTATATGGAAATACTGAAATGAACAAAAACTTAAAAGCCATTAAGACACCTAACCCTTCATAACAAAGGGGTATTCATTAATGGAATTAAAATCATCAAATAAAATTTAAAAATACCATGCACTTCTGTTGAATCACTGAAGGGTGCTGAAACTGTGGTGGATACACCTGTATGTCAAATGAAATCCAATCATCTAAACATGAAAATGCGGTAAAAACAATTTTTATTTTTTTTAAAAGTCATTGAAGCTTTTAGAGTTTAATTTAAAAATATACACAACATTACCTCTACCAGTATGGTACTTTTAACAGGATATCTAAATAATGATTCCACTGCCAGGGCTATCAATTTTCATGAACTATAGTTCATAGTTTTAGACAGATCTCAGTCATGTGATACACATTTATTGCCTTGACACCACCTTAATGGATTCAAGTAATACTGAGAAACAAGGTTATTCTAGTAAGCACATATATACAGTTTTCCCCCCAAACCAAGAGGGACAATAAGGCAGTATCAGAGACATTAGTACCTTGATACATGAGACAGTCATTTGTACATTCAGTGTTACAATTGTTATTAAATTTTAACTGTATTTAGTAAAATGTACAGTTATTTTACAGCAACATCTTATCAAGTCATTTCAGTTATGATTTTACCTGTTCTCTGCATTACATATGGTGAAGTTGTTATTCAAAACTTATCAACCACTCAGAAAATACATATTTAGGCGATGAGTGGCAGCTTACCCAAGTCACTTAATTTTGCCAAACAGATTTCACTTGATAGCAGTCCAGCTTCTGCCTCCACACTGCTAAAGCAGTAACCCATGCTAATGCTTTATATCTGATTAAGATGTCATTGAATCTTAGAGACTGAAGGAGGAAAAACAAGGAACCACAGAATGAACAGCCTGGTGAAGGAGCCCAAGCACAAAGTGTGGGAGGCCTTTATGGTACAAGTGAGCACCGAAAAAACCGTACAGAAATGTTGAACCTTACTCTGAAGGATGAACAGAAAAAGTACAAATCAACCCATCTCTGATATTTAAGGCATGATGGGAATCAGCCTGAAGTTGGATGAAGAAATGAGTCATGCATTAGTCCATTGCTTTGTGGTTGAGATAGGTAAAAGTGATAAAGCTGCCCATCAAGAAATTAAGGAGAGTGTTCTGAGAAAAAAACCTAAAGAGGAGAGATATATGTTGACCTCATATCTGTAGAGGATGTTGTGTACTCTTTAGAAACCAAAAGAAACACTACTACAGCACCACCACATAAAAAAGCTGATGACACAAGCAATACAGAGGTGGTGATGGATTTTAACACTAGCATACTGAATGCCTGGGTACGGGATGTCTAGCTTAACAAGTATGAGCAACCACTTTCTAAATCTGGTAAAGGCCCAATAATGCTCTGCAGCTATTGAATAATCTCCTTACAGAATATGTATGGCAAATTACTTGAAAAAGGATTAGCGAGACAAGTGATGATCCATGTTGTTTTTGTTTTGATGAAGTGATGGGTGGAGAGCGGGCACTTAACAGCTGACCGTTATTGCCTCTTCTCGTTCCATCTTGGTCTACCCTGTTCAACCTGAAATGTGGTTATAATTGGGGTATTTAGTGTCATTTTATTTTTTAATTTTGTATTCAATTTAAATAGCTATTGTCTTTAGCAGTTGCTGATTTTAATTTATATTAGTATTTGTCCATTTTATTTTCTCTTTTGTATTGTTTCTTGATAACTAGTGTCCTTTACACTTGGTTTTACTTTGTATTAGTATTTGTTCTTTTTGAGTTGTTGTTTTTTATTTTTTATTTAATACCTTGTTGTCTTTCCTTGTCCTATGAGTAGTTAGTAAGTTTGTGCTTTTTTTTATTTTGTGTTTTTTGTGTTTGTTTTGTTTTGTTACTAACCTTATATGTTTTCCTTTGTTTTATGTATATATCTTTTAAGTATTGATTGGGCATTGTGATTTCTATAATAAGTTTTTAATTCAAGCCTTTGTTGTTCATACTTTTTGCAGTGGATCAGGTAGTGGTCTATGTCATTCTTCCTGACATTCTTTGCAGTGTGGTTCTTCTATCATAAAGTATGCTGCACCGAGACGGAGACGCCACAGTTGTTTGTTTGATGGTATCTTTAATTCTTCTCTGACCTGGCAATTCCTCGTTGGTTCTTTCAGCAGTTTGAAAGCGTGTCTGCCTTTTCTACTTTTCTTCCATGTTGTCTTCCATTCCTCGTTTAGCCTATAGTTATCTTCACTTGGCTCTTGATCTCCGACCTTCCAGTGATGATCCATCTAGAAAACACACATTTTCTTTCTGACACCCTGGGTAGCTACAGGCCAATGAAAAGTAACCAGGATTACCACTGGTACCATTGCATATCTGCACGAGGGATTCCAAGGCAAGCGAGAAACCTTTCAATCTTGATGGCCTATTTAATTGAATGTGGGGTAAATCCATACCTGACCAGATGGGTAGCGGCTGCCTTGATGCAACGCCGGATTAACCATTAGGCTAAGTAGGCTGAAGCCTAGGGGTCTGGAGCTTTTGGGGGCCTTGCATACGTAAATATAATAAATTTTAATGCATAGATTTTTCATTAAAATATGTTTATTGTGTTTACCTTAATAATAATTAAAAATAATACTAATAAACATTAATAAAATATAATTATTAATAAAAGAGGTAAGCAATGCTAACACATCAGTCTATACTAGTATATACCATCACCATGCTAAAGGGTTTGAAAAAAAAATATTAAAATTATTGCCTATTAGGTGAAGGGGGGCCCAAACACCAAACAGTCTAGAGGCCCTTCTTGGCTTAATCTGGCCCTGCCTTGGTGAAGAGATCTATTGCATTTCACTTGGGACCCTGGATGTAAGAACCAATGCACATATGCCCATGACTACCCCCGAGTTCTTCACTATCACCAGTGCTGTTTACGTCCACACAGCAAAAGTAGACACCATTCAGGAATGGGCATTAGCTAACTGTTAAAGACTTTATATTCACTGGGGGTCAGTTACTGTTTAAAGCTCTCATATTCACGCCTGTTATTGTCAGACGTACATATGAGCACAGCAATGATATGTTTTGTAATGTTATTTGCGTACGACCGTGCACCATTATAAAACGAGGTATGGCACGGTATGATGCGATGATTTGTTGCTATACGTGCAACGTACTTGAGGCAGATGGAGACATCCATTGTATTGGATAGACGTGATTTTTACGTGGGCTTGTTCTAAGTCTAGGAAAGATACGGTTATGAAGGAAATGTATTCATCTGGAAGATGAAGGACCTATTCTTGATGAGCCATACCAAGAATCGTTGTATTATACATATTTAGCCAGAAATGGCTCTCAAAGTTCTCTAACGTGGTCATTGTACCAAAGCATTGTATCTTACTCCGTTACCGTAGAGCTTCCGCTGACCTTTGCTGTTGTAGCGGTTAGTGTAGTCGGTCAACGGACTTGGCGGAGTTGTGGATTAAAGTTGCTACCATAAGTGAAATGGGTTCATTTTCGATACAAGACAACAGGAGGCTGAGACGCTTGGGAGTCATGACCCAAGTGGGCCCGCCCCCCTTAGAGTGTAAAGGAGTATACTGGGCCGAAACACTTGTCTGATGGGGGGACTCCTTCTGATGATCAGATTGCCTCCTGTTGTATCGCTCTGTAAAGAGTTTCCTATCATACTATGTACTTTTATGCCATGCACATTATAATTATGATTGTCTGCATTCCTGATGTCCAAGTATGTCTACAATAAATTGTGTATCGTCACTAACTGTACATTGTGATAAAGTCACTCCTTTTAACACCCCGCTCAATTTCCCCTATTCATAAAAAAAAAAAAACCTAGTAAAGTAGTTTTACAACTTTTAACCCCACTAGTATATATGAAAATCGTTAAGGACAAAGGTCACACTGTTACTAAGAATTGGACGCAATATTTGAATATTTTTCTATTATAGTGGAAAAGGGATATCCTTCCCCCTAACCCTTCTACCCATCCGTCCTATTACTTGGTGAAGGTTGTTGTCTAAAAGTAACTACAGTTCGACAAATAATCTAGTAATAAATTAGAGTAGTTGAAATTTTTTTTTTCAAGGACGTCGCCTTTTCAAAACGCAAGCGAGCGGCTAACGATTTGAATCTATTAACGCCAAGTGATGATACCCACCCCCAAAAACCAAAAGCTTTTTCGTTACCCGTCCTAATATTTAAAACGACCATTAGACAGTTTGGCAGCCGGCCAACGCGTTGTTTCGTTTTCAAAGAACGGGCGAGAGAGGAAAAAAAAGGCGGGATTAACGTGGAAAAAATCTAACCTAACTTGTGCATTGTGAAACTGAAACTAGCAAACCAAATGTGTGCAGGGCAGAGAAAGGGGCAAGAAAAACGTAGATAATGAATTGCATTCTAATAGAAGGATAAATAAAAGGAAAGGACAGAAACGATAATATTGTTTATTGGAATACCATATTAATCCCTATAATATGTTATCTTGCTTGAGAGTAAAAGTATGTTGTTCTGAATAAAGAAAGAAGAAAAAGTACAAAGATGAAAACTAAGATAAAGAAGTAAATGAAAACATACTGGCTAGATAAAGGACAATTGTCCGGTTAATAATCACTTTCAATTTTTAAAATCACTTCAATAATAACGGAGATATCGAAGAAAATAAAAATTGAAGACAGACAGACATACACAGTGGTAACCGATCAACTTTGAAAATCTTCGGATGTTACATTTTCTAAACGCGTTTTTTGAAGGAAAGTCAAATTGGCTTAACTTGATTTGATTAGTTGAGGTTAGTCTAGGAAGAGAGGGGATAAAACGAACGCTTTGCTAAGCATAGGTGCCACTTGAAAAAATATTTCCTCCAAGAAGGGTTAAGAGCAGACGCAGAGCAATTAGTGACCAATTGCCTTTGCCGTTTGGAAGTCGGCGATCTGAACTTGTGCCATTGATCGCTAGTTAACCTTATACTTGTGAAATATTTCATTGATTGCGGTAAGATGAACAATTTTATTGATGTATATATTCTTCTTCTTCCGTCCTTAGCCACCGACCGTCAAAGCAGTCAGTGGCCATTACGCCTAGTGGCGTCTTAGGGCAACAGCAGATAGGTTTTCTTTGCCATTGTTTCCCATCACGCCTAGTGGCGTCTTTAGGGCAACGACAAATCAACCCATTTGCTGTTGTTTCCGTAATCGAAGTGACTGGCAAATGTATATATATATATATATTATTAATATGTAGAGGCCAACCCAGATAGGGAGCCCACAAATTTTGGTTATGCGACATTTGCCTTTGTGGAAGCCTGCGACATACTAGAAGCACAGGCATGCCTAAGTAGACTTCTGAAGCAAATGAAAGTACATTGTGTTGGAAAATGGATATGTAAAATATTACGACTGTAAGACCAGGAAGCCACTGGCAGACTTCGGCAGACCTCAGTGTTCCAATAACTTTAAAAATAAATAGGATTTCATAGGAAAAAAATTAACAGATCACTAGAGATAGAAAAAGAAAAGAATGTATCCCAGCTGAAGATAACGAAGGTTTAAAGTGACAGGGGCGTTGAAACCATGTGGGGAGAAGAAGATACCCCCTGAGTATGAAGCAGTCACAATTAAAATTAGGGACTGTAGCTATTTTGGTTAGCTCTTTATCTGATCACAACGCATGTTTAATGATGTTTAATTAATAGTTGTGGAGATACGCGTATGTATACAGAGTACTTAGGGAGGCCTGTTCCTCTTGTTGCAGGGTTGAGTCATATATTACCCAGTGAGCCATAACCTGGAGCTGCAGAGTTTCGAGGCACCATGCTGGTTGCTTGAATGTTGAAGTCTTATCTGCCTCCACGGAACACTTTTAATGAACGAGTGTGTATTTTCGATCAAGTCATCTACCTTCAAAGGAACCACAAGATAAGCCATAAGATTGCGGGCTTATGTCAGTTCATCACGTTGTATTCTCCACACGATACTATAAACTGTTTTGTGATATGATGAGACACTCAGTCCTTCCAAGTAGTGACCCTTCATATGACAGTATTGTTTCAGCAGGGAATAAAATTCTATAAACATTATAGTAGTGACATTTATGGACAAGATGTCCTTCATATTTATTTAATGCTGTACATAAACACATTTCATTTTAAGATTTAAACATTCCTGTCCCAAAAGATTTGAGGTACAGGAAATTAAAATTGTAAGATAATATTATATCTTTAACCCCAGTCTTGTTGATTTAATTTTCATTAAGTTAACGTTGTGTTTGTTTTTTTCAGGCATTTATCACTACATTTGCATTATCCTAGACACGTAGCCATATAAAACATCACCCAATAGATATAAAAATATTGCACAGCGTGAGATCTGAGGGAGGTAGCGTTAGGTCCCATGAGAACTCATCAACACCATTTTCAACTATTAGACTCAGGGTCTTACATAGCTTGACCTCACGCTGTTGACACTTATATTTTCATTTATTTACCATCAATAACCTCCCCGGTGTTAATCCACCACATACATTATGAGTCCAGCATATATTTATCGCCAGTTTGGTCATACTGTCGTGACCCATCCAATATTGTTACCAAACTTCACTGTCATACCATAAGCCAAAGTAACGGCCCACAAGATATTCGCGTCATTTAAAAATATGTCGGCCACATCAGTAAGCCCGACATCAATGACAAAAATCACTGTCAATCAAGAACCGAAATACACAATGGTAACACTAACACAGATAACATACTAATTTACTGGTCTGACTCAGACAGACAGGAAATGGTCATAAGCATACATGAGATACTACAAGCAGTTTCTAAATCGTGAGTGGAAACAAATTCAAAAGTCAATCCTAACAAGGCCTGTGTGATGTGGTGCTCCTTGAACAACTCCATAGTGATGGCAGACCTCCCTGACATTACTCTCAATGGGCAAAACATTAAAAGGCAGGAGAAGCCAAAATATCTCAGTGTGACATTCAATCACAGGCAATCATACAAGCACCAAGGTGAGCACTCCGTACACAAGTGCTAGCAAGGTCTGACAGAACTAAAAACAATGGCCATGACACACCCAGAGCAGGGATTACTGTTTCACCTGTATCATCGTATAGTCGTGTCAGTAATTGACTGTGCTAGGAAATGCTCATGTTATAAAGATTACAATATGAATGCTGGGAACACATTAAAAATGAAGGAATGCATATAGTCTTGAGCTGTGTGAGAGATACCTCCATTGTGAGGATGAGGTACATGCTTGAATATCTGCAAATAAAATCCAGACATGCTAATGGCCCAGGCAAAAACTTATATGCACGCAACAACAGACAAAAGACACTCCCTGCATGGTAAAATAGCTGATGTCAAAGCTGCAAGAATAAAGAGCGGAATGGCATGGATGGGCACAGGCAACAATAAGGTGACCACAGTTGAAAAAAATATTTGAGGGGAAGAGTGCAGTAAGATGGAAGAGATTTGGATAAACTACCAGCAAGTCATCATCACCCTTGGTGGGGAATGTCAAGATTGGTGTAATGGAAATTAAATTACCTGGGCCTGAAAGGGGAGCAAGGAATATTAACATTGTTACCTACCAAGCATGTCGTAGAAAGCAACTAAGGAGGGTTAGACATTGGACTAGTTTCCCCATTCTGTAAAAAAATGTTAAACCACAAAAACATGGACAAGTCGATTAAGGGAAATAAAACCCGACCACCCAAGTTAGGAAATGGTCATCTCATAGCGAGGCATATGATGCAAAACAGAAAAAGTCAAAACGAGTCTGTGTTGTTGACTAACCTTCCTTCTTAGAGAACCTCCAGATTTGGCACCTGGAATGTTCGGACATTAAATAAACAAGGGAAAATGATACAGGTAGCAGCAACAATGAGGGAATATAAGAACAATGTCCTGGGATTGTGCAAAATAAAGTGGAAGGGGGTAGACAGGAGGAAACTCAGCACAGGCGAAATGGTGCTGTCCTCAGGACATGAAGGAGAAAGTTCACACCACAGTGAGGGTGTAGCTCTTATGTTATCTAAAGGAGCACAGAAAGCACTCACTGAATGGGAAGCAGTGTGACCCAGAATCAAAACAGCAACTTTCAAAACAGCTAAAAAGAAAATAAAGGTAAATGTCATCCAATGTTATGCACCAACCAATCACAATGCAGAAAACGCTGGCTTTGAAAAAATCATGGGAAAACATGAGCTAGGAATAATGAACAAAAATGGGGAACTATTCACAAACTTCTGTGCTTCAAATCAACTGGCCAAAGGAGGAAGCATGGTTCCACATAAGAGGATACACAATGCAACATGGGTATCACCAGACCATAGAATAGATAATCAGATTTACCATATATACATAAACAAGAAGTTACATCATCATCGCAGGATGTAATGGTGTATAGAGGAGCAGATGTGACATCAGATCACCATCTTCTGATAGCCAAAGTAAATATGAAACTCAAGAGATATGCTTCTTCTTCTCCTTCGTACACTCTCAGACGTCCACTTGAATGTTCTCAAAGAAAGCAGTAGTCAGTTTGAGGCTATTTGAATCCCCATAAAGCTTTTCCACGAAAGGAGCTGGCTTCGGCCATATGCGCTTTCTCTGTACCGCATATAAGGGGCAACTTTGAAGCAGACGTTCAGCAGTCATTTTATCTGTGCCACAGTTACACTGATCGGTAGTTCCTATCTTTAGCTTGTTGAATAGATGGTATCTCAATCTATTGTGGCCAGTGCGGAGTCTGAAGATTACCACTTTTTCTCTTCTGTTGAGCTGGTAGTAAGCATCATTCTGTGTGTGACCTGGATGTTCTACGTTCCATTTGTTTCTGTATCTGATTCTGATAAAACTCTTTGCCTCCTCGAAAGTTATGCTTGCATCAAGCTGAGGAAGATGTGAACCTTCTTTTGCCATTTTGTCAGCCTCTTCATTGCCGGTGATGTTATAAAGAGATATGCAACAATACATAGCAATAGACAACAATTTAATGTAGGACATCTAAGAATCAAGAAACAAGAGACAAATTTACGGTCACAATATCCAACTGCCACAGAACAGTTTCCTGTGGGTGAATGACGGAGTGATTGTGGTTAAGGGTCACTGAGGTTGTCAACACTTGTTTAAGTTAACTCAGGGATTGAGTTTATGTCTGACTGACAGTCAGTGTTTTGTGACTTGTGCATGCACTTAGGGAAATAAAGTCTGGGTGACAGAGAGTACCCGAATGTGACTAGTCTATAGGGACAGTCTGTGGTTTTTTGCTGGGCTATGTGCTTGTATTTGGGACTATGGGAGACCACAGCTGTGATTAATATAGATGTTGAGGTAGAGGTGCTACCTGTTTTCGTAAAGGCGATGATTTTCCCGCCAGGAAGCATTCCTGTTGAAATTACATATACGTGTTCACGGAGAACATTATAAGGCATTGTATTTCCCATCTTGGAGTTACTGTGGAGTAAGGCATCATGTATTTCCCACCTTAGAGTTACTGTGGAGTAAGGCATCCTGTATTTCCCACCTTGGAGTTACTGTGGAGTAAGGCATCATGTATTTCCCACCTTAGAGTTACTGTGGAGTAAGGCATCATGTATTTCCCACCTTAGAGTTACTGTGGAGTAAGGCATCATGTATTTCCCACCTTAGAGTTACTGTGGAGTAAGGCATCATGTATTTCCCACCTTGGAGTTACTGTGGAGTAAGGCATCATGTATTTCCCACCTTGGAGTTACTGTGGAGTAAGGCATCATGTATTTCCCACCTTGGAGTTACTGTGGAGTAAGGCATCATGTATTTCCCATCTTGGAGTTACTGTGGAGTAAGGCATCATGTATGTCCCACCTAGTAGCTATGATGGAGTAAATAAAGGCGTTGTCTGGTTCCCGCATGAGAGCGATTCTTGGAGAATCTAGATGGCAATATTACATAACGCCAATCACTGAGATAAGTGATTTACACCTGAATGATGGATTTACTGGTGCAAGGTTGCATGCCACCCCTAGGGTTGTTTTGTGTACAGTTGTTGTATGACAGTGGAGCCAGTGCATGAATACTGTTGTTGGTTTGTTCCTACAGGCAATGTTAGCCTGAGTATTATGTCTGGTGTGCTTGACATGTAATGAATCTGTGTAGCAGTGTAATAAATGACATGGAACTGTAACCAGTGGCGTCGAATTAATTATAGTACGAGTCAGTGTTGTTTACCACCAACAGATGCCACACCCATAATAAGTTCGTTGAAAACAACAAATACCAAGTGCTCCAACAACTGGAAGATTTAGCAAACACAGAAGACCACTGGCAGCAAATCAAGACTGTATGGAATGAGACAAGTGAAGAAATGATGGGGAAAAGAGAATAACAACAAAAAGCATGGTTAACAACAGAAACTATCAATAAGATAAAAGACAGAAAAAAAACAAGAAAGCAGAATTTAACAACAGAAAAACCAAAAGTTCCAAAGCCAAGGCTCAAGAAGTGTACAGAAGCAAACAAAGAAGAAGCATCAAAAGAGACGAGGAAATACTTTGAGGTGTTGGCAAGAGTGGCAGAAGATGCTGCAGCAAACGGAAATATGAGAGAACTGTTTGACAGCACAAAGAAGCTAACAGGGAAATACTAACAAGCAAACTGCCTCATCAAAGACAAGAATGGAAAACTGCTTAGCAACATACAAGAGCAAATGAAGAGGTGGACGGAATATTTTGAGGACCTCAGTAGACCAGCTCCATAAAATCACCCCGACATCCAGCCAGCAGAAGAAGAGCTACAAATTAACTGTGAAAGACCAACGACGTATGAAATAAAGAAAGCCATAAAGCTTCTAAGAGATGGAAATGTGGCCGGTTCAGATGACATTCCATCAGAGCCCATCAAAGCAGATATTGACACAGCTACGGAGACTTTATATAAATTACTTAGTAAAGTCTGGGAGATGGAAGAAATATCAGCAGAATGGAAGGAATGATATCTAGTTAAGCCGCCTAAGAAGGGAAACTTACAAGAGTGCACAAATTATAGAGGAATAATGTTACTGTCAGTGCCAGGGAAAGTTATTGTTATGCAGAATTGACATCATTGCACTCTGGGCAAACCCATAGGTGCTCAGTCTCCATCAGTACATGTAGAAGAGTGTGAATGCTAATTGTTCCTGTAGCTCGCTGGTTGTAAACACGACGGATGCATCCTCTCAAATGTCTGTCTCTACTAGCTTTACGTTTAATGCCAAATTCCAAGTCTTAACCTTGATGCTTCATCTATTGCAGCGTGCCAGGAAAAGTATTAAACAGGATCATCCCTTAGACTCTTTTATAGTCCATATACAAGCAACTGAGATATGAACAAGCAGGTTTTTGACAAAACCGATCCTGTACAGATCAGATAGCCACATTGAGAATAATAGTGGAACAAAGTCTAGAATGAAACTCACCTCTTATTATTGGCATTCTGGACTATAAAAAGGCATTTGACAGAGTAGACAGAGAATAAATCACTTTGGAAACTGATGAGGGTTTATAAGGTTCTCTTGAAGATCATTAATTTAATAAAGAAAACTTATGAAGACATGACATGCTGAGTTCTTCCTGAAGGACAACTTACAGAGTTATTTGGGATAAGAACTGGGGTGCAGCAGGGATGGACAGATATTCCTAGAACAAGGAAACAAACATATTCATTATAGTCAGTAAGAAGTATGACATTATCTGACATCTAATACTCAGTCTCTTAGAATGTGGTGCTTACCACACGAGACATGCAAATACATCAGCAGCAAAACCAATTTTCTTGCATGACATACCGAAGGAAAAAAAAAAAACTTACTTGCTATCTTTATCATACAGGAGCCAACTGTGAAGACTTCACTTGCATTGCACACTGAATATGATTGTGTCACATTTGCTGTATAACTGTCATTGTGTAGTACAACTGTGTAGTTAACACATGTTGCTTCATTTCCAACAACTGGCTTATTTTCAGCATGAACAATTCCACTGATGTAAATTCTAGGATAGCAAGGGGATACAGTGTCTGAGCAGCACAGTTTTACAGTGTTGATAGCAGCTGGTGTAAAAGTGCCATGACAAGATCCTGATGTCTCCACAGGTTTCTCATTGTTCACTGTTAGTTTCAAAGTTGCTCTGCCCACATCTGATCAGAGATAGATCACATTAAAGATGAAGGGAACAGAATATTACCTCGTTTCACTCTTGCAAAAAAAAGCCAGAAATTGCAAATTATACATTTTTAATGCTGTAATGTTCATCATAACCCTCCACTCCCAAAGGAGCATAGGCCTTCAACAAACACATGCCAAGTCCTCCTGTCACGTACCATCATTCTTTCCACATTCTCCTCATCATTTTCACCTCTGTTTCCAGCTCCCTTCTCCATGTGCTTCCTGGTCTACCTCCGCCTCTCTTGCCTTGGGGATTCCAGAACAAGGACTGCATTGTAATGCTATCAACAGGTTTCCTCAGCGTATGTCCTATCCATCTCCATCGTCGTCTTCTCATCTCTTGTTCCACTGACACTTGTCTAGTTCTTGTCATCAGTTCCACGTCGGTAACCTTATCATACAATTTTAGTCCCTCTATTCTACGCAAGCACCCATTTATGAAAGTCTGTAGCTTTTTGGTTGTTGTCTTTGTTGTTCTCCATGTCTCAGAGCCATTCAATAGGACTGACTTCACATTTGAGTTGAAGATTCTTATTTTCGTGTTGGATCCGATTTCTCTTGATCTCCATATATTTCCCAATGCAATGAATGCTCCTCTTGCTTTTTGTATTCTTATTTTGATATCACTGTCTGTCCCTCCAACTTTGTCTATATTGCTGCCAAAATATGTGTACGATTCTACATCTTGTATTGGTGCTTCTTCAAATTCAACCCTGTTATCAATACCTGCATTTATTCTCATTATCTTTGTCTTTTCCCTGTGTATTTTCAGACCCAATTGCTGTGACCTCTCATTGAGTGTTTTCAATTTGTCCTGCATCTGATTACGGTTATGGGACAGAAGAGCCAAGTCATCAGCAAAATCCAGATCATCCAACTGCTTAGTCAGAGTCCACTGTATTCCATTTATGTTGTATGTTGTCGTTGTTCTCATATGTCACATAGAGATTATGATCAATAAATTTTCTATATTCTTTTCTTTCTACCCGTGTTCTCTACTTTATTATTGCTCTTTTATCCTTTTCCTGTTTTTTTTCTCATTCGTTCGTTTGCGATAAATATATTTCTTTCCCATTCTGACTTTACCGTTTTTTTTTGCTCATGTTAGCCACGCATCTATTACATAAGATGTCATGGTAACGAATAGTGTGATTATTCATTCTGGTCAGACACAGAAAGCAGACAGGTGTCTATACTTCTCTCATGACACGGCGCTCTGAGCTAGATTCTCGACGTAAACGTGTGAGAATGCATTCTGTCAGACATAGGAGCAGACTTTTGGTCTAGCATTTTCACCTGACACGAACGTTTCTCCGGCGTGAGGTGTGATAACCGACATCTGTACGGCGCAGAATGAGACATTTGTCTGGTATTTTGCTCTGTCACGGCACTCTCGGCCAGTTTTCGTAGCAGTGAGGTGTCAAGACGCGAAGTGACAGTTTATGGCAGGTCCGCTGGTTATGGAAAGTGTTAATGAAAAGGGGAGAGATCGGCGCTGTTTCGTGTTTTCGAAATAACGTGGGATCTCTTTGTCTGTTTGATAGATATAATCAGAGTTTGAAACTAGATTTTCATTCTTACTCCTAAATCTGCAGTAGACAGATCGCCAGGCTAGAAGAAATATCTTGTGTATTGAAAAGTCTTTAGTTTCTAGGCAACATTTTGCCGAGTTCTAGACTATCATTATATTGAATGATTCTAGTTCGTGATATTAATCTGTAGTTCTGTGCGGAGGTAAATATTATATATAATATATCTAGTATTTTGTGAGTGTTTAAAGTGTTAAATCGCCGATTTCATTTCACTGGTTTCTTTTGTGCAGAAGAAATTAATTTATAAGTCGGTAATATTCTCTAGTGACGTGGTTCAGTGGAAAGCAGAATAAATTAAAAGTTCTAGCTTTAAACTCATTGTAGCTAAATAAAGGAATTTAATTAAACTGCTAAATAATCAGACGCGAATATTTTTAACACTAACTTATAACCGTTACATCATTGTGTATTGACGAAATACGTATGTATTTCTAATTCATGATGATTTATTTTATGAATATAACTTATTTCACGGGAAAGTTTAAACGTCAAGTCAAGCTCTACGCTTGCAGTTTAAAATGTAAGTTATAACCAAAGTACATAGTATGTATAGTATTTGATATGTTGTTTTTCTTTATACAGTGAAAACTGGGGGTGACCCAACTTTGCCAGCGTTGAGTACACGAGAAATATCTGTGAAGAACTAAAACATTTTCCTTAAAGACTTGGTGTTAACCTTTACAAGAACTTTAAGATTTTAATGAAATAACTGCGCCTACCGAGCCAGATTGATTTCTTCCTGATAAAACATCAAGTACATGTCAGCCCTTGGGGCGAGTAACATATTACAAGAAACTAACATTCCGACGATTTTGAAACCTTGTGGTGTGACCCAGAATTTTACCTTTGATCGAAGTTTCAAACCTGCCATTTTTCCTAAGTAGTGGAAACCTCGTGATTCTGACACTGTGAGCCCGTTTAAACTTTCTTACCCAAACTGATTCAAGTGACCTTAACAGTAATCTTAAAATAAACTGGTGAAGTGAATGCTCCCCGGAGCAGTGGAAGAAACCTGTATCTGCAGAGCTGGGATTCTCTTTATCCAAAGAATACAGAATCACTGTAGAGAGTGTCCTAAAGTTTGCGCCAGACGGCGAACAACAGCACGATTGTAGGTAAGGTTGTGTGAGTCAGGGCCCTGATGAAAGAGCCGAGTGAAAGTAGACTGAGGGATGTTCTTTGTTTGATTCACCCACTTTGTAACTTTCCTTATGCAAGATTTGTTGCTAACTATATTTTCCTTAGGATAGATCATACTCATATCCAAGTCTGTTCATATTTTTTTAACAGGGAAAATATTAGACCCAATCATATGTATCTGTGACTCTTGGGGCTATCATCTTTCTCCTAACGGGACTGTGGGCTAAACATCGAGGGAAGATCATACCAGTGGGTCTATATCTTTTTTTGTAGCAATTCATTGACTTGATGCGTATTTATATATATATTTGATGTAATTTTGGATGTTGTGGTGGTGGAAGATTATATTGATAATTAAACTGCACTTAAACTTAATCAGCGTGTTGGTCAGCTCGTTTTAGAATATCTATATAATCATTTGTTATAGTTTTCCCACGTCTGTACGTCTAACTGTCGTCTTGTATATTCGGGCACGTGAGTGGTATCTAAATAGATATATTAATATATGTAGTCAATAGACTGTCTGACTACTCTAAATCTGTTGTAGAAGATAGGGCTGAAAGAGAGAAGATTCTTGATTTCAGAGACAGCCTCTATTGATTTCTACCACCTCACTCGTGGAAATCTATTTCTATTATTAATATTATCTCTCACTGTGACTATCACTCATTCTAATCTATTCAGAAGGGACCAACCCAAGTCTAATTCCCCTATCAAAAATCTACGACATCATAACCCAGTCAATTGCTAGCAAGAAAAGAAATGGAGGACAAGAGGCATCCCTGTCGCACTCCTGATTTTATCCCAAACGGTTCTGTAAGCTGTCCTTCATGAAGAACTCTGCATGTCATGTCTACAGTATCCGACAGCCTTTCGTAACCTCGTGGCGTTCTATGAGTCGTTAGCAAAGTCAAGCATTTGACAGCCTGCATTACTCACTTTTAATCCACGTCTCTTTTCCTTGAGATGTAAACAAACAGAAAGCTTACCAACTTGCGCCAGCATAACCGGGGGCAAAATCTGGTTTGTTTATCAGAGTTTCTCATGCGAGCGGATCTGTCAATCATCAAGATATCAGACAGACGCACGTGGGATATTACCGGATTTTCGAAGTAGTTGCATGGACAAAAACATTTTCCCGTGTACCCTTTGGTGTTCGTACATACAGGGAGAGATAACGCTTTGATCTCGAGAAACGGGGGCAAATCTACTAGAACACGTTACGCGATTTAAGTCTCTGTTGTCGGTTAGCAACGCCGAACAGAGCGACTGTGGAAACCTTGTATCTGGGGGAAACGTAGTTCTCCTGATTTCTGCAATGCGCTAAATGTGTGAAAATTAACATCTTCTAGAGATCATAATAACATGATGCATATAAACTGCGTCTTCTCAAATCCGTTATCAGATGTCGCTCATAATTTTTCAGAGAGTCTAAACACGTTATCTAGAACCATTGTGAATATACGTGTTAATAGTTTCGTGGGGATTTCATTCTGATTTTCTGGTAATATAAATTTGTGCTTAAACGTGTTAAAGTGTTAAAAGTTTATCATCGTAAATTCACTGTGATTTTCTAGGTGTTAGAACAGTGGAAATAACGCGTAGCTATTTGTGTACCAGTTGTTCAGTAATGATAATTTTACCACCCGCTTTATCACACAGAAGAGACGTTTAGCTGACTGAATTAAAATGCTAGGTGACTGATAGTGGACCATATAATTCACGTTATATTGCATTTTGTATAATTTTAGTAAGTTGATTGTTATTTAAATACCAAACGACGACCCACCGACGCCGACCCTCTAATAGCTATTTAGCAACAGGCGATATTGGTTAAAGTGCACGTATGGATAATTATATAATAACTGACCGGATAGGAATTGGCTAGAGACACCGTGTGCTTATATCTATATATTTTACTAGTAATAATTTTTCCATAATGTTTCTCAATCCTTAAGCATGACCCGATCAAACGGCGACCAGCGGTCTCTATTTTGGGACTATTTTGGCCTATTGAGGTCTATTTTGGGCCTTTTTCTCCATTTACTGATTGGATTAAAGTTGGCTTCTTTTGGCTTACGCGTCTCCAAGTTCAGTTGTGAACAAAACCGGCCACAGAGACTAACATTTTTTTAAACAGTAAATTTAAACTGGACTCACAAATACCCAGATATCTATTCAATTTTATCAGTTCTCCCGACTTTTGATAGCCGTCTCCAAGTGGATTTTTATCCAGAAGAGTTACGCTGTTTCAGAATCGGCACCGCTATTAGCCTTTAGCACCAGTGAAGGACATTATACTTTCAATGTTATGCCTTTCGGTTTGCACAACGCGCCAGGAGTCTTCACCAGGATGATGAGAAAGCTTTTAGAACTATTGCAAAGTCCAAACATACACAATTTCAAGGACGACATACTTATTGCAACGGATAACTATGAAGAACATATTGCTACGGTCGCTTTGCTCCTCGGAAGACTACGGGAAGCTGGCCTGACCGCCCGACCTAGCAAATGTTTAAATGGCTTTGAAAAGCTTGACTTCCTTCTTCTTCTTCTTTCGTCCTTAGCCACCGACCGTCAAAGCAGTCAGTGGCCATTACGCCTAGTGGCGTCTTAGGGCAACAGCAGATAGGTTTTCTTTGCCATTGTTTCCCATCACGCCTATTGGCGTTTGACTTCCTAGGGCATACTATTTCTCAAGGTTGTATGTGGCCCGTGATCAAAAACATCGAGAAAATACGTTCAGCAAAGAGGCTAAAAACAAAGAGACACACGTTCTTTCCTCTCACTTTGTGCTTATTACCAAGAGTTTATAAAAAACTTCAATGTTCTTACGGCGCCTCTCACTGACCTCACAAGAAAGGGAAAACCCGATAAGGTTGTTTGGACTAAATGAGCTGACTGGTACAATAAAACTGGCAAGGGTAAATGCGAACAGCAAAGTCAGACCGAGTACCGCTAATACATACTTTCTGAGAGCAGGAAAGTCAGCACATTCCAAACCAAGTGAATCAAGTAGCAGTTTACCATCCCTTCTCGACTGTACAAATGACTGGGAGATGGCAGTAGATTATCAGAAGATCTTGAAGATGGGCAGATGTAGTGCTGCATTCCTCATTATTACACCTGATTATAATGATTGAGCTGACTGTGCTGTTTGAATCCAGACTGGACAAGCAACACTCGTTCAAAGTGGCCAAGTATAATGATCTAGTCACAGACTTGAGACAAGATGGATTCACTGCAAGGGTCATGGTTGTTGAGGTAGGTACAAGAGGGTCGTGGCTGCCTCAGTGTATGATCTACTGAAACTGTTGGATTTGAAAGGACAGTCAAGAACAAGGGCACTTAAAAGGCTCAGCGAAACTCCAGAAAAGGCATAGTGCTGGCAGTGGAACAACCGCAAAGGGATGTCCCAAATTCGGGACAGTAATTTGTTTTCAACATAGGGGCTACTTTCACAACTGCCTCCAGCTGGCAGAAAACAAGAGTGGTGTTGAAAGCGGCAACCAAGGTTAGAATAAAAAGGAGATTAAGGGGCAAAAACACATGATCAACAGGGGGACCACTTCTGATGATCAGATTGCCTCCTGTTGTATCGCTCTGTATAGACTTTCCTATCATTATATTTATCAATGACTAACTCCTGTACGGGACTGGCTCAGGTACACAAGAAATGGTCAAAAGCGAACATGAGATCCTTCAGCCAGTTTCTAAATGATGCGAGAAAACCAGCTCCAAGGTCAATCCCAACAAAGCCTGTGCGCTGTGCTTTTCCTTATACAACTCCATATTGAAATCAGATCTTCCAGACATTGCTCTCAGTGGGCAGAAAATTGAAAGACAAAATAAGTTGTAGAACCTTGAAGTAGCATTCGACCGTGAATACCATGTTTGTCTAATCACAAAGAAGTGCATGAGAGGCATGGCAGCCCTAAAATCAATAGTCGCAGTGCACCTGGAGCCGAGATTCTTGCTTCTTCTGTATAATCAGCTAGTCATGTCCATAACTGAGTATGGTCTAGGAATACTCACGGTGTCAATATCACAATGTAAATGACTGGAACGCATTAAAAATGAAAGAATGCGTGTATAGTCTTGGGCTGTATGCACTATACCCCAATTGTGACGATGCAGTACATGCTTGGATTGTTGTCGATTAGATCCACAAATGCAATGGTCTAGGCAAAAGCCTACATGTGAGTAACCACAGACAAAAAGCACCTCAGGGTGGGAACATAGCTGACATTAAGGAAGCAAGAACAAAGAGGGGGATATGATGAATGGGGCAAGCAGAGGCAACAATTAGGCAGGTGACACAGCTAAAATAATATTCAAGGGGGAAGAGTGGAGTAAGTCAAGTTAGAACTGGAAGAATTTCAAGCAAGTCATCATCAATCTTGACAGAGAGTGAAGAGTTTGGGGTAATGGGAAAGCAGAGCTGGAAATTAATCAACTGACAAATGACCCTGCTGGGGATGATGACGCCTTTGTGTATACTGATGGGTCTGTATTCCCTGGTAAGAAATAAGGATGGGGCTTCTCGGCTAGAGTAAAGAGCTGGATCATCGCTGAACATAGCAGGGCTTACATGACAACAACCTCTAGCATGAGAAATGGAGGTAGAGGCAGTTACTGCTGCCTTAAGGTGGATGTCTGACACTTCATTAACAAGGGCAGCTATTGTGTCAGACTCTCAGTCCATGCTTCGGAAAGTCCAAAATGGATGGCTACGGTTTGAATGGAAAACCTCCATATACGCTGTCGTGGAATATTCTAATCCACATATATAAATTAAAAGGTAAATGTAAAGCGTAACAAATAAATTCTAATAAAGAAAAGAGCAATGGTAAAAGAACAGTGCTGTCACAAGGAATGTACTCGAAATCCCCTTTGTTTTATGCTTCGTCTGCAAATTGTAACGCTTTCACGTTGATAGTAAAAGCCTACTATATTATTACCCGCTTTCTTCAATGAAACGTGTGCTGTATTTCTTGGAAAAACATTGAGAGGCAGACTGCGTAATGACCTAAATTAATCCTAACATTAATTATACTGCGTTACCAAAACGAACGAACAGATGGACTCAAATAGAAAGAGAGAGGGAGGGCTGAAAATCAGGAACGCATGCAACACGCGTCGCGCGATACACAATTACTACTATCACGCGTGTAAGGCCACATGCACTAACTTTTTTTTCAGACGGACAGTGATAAATTCACTACCCTTCCCAGAGTTAGGTTTTAAAATCACGAAAAACGCTTATTAGAAAGATGACAATAGATGGGTTTACGTTTGAAAACATTACAGTACCCAGACAGCACATCTTCGAAACAGGAGGTAGAAGGAATTGCATATTTTGAACGCAGCCACTTAGCTCTTTTAAATTTGTATATTTGGGTTCCTTAGGGTTTGCTGACAAAGAATATGTAAAACGTTACGCAAATAGTCTAGGAATTAACAAGTTATAACCAAAATAAAATAGTGGGGATGCCTGACAGCATGAAATCATTTCTGCTCATAAAATTTTTTTATAACGTGTTTGAAAAAACCTTACGTACAGAAATAGCCTACCATGTAAACTCCAAATTGATTGGAGCGCAACAAATATAAGACTAAACACGATTGGTCGGACTATAAATACTATCTTTGGTTGTTAGGGGAGACGTAGGAAGGTAAAATTTTTTCAAACACTTGTCGAAACGTGGCTCCATTGGCCAGACTCGCTGATATAATCACTTAGGAGCGTTAGTTCGAGACCACTAGTTCAAATAAGCTTGATAAAGCAACAGTGCGTTGAAGCCAGCTCATATTTTTGCTAAATAAAAGCCTGGAACATAAGCAGATGGGAATTTGTGCCAGAATTCATTGCTAGTCAACGTATCTGTGTTTATTTCCATGAATTGTGGTAAGCTTGAAACATTCAGTATCTTTTAATGAAAATTGAATGTGAATTGTTAATTTATGCCTGTATATATGTGTAGTTCAGTAGCAAACATGATGTAAAGCCTATAATGCTCCAGCCTGAACAGAAGGTGTCGGAGGAAAGTAAAACGGCATGGAATGGCCAAACAGTACACTGACACCTAGATGATTGATTAGAAGAAATAATGCTGGAATTGCAGAGGCGTAGTAACCATTAAGGAGGTTAATACTGGTATAAAGTATTTCAGATGAAGCTGACAGTTGGCCTAACGCTCTGAACTCAATGTTTGTGATGTATTGTGCTCAGTGTAGAACTAGAGTATCAATTAGTTATGAAGTAGAAGGTACATCCTTCTTGTTTTCAGGGACCGTGGTCTTGATGGTATTGAGCAGCACCTGGTCAGAGCTTTGCTGAATCCAGAGTCGGACAGCATACTCCTTGGTCCATTTAGCTATCAGTGAGGTGTCTCCAGAGCACAGGGGAGAATCGAGCAGAGGAGTCTTTTCCTGCCGCCATCACGCAAGATAAGCTGATGTGGCCAGCTGAGCTCAAAATTATGTACCCCCATCTTAAAATAACATTGTAACATAAACTTAAGAGGGGAAGTAAATTGTTTTAATATCAGGAACTGAGAACATCTCCAATACTAGTTCCCATAAAGACAAACTATTGAAGTCATGATGACAAATACCAACAGAGCTTGAACAAAACAAAACCAGTATTACCTCATATTACTACTACACAACTGACACACATAGGATACTTTTAATAATATATGTCACTACAATATTCATATTGATAAATTCTGTACATATAACTTGTAATTAAAATTGATTGTGATTCCTGGTTCCCTTTGTATTTGAATCGGGACACATATTCATTCATGACAGCAATGAATACATATTGTTATTTGAAAAGTTATCAGTGACTCCTTTAAGATATCCTTTAGAGTGTTATATGTATGTGAGTGTCACAGTGTTGTCAAGTGTGGTGGAATAAATTAAATTGTTTATCTGTCTGTTGTTGTTATGACTTACACTTCATCATACACATACCCTAGACATACAACGTAGTCATCACACTATTCCAGAATAATTCTGACTGAGATATATATATATGTGGCAGCAAGTAAGGTTATCTATAATACACTACTCTTATTATATAGATACCTTCACAGCTGATCTCAGTCAGTACACTAAGTCCCCTATAAATATTTATAACATCCCACTTCACCACATATATTGGGGTCTCGCTCTTGGGATTTTGAATCTTTACCTATTAAAAATATTGGGGGTAATTCACTTCAGGGAATATAAGAATTAAAAGGTATCCTTGGGTGGAATTAAATAAGGTTGAGCTCACGGTGCCTGTGTTGTCCATTAGATATATATTTAGAGATTAAATTGTTGGTTAGACATTGTATAAATTTACCTGATAGACAATGGCGGACCTGGCCAAATTTCGATCTGCTGCTGTTCAGACTGCAAAAGAGTTAGGATTAGATGGGCAAGTTATGGTTGCCTATGTCACTACGGAATGTGACAAATTTATTGAACGCGAAGAAAGAAGGTTTGAAGCCGAAAGAAAGTTAGAGGCTGAAAAAGAAATTAAGAGGTTGCAGATTGAGGCTGACAAAGAGCCTAAAGCATTGGAAGCCGAGGAAAGAAGATTGACTGCAGAAAGGGAAGAGAAGAAATTAGCTGCAGAAAGGGAAGACAAGAGATTAGCTGCAGAAAGGGAAGCAGAAGATAAGAGATTACAAAGGGAACATGAGTTACGACTAAGGGAGTTTGAGTTTCAGGCCATGCTCCTGAAAATGGTGCCAGTCCCTTTGCCTCTGATGCCACTGCTAGCCAAGGAGCCTCAACCTCAGCTATGAATTTTCATTTAGATCATTTTGTTGAGAAAGACGATGATATAGAGAGCTATCTAAATAGGTATGAACTATTAGCTACCACGTATGGGTTAGAGAGAGAAAGGTGGAGCTTAAAGTTATCTCAAGGACTTCGTGGGGCAGCTTATGAGGTTTTTCAAAAATGAGCAGAGGTGATCAGGAAAATTATGACATGCTGAAGCAGGCTCTTTTGTTAAGGTATGAAAAGAATGCAGAATTTTATAGGAAAAAATTTAGGAATGCTAAACTACTGTCAGGTGAAACCTATCACCAGTTCTCTGCACGAATAGAGACATACTTGGAGAAATGGACTTCTCTGGGGAAAACCCAAGATCTTAAGGAAATGGTCCTTATAGAGCAATTAAGAGAGTCCATGGCTCCAGACCTGAGAAAGTTTCTCATGGAACAAGGTGCAGAGAGGCTGGGTGAGTTGCTAAATGTTGCTGAAAGGTATCAAGCAGCTCAAGCAGAGGTAACAGGTAATAAAAAGAAACAAGTGGATAACTTTAGGGCACCACAGAACTTTAATAAATTTGATCCTAGGGATCAAAACAAAGGTAAGCACCAATTTGATAGGCCACGGTATGAAAATAAAAATAAATTCCCACAATTCGATGATGATGAAAGAAAATCTTTCAACCAAGGAAAAAGGTGGTGTAAAAATTGTCAGATGGACAATCATGACACTGACCGTTGCAGAAGGAAACCTGTGTATATGGCAACCCTTCAGGTCAGGTCGACCTCAAGACAGGAGGAGGATATTATGTTAGATACCACTCCAGAAGAGATGAGGAAGGCACAGGCTGGGGATAAAACACTCAAGCCTTGTTTCAGAAAATTGTCAACTTGTCATACAACTCCAGGCAAGGGAGATTTTTACATGAAAAACAAGTTGATGTATAGGAAGACTGGAGCTAGATCCAAAGGTCAGGGACAGCTGGTACTTCCTAAAAGATATAGGGCAGACTTAATAAGGAGCCTACATGTGAAACCAGATGGGGACCATGAGAAGATAGGTACCATCATTCAAAAGGTGGCTCACAATTATTATTGGCCCAAAGCAAGATGGGACATTGAGAATTTTGTAGAAAGGTGTAGCATAGCACATGAGGGAACACCCACAAGTGGGAACATTGATCAGGACCTGGACACGCCACGGGGCAAAATTAGGCCTGATAATAAAAAGAAAAATAGATTTGATAAAGTGGACCAAATGGAATGGGAAGCCCCTTTTCACGGACAAGCTTCACTTAACTGTTTTACAATGGCCACTATGCGGAGAGTGCAAAAAGATGTCTTACCCCAGGATAAGCCGAAAATCCCTCAATCGGACTTAAACAAACTGGAGGAAGAGGATGTAGAGAGGAAATCTCTCATCAAGAATTTTAAGTGGGGAGAAAGCCCCAAAAGAAAAATTGGTAGCGGTCGTTTTGTGAATGATAATTCTGGGAGGAAAAATCATCACTATAAAGCTTCGAGTGGAAGAGACCATACCGGTGCATGGACAAATAGGTCCACACAATTAAAGGTCCATATGTAGCTTTGTTAAGAACGTGGACTGATGAAAAGGCAGAGGAAAACATTACATCTTCATACCAATATGTGAATGAGCTGACCACTCGTTTAAAAACTGGCTGGAAACTTGCCAATGAAAATTTGAAACAAGCCAGGAAGAAACATGCTGCCTATTATAACAGGAAGGCGAAAGACAGAAATTTGGCTGTGGGAGAGAAAGTACTGCTTCTTTTGCCCGGGAGTCAGAATAAGTTACAAATTGGATGGCAGGGTCCATATACAGTTTTAGAGAAGGTGTCTAGAACAAATTATAAGATAGATAAGAAGGGGAAAGAAAAAATCTATCATGTGAATCTCCTGAAGAAATATTTGGAAAGAGAACATCAGGAAGAGACACACTTGTTGACCTTGTCCATCGCCATGGAGATGAAAAAGGAACCACTTTCATCATTTGAATATCCATTACACCCCTGTGAGACAGCAGCACAGGTGAAAATCAGTACACATTTAACGAAAACTCAGAAAGAGAGAGTGCAACAGGTTCTAAATAATCATGCAGAGGTGTTAACAGACCGACCAGGGCATACAAACCTATTGGAATATGATATGAAACTGATAGACCCCACACCTGTCTGTATGAAACCATATTCGATTCCGTTTGCTAAGGAGAAAGCTTTGAAGGAAGAGATAGACTATCTATTGAAGGAAGGAATTATTTCGCACAGTGAATCTTCGTATAGTTCCGGTGTTGTACTCTTAAGGAAGCCCTCTGGAGAACATAGACTCTGTATAGATTACAGGAGACTGAATGCTATTACAGAAGGACAGGTGGATCCATTGCCGGATACAAATCAGCTGTTTGCCAGACTAAATAAAGCTAAATATTTCTCAAGGGTGGATCTGAGTAAAGGATACTATCAGATTCCAGTAAAACCTGAGATCAGAAAAAATTGTTGGATGTAAACATTTCGGAGGAACGTAATGAATCCCTGAGTTGCCTCTTTGATTGAGGATATTCCGAATGTTTCATACAGGATAATAAGAAGATTATGGGATCCACTACGAAAACTCTGCTATCACCAGGTATATGTTATCTCCTCATAACGTACATTTTGAGGAAAATATAATGTTCTCTGGACATGTCATTGCGCAGACTCAGAGAAGAGAAATGGTGAATACGGGTTGCGAAGCAGCATTAAGACAAGCACTCACACTTGCGGCTGTTCAGTAACATAACCGAAATATATTATTGGTTGTAGAAGTCTGAGGCAGATTTCATGAGTAGTGCCTACTCTGAATGGACCCAACTACATAAAACCATGATAGCACCACAGCAGAGTAAAGTCAAGTTGACTTACATTTATCTATGTGTATATAGAATAAAGGACTGACATGGGATGTCTGTTTTAAGAGGGGAGGTGTCGTGAAATATTCTAATCCACATATATAAATTAAAAGGTAAATATAAAGCCTAACAAATAAATTCTAATAAAGAAAAGAGCAATGGTAAAAGAACAGTGCTGTCACAAGGAATGTACTCGAAATCCCCTTTGTTTTATGCTTCGTCTGCAAATTGTAACGCTTTCACGTTGATAGTAAAAGCCTACTATATTATTACCCGCTTTCTTCAATGAAACGTGTGCTGTATTTCTTGGAAAAACATTGAGAGGCAGACTGCGTAATGACCTAAATTAATCCTAACATTAATTATACTGCGTTACCAAAACGAACGAACAGATGGACTCAAATAGAAAGAGAGAGGGAGGGCTGAAAATCAGGAACGCATGCAACACGCGTCACGCGATACACAATTACTACTATCACGCGTGTAAGGCCACATGCACTAACTTTTTTTTCAGACGGACAGTGATAAATTCACTACCCTTCCCAGAGTTAGGTTTTTAAATCCTGAAAAACTCTTATTAGAAAGATGACAATAGATGGGTTTACGTTTGAAAACATTACAGTACCCAGACAGCACATCTTCGAAACAGGAGGTAGAAGGAATTGCATATTTTGAACGCAGCCACTTAGCTCTTTTAAATTTGTATATTTGGGTTCCTTAGGGCTTGCTGACAAAGAATATGTAAAACGTTACGCAAATAGTCTAGGAATTAACAAGTTATAACCAAAATAAAATAGTGGGGATGCCTGACAGCATGAAATCATTTCTGCTCATAAAATTTTTTTATAACGTGTTTGAAAAAACCTTACGTACGGAAATAGCCTACCATGTAAACTCCAAATTGATTGGAGCGCAACAAATATAAGACTAAACACGATTGGTCGGACTATAAATACTATCTTTGGTTGTTAGGGGAGACGTAGGAAGGTAAAATTTTTTCAAACACTTGTCGAAACGTGGCTCCATTGGCCAGACTCGCTGATATAATCACTTAGGAGCGTTAGTTCGAGACCACTAGTTCAAATAAGCTTGATAAAGCAACAGTGCGTTGAAGCCAGCTCATATTTTTGCTAAATAAAAGCCTGGAACATAAGCAGATGGGAATTTGTGCCAGAATTCATTGCTAGTCAACGTATCTGTGTTTATTTCCATGAATTGTGGTAAGCTTGAAACATTCAGTATCTTTTAATGAAAATTGAATGTGAATTGTTAATTTATGCCTGTATATATGTGTAGTTCAGTAGCAAACATGATGTAAAGCCTATAATGCTCCAGCCTGAACAGAAGGTGTCGGGGGAAAGTAAAACGGCATGGAATGGCCAAACAGTACACTGACACCTAGATGATTGACTAGAAAGAAATAATGCTGGAATTGCAGAGGCGTAGTAACCATTAAGGAGGGAAATACTGGTATAAAGTATTTCAGATGAAGCTGACAGTTGGCCTAACGCTCTGAACTCAATGTTTGTGATGTATTGTGCTCAGTGTAGAACTAGAGTATCAATTAGTTATGAAGTAGAAGGTACATCCTTCTTGTTTTCAGGGACCGTGGTCTTGATGGTATTGAGCAGCACCTGGTCAGAGCTTTGCTGAATCCAGAGTCGGACAGCATACTCCTTGGTCCATTTAGCTATCAGTGAGGTGTCTCCAGAGCACAGGGGAAATCGAGCAGAGGAGTCTTTTCCTGCCGCCATCACGCAAGATAAGCTGATGTGGCCAGCTGAGCTCAAAATTATGTACCCCCATCTTAAAATAACATTGTAACATAAACTTAAGAGGGGAAGTAAATTGTTTTAATATCAGGAACTGAGAACATCTCCAATACTAGCTCCCATAAAGACAAACTATTGAAGTCATGATGACAAATACCAACAGAGCTTGAACAAAACAAAACCAGTATTACCTCATATTACTACTACACAACTGACACACATAGGATACTTTTAATAATATATGTCACTACAATATTCATATTGAGAAATTCTGTACATATAACTTGTAATTAAAATTGATTGTGATTCCTGGTTCCCTTTGTATTTGAATCAGGACACATATTCATTCATAACAGCAATGAATACATATTGTTATTTGAAAAGTTATCAGTGACTCCTTTAAGATATCCTTTAGAGTGTTATATGTATGTGAGTGTCACAGTGTTGTCAAGTGTGGTGGAATAAATTAAATTGTTTATCTGTCTGTTGTTGTTATGACTTACACTTCATCATACACATACCCTAGACATACAACGTAGTCATCACACTATTCCAGAATAATTCTGACTGAGATATATATATGTGGCAGCAAGTAAGGTTATCTATAATACACTACTCTTATTAGATATAGATACCTTCACAGCTGATCTCAGTCAGTACACTAAGTCCCCTATAAATATTTATAACATCCCACTTCACCACATACGCCTCGAATCTTCAGACAGAGCACCTATGGGTTTGACTGCAATGGTGTCGTTTCTGATCAACAATAACAATGTATTCATATTTTGTAGTCCGATGTAAAATTCTTCTTTCATGAATTCTTCTTTGTCACTGGCTGATGCGTAACAATGGATGATGTTCATCTTTTATTTTCTTTTTTGCTCTTTTGAATGTTGCTTGTATTATTACTTTCCATTCAATGAGTGTTTTCAGTGTTTCCTTAGCATTATAGCATCCCTTCACTGTGGTGGGCCATTCTTTCTCATTTTCCGAGGACATCATCATTTCTTATTTGATCAGTTTTTTCCACTCAATGCCTTTCCACCTTGACTTGTACAGTCCCAGGATATCAATCTTGTAATTCCTCATTTCTGCTACCACCAGCACAGTTTGTCTGGCTCATTTATTGCACGAACATTCCACGTGCCAATTCTGGAGACTTTCTAGAATAAAAAAGTAAGTCGCAATGCACACTGCTTTTGGTTTTCTCAGGATCACATCACGAGCTGACTTACTACAGGACTTTCTTCTGTCATGGACAGCTGAATTAAATTACTTTCCTTAGTTTACTTTACTGTATCATTTTGCTGAAGTATGTGTGGCTTATATTTTCTACAGCTGGTTCCAAGCCCAATCCTCCTTAGTCACTTCTTACGTGCACGGTAGGTTACAGCGTTAATATTCCATGCTCTTTTTCTTGGGCACTAATTACTTATGAGAGTATTAAATGTATAAGGCTGTACATTATCTTATGCAGGTGATTTGTATGTGTTTTTTCTAATTTCTCATGGTATTTTATAATAAATTGGTTTGTAAGTAAGTATTTGTTGCGTAGATTCCCATGGTCAGATCAATTGCTTTGTGAGGCAAGATATGTGGGTTCAAAACCAAGCAGGGCCATGCTACAGTTTACCAAGCCATAAATGGGTACTGAAAAATGCTCTACAGAAAGAGAAAGGAAACTAGTCACCACACCTCACAAAGCTGAAACCTGGCATAGTGAAGTCTCTAACACTTAACTCCCTGATGGCAGTATCTGCTACAGGACCACCTTGACCTTTTTGTTGTAGTATTCTAATGCTTGCTATTTGCTTTTGTACGGGGTTTTTGTGAGGTCTTGCCAAAATGTAGCCTGTGCATGTATTTTCTCGATAAAATATCTCTTTATTTATTCAGATCTGCTAGTAAGGAGTGTCTTTCTTTACTGATGAGGTACACAAATCAGTTGTTCATGTAAATGTTACTTTAACTGGCACATCCTCACATAAGAAGAAATAATCAGCCCCTTAAATGTGTAAAAAGTTAGGTTTATAAGCTGATCGGTTTGGAAATCATATCTGTATCTTCAGTTTTAAAAACAGTCCGTTCGCGGGAAGCAAAAGTGGTAGGACCTCGATTCCTTCAGGGAAGTACCTAGGTTTAATGTTTATATTTAGTTAGGTTCTTTTGTGTCCTATCTAGCTTTCACTTTCTTTCCTTTCCCTGACGAAGGCCTTGTGGCCGTAACGTTGGCTATTTTCTTTGTCTTTTGTCCTCGTAAGACGAATCACCTTTCTTCGATTTTTTTTTCACACCCATCCAGTTTTAAAAACAACCCCGGAGCTATATAATGGCGCACACACATTTTCCCAAATTATTTTTAATGAATAAATTACTTGATGTCACAGAATAATGAAAGGCTCATTCATGTAAACATCAAATGTGTGACGACACGTCTGTATGTGTCCTTTTGTGTGATCTCTCACCCCTTCAGCCCTCCGCAGTAAACTTCTTTTCTTCATATTTCTTCATTATTTGCTTTTTATGTGGCATAAATCATGCCTTTTCATTCGTTATTTTCACTATTTTGCTTTATGCTGGACATAGCATGGTGAAGTCTCTAACACGCCACTCCCCTATGGCAGTATTTGCTACGGGAGTAATGCGTATCTTATTGTTTCACACTCCACTCCCAGACTGTTGTTACGATTTGCCAGGTATGGTGACCCGGCCAGCGATAATATTTTATCGCATAATCTGTCTGACCACCTGTGGAAACGGGGCGGTCAAACATGTGACCCCATTGGAAAGCTGTTGATCATATTGACACACGCTGGTATTGTGATACTGGTACTATGAAAGAAATCTGGTTTGACCAGACATCTGTCTGGCGGAGGCACGCAGATAAGGGTGATAAACAGAGGTGCGCCGGAAGTCTTAGGTAACAATATGACATCACTGTGTAAGAGGCCACGCGTGCATATTAAATTTATTATTTTCAAATACACGTGGGATGAGTAATGATAAACTTCCCCACCAAAACAGTGCTAGATAGATTGGATTGGTTTGCCAGAATCTACTATGATTTGATTGGAACTTTCGGCGGAAACACAGCTTGGATTTGAAACTAACATTGTGAGATATAATCTAACAAACTCGGAGTCACAGCACTCAGACAGACTGCATCACAGCGGCAAAAACACATCCTACAAGCCAGAGGAAAGAGAATAGGACTTACAATTCCACAACTATCAGTTCCAGATCGAGTATTGGGCAACTTTGGAATTTACAAGTAAACCCGCAATTTTAATACAAGACTGGAAAATTGGGAATTTTATCACTAGGAGTCATACGAGGAATTATAGATTTCCAGACCAAGTGTTTCACCCATCATAAGAGGAATTATAGATTTCCAGACTAAGTGTTTCACTCGTCATAAGAAGAATTTCTCAGACTTAAGTGATTCGAACAACATCTAAATACAGGTCTGTGGGGCCATTCTAATCTGCGCCTGGAGAAGTGTGTATTCCCAAAACTTTGGGTTTGTGGTTAGAAGAAATCAGACTTTAGTACTGAAGTGCCTACGCCACTAGTGTGAAAGAAGAGTATCACCACCAACCGCCTACAGTAGACGAATTATGGGGAAAAGTGTACTCATCACCAAAAAAGAAGTGACGAAAACCACAGCTGCAGGACTCATCTGGAGCTAAGTATTATATAACAGGCTACAGCAAAAATATGGACATTATTATTTTAACTCTTAGTATCCGGCAAGCCCCGTGAAGTGGCTCGTTTTTGGTACCAAATATACGGCAAGCCAGTTCACGGGGCTTTTTACATGAAGTCTCTATCGGCAAAGAGTTAATGAAATATTGTCGATGTTTTATCCAATCCAACATTTATAGTCACTTCCTGTATTCAGTCTGTTTACAAATATTAGCGTGGTTATCGTTTTGATGAGTTATTAAGTTCGATTTTTAGTGTTTTGTTCGGGTTTGATCGTAAACAAATTTGTTCTAACGAAAATGGCTTCATCTTCAAACGATTGTAAGCAAAGGTTATCGGCGGTGCAAGTAGCACGACTTATTTCTTCTTGGATCGAACATGAGGATGATCAGTTATCGAGTGATAATGACAGTTCAGATTCAGAATGTATTTTGCCCAGCGAAGATATATGTAATCAAAACACTGAATCTGATGAGAAGGGGGCGTTCCCCTAGCTGGTTCTGTCAGTAGTACTAGCACTAGAAATGCCAGGCCAGTGAAAAGACAACAAGGAAAAGGTAAAACTCCCATGAAGAAAAGATAGGCCTACATCTAGATCAACCCATAAAGAAGCAGAATCCACAAGTACTGATGGTAATACAAGTACAATGAATGAGGAAATTAGGTGGAATGAAGTTGATGCTGGCTCAACACAAAATGCTTTCCGCTTTGTACCGCCTCATGCTAGGATTACAGGTGTGAATCCAAATATTATACCTGATGATTCTTCTGCATTTTATTGTCTCAAAGCTCTTTTAACTAATGAGATTATAGATGAGCTTACTGTTTCTATAAATGAATATATTGCCTCATATACTGACTCTGTCAGTCAAATTCAGAAACGGCGACAAAAAGATATGTCTATCAAAACTGGTATCCAGTTACATCTCCAGAACTGTGCACGTTTTTTGCTGTGATAATAGCAATGGGAATTGTGAAAAAACCAGCCATTAGTGATTATTGGTCTAATGAAGGCTTTATGCAAACTCCCTAGTACAGACAGATGTTTACACGGGATAGGTTTCATATGTTATATAACACGATGATCCATGTGAGTGATGTAGACGCACAAGGTAAAGCAAAGATCGAACCATTTCTACAGAAAATGTTATCTAGATTCCAGGAAGCATTTTACCCTTACAAGGAGCTGTCTTTGGATGAAATGGCAATTGGGTGGAAAGGCAGATGGGATCACAAAATGTTCAATCAAAAAAAACCATGCATTCTTGTTTCAAGTTGCGCAACAGTGGAAAGCAAGGACATCACCAATCGCTTTGGTGAAACAAAAAATAAAGCACTGATGATTGATTATTACAATCAACACATGAATGGATGGATGTGACAGAGTGGACCAAAGCATTGTAACATATGGCACATTAAGCAGAAGAACAAGAAAAAAATTTTCTTCTAGATTTTTGAAATAGCTCAGCTCAATGCGTATAAATTATTTGCACTGTCAAGAACAACAAATGCCAAAAAACAGAGCCTTCTTCAATTTAAAGGGCAACTTGTCAATGAGCTCTTTCTTGTTGCTGCTGTGGATTTCCAGCAAATTTCTCCCAGGATTGGACATGGCAATCAAGTGAACAATCCAGTCAACAGACTAGGAGGAACAAACCATTTAATTAAAAAATTCAAATCTCATCGCAACTGTGTCGTTTGCAGCACCCCTCAAGTAAGGGTCAGGACATCCTTTTATTGTGAAGGATGCACAAATAATCCCCATCTACATCCAAATAACTGTTTTGCTGCTTATAGTAAAAGAAAATAGTTTGTGGTAAATATCAGTTGTGTATAAAGTGTGTACATAGTTTATTTTCGTCATGATTTTTCAATATGTGACCTGAACATTTCAAAAGGAAACATTTTTATTTAGTATTCAAATAAAATTGAAACTTGTCTGTGTTCCGTATAATTGGATGAAAGTGGTTCTAGGAGTTCCAGGCTTCCGAATTGGATTACTTTTGTGGGTAAGTACAACTTTTTTTCCACATTTTTTAATATTTTAAAATTGTTCTGCACTCATCACTGTATATGTTGCATGCATGTTTAACACCACTTAACAATTAAGTTAGGTGCATGTCAAAGGGGTTTCATTTCTCTATATTTAGATATATAACACTTTATGTTATCATTATAAATAAATTATTTAATGCAAAATCAGTAACGGTAGTCATGTCTTTGAATAAAGGTTAAAATATTTGTGCGCTTTATCTAAATATACCCAAAAAATTCAAATTGTAATAACAACTTTATTTGTGCTCAGAAACAACTCCAACTTTCCTACATTATGTGAAAATGGGTGTACTTTAAAATGAAAGTAGGTTTAGGGGTAGAAGTTTACCAGAATTAATTATACATATTGATAAGGACAATTTGTTTTTCAATTTTTTATCTTTTTAAATTTTTCTGCATTCATTACTGCATATGTTGCGTGCATTTGTAAAATCATTGAATAATTCAGTTAAGTGCATGTCAAAGGGGTTTCATTTCTCTATATTTAGATATATAACACTTTATGTTATCATTATTAATAAATTATTTAATGCAAAATCAGTAACGGTAGTCATGTCTGTAAATAAAGTAAAAATATTTGTGCTCTTTATCTAAATATACCAAACAAATTCAAATTGTGATAAAAACTTTATTTGTGCTCAGAAACAGCTCCAACTTTCCTACATTATGTGAAAATGAATGTACTTCAAAATGAAAGTAGGCTTAAGGGTAGAAGTTTACCAGAATTAATTATACATATTGATAAGTACAAATTGTTTCTCAATTTTTTCAATTTTAAAATTTTTCTGCACTCATTACTGTATATGTTGCATGCATGTTTAACAACACTTAACAATTAAGTTAAGTGCATGTCATAGATGTTTCATTTTTCTACATTTTAATATATAACACTTTATGTTATCATTATAAATAAGTTACTTAATGCAAAATCAGTAAAGGCAGTCATGTCTAAAAATGTACTCTCTGAAATCAGCTCGTAAAAACGCGGTTTTTGAGCACGTATACTAAGAAATCAGACTTTAGTACTGAAGTGCCTACGCCACTAGTGTGAAAGAAGAGTATAACCACCAACCGCCTACAGTGGACGAATTATGGGGAAAAGTGTACTCATCACCAAAAAGAAGTGACGAAAACCACAGCTGCAGGACTCATCTGGAGCTAAGTATTATATAACAGGCTACAGCAAAAATATGGACATTATTATTAACGCCCTACCAAAACCTCTGAGGAAAAATGAAATATAACTTCCACCCTATTTTCCATATTTATTTTCCCATGTTACAGACTGACTATTAAATTTGTTGTACGTTATTTTAAACTAAACAATAATAGTTGATTCAGTTTATATGTCCGAAAGCAAACGTATGAGCCAGTTCTTCTTGATAAATACATATATTTATAAATATAGAGCCATTAATTATAAGAGGGCATTCGTTGGATTATTCCAACTGGGCGCTTGACAGGCCAGAATCATTGCATAACCCTTTCACAAAAAGCGACGGAGCAAATAATAAGTTAACAAATTTGCTCAGCCCTTAAGCAGCGTTTGTTCTTGACTTCTGAGAATTTCGTGTGAAGGCTCCTCTAAGGTAGAAACGACATTCATCTTCTATCTATATCTTTGCCAAGAGTAATTTTGCGCGAAGATAGATACTTTGGACGACCTACTTTTAGATACGTTTGCTTTGTGGCCATTTGTGGACCACTACTGCACAGCAAGGGGAGGCAATCCCGTGACAAAATGCATGACTCTCTTGTACACTGTAGAAGAAAAGCTGATGACACAAACCAAAGATTTATCTCACCATAAATATGTGGAAGGGTTAGGTTATTGTCACTATGTATGACAGTTCTATTTCTGTGCTGCATCGCTCCACGAACTATTCCTAGACTATGACTCAGTTGTGCAGTGGGAATAACCACAATGTGGGCTGCACCTGTGGTAGCATTCATGTGGTCACAATAGCAGGGTGTGGTTGAGGATGGGTCACAAACATTAAAATTCGAGCCTATAACTAATGCACAAATCTGAGGGTAAAAAAAAAAAAATATGTTCAAATGAAACTATTTATAAAAATAATGTAGCCCAAATTAGACATTGTAGATGGTTTAAGTGAAGTCTAAATAATGATAATAATAATTTTTAAAAATTCTTTATTTACTTTCTTCTTACTTACTTAGTCGTTCCTCTTCTACCGTGAGGTGTAGAGGTTTGGAAGAGAGAGCGCCAGACTATCCTATCGGCTGTCTTCCTCCTGGCCTGGTTCCATTCTAGTCCTCAGTCCTTCAAAGATTGTCTAATGTTGTCCTCCCAGCGATCTCTGGGTCGTCCTGGGGGTCTGGATCCCTGGCTCTTTGTTTCCCATGCTTGTCGTGTTAGCCGATCTTCTCCCATTCTGCAGACACGGCCAAACCATCTTAGTTGGGACTGTTCTACTTGGGTTTGCAGGGGGTGGGATTTTAGGCCTTGACGTATCGTCTGGTTGCGGACCATGTCTCTTCTTGTTACTTCAACCAACTTCCTCAGATACCTCATTTCTGAGGTTTGGATCTGGTTTTGTGGGTTGTAGTCATTGCCCATGACTCGCATCCATATGTCAAGACTGGGACATGGGTGGAGCGGTATACAGACATCTTCGTTTTCTTCCTAACCTCTCTCTTGCTGAGGAATCCTCGATTTATGGCCTGAAAAAGTCTCCCAGCCGCTGCTTTTCGAGTAGCCAACTCTTCTTTGATGCCTCCATTTCGGTCTATAATAGCTCCGAGATATTTAAAGTGGTCGACCTGCTCCAGGACCTGTTCTCCCAGCTTAGTCTGATGTCTTCTTTCTACTCGTGATATCACCATGCATTTTGTTTTAGAGCTGCTTATGACCACCCCTCTCTTCTCCAGCTCTTCCTTCCAGACTTGCAGGTCGGATTGGAGTTATGCCTCTGATTTAGCAATCAGGGCAACTTCATCAGCAAATGCCAGCTCTGAAATATATACCTGTGTTGCTGTCATTTTCGACGGAGTCATCTGTCAAGTTATTTGCTTATGTTTGTATCATAAGTATAATTGTGTCTTTACCTGCGATGTCAGGTTGATTAGTGGTTGTCTTCCCTTGTTTATTCATTCATTGTGTTTGACCTTTAGGGTCAGAGGTTGACAGTTCGGCGTAGGCCTATGGGAAGGTTTTTTAAGCGGGGGTGAGATATACTTCCGGGAAGCCGGGAGGTCCTGTTTTTCTGAAGGGACCAAGAGTCCATTGTTTTTCGGGGAGAATCTTCGAAGTAACTGCTATGGCAGTTTTCCCCAGTGAATCTCTGTGCGTCGGGATGACGACAGAATTCCTTGTTTAGTTCTGAGGATTCATTTTCCAGGTAATACCGACCTTTATGCATTATTACGCTTTTCGGTGGCAGAACATGTAAAGGATTACCTAGGGTGAACAGCAGCTCACTGATCCGCCATTTCAGAACTTATATATTTGTGCTCGAGGTAGCCATCCAAGACTGTTAGTCTTATATTGTCCAGAAATCCAGTGACGAAGATATATTGTGGGAGCCGCAGATTGGCGGAGTTCATATCTACAATAAGTATTACTGCAGGGTTGATGATAACCTATTTAACAGAAGTACACGGCCGACGTCAGAACGAGGCCTGTGCTTTCGGCTGTTATACTACAGCCTGATATGTGCAATTGGCGGGGAGTGCCAAGTTGCACCTATGTGTCCAAGTGACTAAGGCATCTGACGCGTTTAGTCAGAGACGCCAAGGGCGACGCTACGAACTGTCATTATTGAAGAACTTTGCTATTGACCATGCACGTCTATTCTGATGTTTACCTTTTTGAATGCCAAATGTATACCTATCGATGTCAGGTCAGCATGACCTTGTTACACTGACTGTTCCTGTTGATATTATGTGTGTTCCCGTCAATAAATGTCTTGAAACATGCCTGCAGTGTCAAAGCATCCTTGATTACTGCATGTGAGAGTATGGGTTGCAGGATCTACATCTATACGAGCCTAAACACATTCGCGTCTTCATTCGCACCCACACTCAATTCATCATACGCTCGCACTACACATCTAACAACATGTATACTGTCTTGGGCCAGTGATCACATCAACAAGAAAAAAAAGACAGTTACATTTCTGGTGGACCAGTTACGTGGGCTCTTATGATACATTTCTTGTCGCCAATGTGGCCTAGAAACTTACATTTCTGATGGACCAGATCTGTGGGTTTAAAAAGAACAGAGCGAGCATTTGACATTATTGTTGACATTTATGGATCCAGAAATTTACATTCCTGGTTGGCTGTTACATGTATGATGTCTCCAGTTTTGTCGAGAAAGTTACAAGAAGGACAAGTACACATTACACTTCTGATCTGTGGGTCTAAGCTACACACGGGACAGCCGTAACACACAGCGCTAATTCTACACTTGCAAGTTTTGGCTACAACAGGACAGATATAGGTCATCAACGGTTGACCCAAATAAACAGTACGAGCATTTATATTATAATGCTACATAAAGCATAACAAGACATGTACTGAAGTTAACTACTAGGCATTTGCTACGTGGACCATAACTGCATAGAAGGCGGGTTCCTATTGTAAACAGTACTGCTGGTTGTTACACGTTTCATTCAACAACAGACTTTTCTAGGTCAGAGCATTCAAGCTACATTGTTGGAGGTCAAGTGTCTGTAAACAGTACGTGGAAATTGTAAACATTCAATGTGCAAGCCCTAATTTGAGAAGGTCATAGTAACTTTGGTTCGTGAATACCACTTTATGTTACAGTGGATTTGACGTTCAGTGCGCGTTTGACATTTCGTTTCTGTGTTCGCAAGGAGCAAGGAATTTATTTTAGTTTCAGCTGTGACTGAACTTGTTCTGCAACACATTGAAATTGATTGCTATATTATGTTACTTCTACTGTTTTTGTGTATTTTTCTGCGGGTTTTTCGGTTGGTGGGTCTTACGGTAAATATGCCACTTGATCGAGGCTTACTGTAAGCGTTCTGTAGGTGCAAATTTTCTTAATTTGGAAATTTGCTAGTGACAATTGGTCGCTATTGATGTTAGCTGTGATGTAATTGTACTTAACGTTGTTTTTGTAATATTTTGTCTGTTTTTCAGTTTTGATTGTCGATTTGTTTTGTTTGTATTCTGTAGGTCTCTCCTTTCTTGTGTATTTCTCTACACATTTTTGGTTAAAACAGTGTTGCCATTTGTATTGTTTTGTATTTTTGTCTTTGTATTTTTTTTTTGGTTGTACTACATTACTGTCATGCACAGTCTACATACACATACTTGGTCATGTTTTGATATTATTGATAAGGTAGACTCTTCATATAGAGTTTGTTAAATAATATTATATAAGATATTTATACAAGTTCTTTGATAAAAGACTTGTTATCTACAAAGATTGAGACAAGGTGAAATACATATTCAAGTTCTTTATAAAAAAGACTTGTGCCCATAGTGAGTGGGATATAAGGGAATTTTTTTTCCACAGGTACTCAGGTGATTTTTTGGGTACATTATAAACAAGACTAAGAGTGTGAAAGAAAGTGAAGTGAGTATACAAGTCTAGCATTTCAGACTTGTCTCCCATTGAAGTGGGATAAGGTAATTTATTTATTTTTTTTTCAAGTTACTGATCTCAGTAGACAAGATGTCTACATTGGACTACTTTATTACACAAGGGAGAGCCCTTGATAAGACTGGTCAACAGTTAGAACAATGGGCTGTTGCTCAGTATGACAAAGCATTAGCTGCAGAAGAGAAAAAAGCTCAGGCTGAAGAGAAAAGATTAGAAAGAGAAGCTGCGGCGGAACAAAAAAGGCTAGACAGAGAAGCTAATATTGCTGCTGAACAAAAGAAATTGCAGATGCAGGTGGAGGAAAGGAGATTTGAAGCTGAACAAAAGAGATTAGACAAAGAAGCTGAACAGAAGAGATTAGACAAAGAAGCTGCTGCAGAGGAGAGGAAAGCTCAAGCTGCTGCAGAGGAGAGGAAAGCTGAGGCTGAAATTAGAAAAATGGAACATGAGGAAAGAAAACAGAAGATGGAACTTGATGAAAAACTCGCAACTTTGGAGTTAGAGAAATTGAAATTGGCGAGTACGGGTGCTCAGCAAACAACTTCGAGTACGACAAGGGGTTTGTTAGTAGGATTAAATTGCCTCATTTCAATCCTTTAAAGGATGACGTAGCAGATTATCTAGATAGATTCCAATTTTTGTGCGATACGCATAACATAAAAAAGGAAAAATATGTTGAACAACTGATGCCATTTTTTACAGGTGACACAGTGACTACTCTTATGACAATAGACGAACATGAGAGGACTAATTATGATGTTGTCAGGGCAGCATTACTAAAAAAATATCAACTAAAACAAGAAGACTATCGTCTTCGTTTTAGGACAATGTTGCCAGAAAATGGAGTAGATTTCTCTGATTTTGTTACAAAGATACGTCGTACATTTACACGATGGGTTGAGTTGTCTCAGATTGAGAAAACATATGAAGGTCTAATGGACTTATTATTGCGAGATAAGGTTTTGTCATCTGTTAATGATTCTTTTCTTGCATTCCTTCATGAGCGTAAGCCTAAAAACTTAAAAGAAATGGAGGAATACTGTTGTCAGTATGCCACAGCACATCCCCATGCTACAGTTAGCAATTCTAAAGTGAAAGAAGGGTTGCCAGCTGCTTCGGCAACACCATATGGCCCTAATTTCAAAAAAAAATTTCAGGGTGCTCAACAAAATTGGAATAGGGGAAGTAATCAAAATTACACTCAGAAGCGGAGTAATCCAACACATGATGGTTCTTCGTCTATGCAGTGGAGACAAGATGGTAGTTCTCGTAATTTTAGTGGTAATAATTTGAGACACTTTCGCAAAGGCTATCCAAATAATAACTATTCAAATTTTCGAGGTAATCATTCTCGACGTCAAGATTATGACGATGGTGAATTTAGAAACCGGGATTCAAACCGGAATGATGATTACAATAGGCAATATGATAACAATTACAGGGGAAATGATAGTCGAAATAATTACAGGGGAAATGATAGTCGAAATAATTACAGGGGAAATGATAATCGAGGTAGACCTAGGTTTAACAAGAAAAGACCTTACCAACAGGCAAACTCTGCGCAACAAGAGTTTGATGGAGCCTGTAATACAGTAAATGATAGTAGTAACTCTAGGGCTATCACTGGTTGTGCTTTCGATTTTGGGAGAGCAACTGAATGCCCCCAATGCTTAACATTGTTTGACTCATCAACTGTATCTACGCTAAGTTGTGGTCACCCTCTTCCTGCTCTACCTGCTACAGTTGCGCATGATGGGAGAGGATCTCTCATCTTACATAAAGGTCTAATAAATGATAGGCTAGTCTCAGTACTTTTCGATTCGGGATGTACTACCGTCGGGGTTAAGGAGTCTCTGATAGATCCTTGCTGTGCCACTGGAAAAACAATCAAATGTGTTACATTTGGTGGTACTATGGAAAGCTATCCTACTGCTATTATTAGGATTGACACTCCTTTCTTCACAGGAGATGTCCATGCATGTCTTCTTCCTAATCCTATTGCGGATCTTATAATCGGTCGTATTCATGGGGTTAAGGAATGCACCCCGCAACAAATTTCTAGTTGGGAAGAAAAAAACATTCAAACGGTCAATGCAGTGGTGACAAGAGCTCAAGCTCTTAATCCCCCAACTTCATCTGATAATAGTAATGAAGTTGATAGCCAAGACGAGCACTTGGTGATTTCCCATGACTCGTTTGTTAAACGTCAAGAAGAGGATCCTTCTTTGAAGAAATACTTCCTTCTTGCAAAGAAAGGGGATCCCAATCAAAATACGAATCACAAATCGTATATTACTATGAAGAATGGTATATTGGTACGAATGGTACAACACTCGGACAAGTCTATGCATTCGCAAATTCTTGTGCCTAAGTGTATGAGAGCCTTAATTCTTCGGCATGCACACGATTCTCAGTGTGCTGGACACATGGGTTTTTCCAGAACTAAAACTAGAGTCCTTGCGTCATTCTTTTGGCCATTCGTGAATAAAGACATCCGAATTTATTGCCGATCTTGCAAAATTTGTCAAGAGGTCAAGTCTAGGGGTCCGAGACATGCTGCTCCTATTCAGGCTGCAGATATTCCGATTCGGCCGTTTCAGAAAATGGCTATAGACATCATTGGTCCGTTCAAAATTAAGTCAGCCAGAGGACACCAATTTATCCTCACTTGCGTGGACATGTGCACGCGTTGGCCAGAGGCTATTCCTCTGAAGAGCATATCAACTGTCGATATCGCTGATGCTCTTTGGCTCGTATTTTCTCGTCTGGGATTCCCCGGAGAAATACTGTCGGATCACGGCACTCAGTTAATTTCGGACGTTATGTCTCAGGTAATGGCTACGCTAGACATTAAAAGGTCTCTCAGTAGTATTTATCATCCAATGTCCAATGGATTGGTAGAACGTCTTAACAGGACACTAAAGAACTTACTTGGCAAGATAACGGAGGATCATCCTGAAGATTGGGACAGGGTTTTACCTGCAGTCCTCTTTGCCTATAGAGAGGTTCCCAACGAGCATACAGGGTTTTCTCCTTTCGAACTTGTCTTTGGCGCGCAACCGCGCGGGCCAATGTCCTTGTTACACGATTTGATAACTTCCGATAATATTGACGATGATACACAATCGTCATATGAATATGTTATAGCTCTTAGAGAAAAGATTATCGAATCGTGCAGGTTAGCAACTTCATCTTCCGAATTTGCGAAAGAAAAAGCTAGGCGATTTGCTAATAAGAAAAGACGCCTACGTCAACTTTGTCCTGGAGACAAAGCATATGTCTTACTGCCCTCAAGAGAGAATAGACTTCTCATTTCTTGGAAGGGTCCATACACTATAGTCTCGAAAATTTCTGATGTCGACTATATTGTCGATGTGGATGGAAGGCATAAAACCTTCCATATAAATATGCTAACAGAGTTTATTGAACGTCCAGACTATTTACAGCCTATTTTCCAGGCGACGGACGACTCTCCAGTTCAACATGGTCACATCTCATCCCTGTCCGTTATACAGGATGAGGAAACTATTTTTTCTGACGTGAACTTACCTCTTCCTGCGATTCCACTTACTTCAACGGAATCGTGGAGAGACGTTACAGTCTCTTCCAACTTGTCTTTTGAGGAACAACGTCAAGTATCCTCTACGTTACAATCATATCAGGATGTCCTTACCGACATTCCTGGACACACAGATGTCATAGAACATGACATCATACTTACTGATCGTAATCCGATCAGAGTAAGACCATACCCAATACCTATTCATTTTCAAGCACAAGTCGAGAAAGAATTGGATGAAATGATTCAACTACAAATAATTGAACCATCCACTTCAGCTTATTCTTCGTCGATAGTTATTGTTCGAAAGAAAGACAATAACATACGTCTTTGCGTTGATTATCGCAAATTAAATCAAGTTACGAAGTTCGATGCTGAACCTATGCCGTTATTAGATGATCTACTTATTAGACTTTCTAAAGCTAAATTCTTTACTAAACTAGACTTGTCGAAAGGTTATTGGCAAGTCCCACTGACGGAACACGCCAAACCTCTCACTGCTTTTTCGACACCTAGGGGTCTGTTTCAATGGAATTTTATGCCTTTCGGGCTTATGAACGCCCCAGCGACTTTCGTGCGCATGATGCGACGAATTCTATCAGATCGTGCAGATGTCATTGCATATTTAGACGACATCTGTCTTTTCAGCGATACTTGGGAAGAACACTATGTGGGTCTGAAGGAATTGCTATCTACTCTACGTGAGCATAGTTTGACTGCTAAACCCTCTAAAGCTTTTGTTGGGTTTAGTGAAATTTCCTTCCTAGGTCATCGAGTTGGTCATGGTCTGTTGAAGACAGAGGACCAAAACATTTCAAAGATATTAAATATCTCGGTTCCGAAGACAAAAAAGCAAGTGCGTAGTCTCTTGGGATTGATACAATTCTATGGAAGATTCATTGAGAATCTGTCCTCCATTATGGCACCACTTTCAACGTTATTGAAAAAAGGTTCTCCTAATATGGTGCGTTGGTCCCAAGAATGCCAATCTTCATTGGATCAGGTTAAGAATTTGTTCTCATCTCATCCTATCTTAAGACTACCGACGATTGATAAGACTTTTGTCCTTCGTAGTGATGCCTCTTCCACTGGCATTGGAGCGGCACTAATGCAGGAATATTCAGGAACTCTGCATCCTGTAATGTATATTTCTAGGAAGCTGAATGCGGCAGAAAGGAATTACTCGGTTTTGGACCGTGAATTGTTGGCTATGGTTTGGTCCATTCTTAAGCTACAAAGGTTCCTTCTGGGCGCGCATTTCTTTATGGAAACCGACCAAAAAGCTCTTACGGCTATGCAAAGTAAGGATTTGAAGAGCTCGAGATCTACTCGTTATGCTATTGCTCTTCAGCCTTTCCATTTCACGGTGCGAGCTATCCGTGGTTCGGATAATGTGATGGCGGACATATTGTCTAGATGCCCACATGATTCCAGTTAAATCTTGTGTCCTAGTTTTTCCTGATATATTTTCAGACTTAGGTCTGTCCTTAATATCATAATATGTTGTAATACAAATGTATTTGGATGATGTTTAGATAATTTAACAAATTTCATTTTGTCCATCCATCAGTGATATGTTGCTAAAATAGCATTGACATTTGTATATTGCTATGATTATATTATTTAGTAATGTTTGATATATGATTGGTATTGCCAGCAACTTAGGTTTCTTGAATGGTATCCCTTAGTTTGTTTGGCTTAAAGGAAATATTTTCTCCTATGTTGGGAGATGATTTGTACCCTCTTCTATTGTACCTGATATTAGGTTCATTGTTTGCATGAGCACAGAAGTGATACTGGTGCTATCTTGCTCATGAACATATTAAAAAAAAAAAAATTGCATTTTTTTTTTTACAGGGGGGTGGTAGTAATGTTGCTGTCATTTTCGACGGAGTCATCTGTCAAGTTATTTGCTTATGTTTGTATCATAAGTATAATTGTGTCTTTACCTGCGATGTCAGGTTGATTAGGGGTTGTCTTCCCTTGTTTATTCATTCATTGTGTTTGACCTTTAGGGTCAGAGGTTGACAGTTCGGCGTAGGCCTATGGGAAGGTTTTTTAAGCGGGAGTGAGATATACTTCCGGGAAGCCGGGAGGTCCTGTTTTTCTGAAGGGACCAAGAGTCCATTGTTTTTCGGGGAGAATCTTCGAAGTAACTGCTATGGCAGTTTTCCCCAGTGAATCTCTGTGCGTCGGGATGACGACAGAATTCCTTGTGTAGTTCTGAGGATTCATTTTCCAGGTAATACCGACCTTTATGCATTATTACGCTTTTCGGTGGCAGAACATGTAAAGGATTACCTAGGGTGAACAGCAGCTCACTGATCCGCCATTTCAGAACTTATATATTTGTGCTCGAGGTAGCCATCCAAGACTGTTAGTCTTATATTGTCCAGAAATCCAGTGACGAAGATATATTGTGGGAGCCGCAGATTGGCGGAACTTCTATCTACAATAAGTATTACTGCAGGGTTGATGATAACCTATTTAACAGAAGTACACGGCCGACGTCAGAACGAGGCCTGTGCTTTCGGCTATTATACTACAGCCTGATATGTGCAATTGGCGGGGAGTGCCAAGTTGCACCTATGTGTCAAGTAACTAAGGCATCTGACGCGTTTAGTCAGAGACGCCAAGGGCGACGCTACGAACTGTCATTATTGAAGAACTTTGCTATTGACCATGCACGTCTATTCTGATGTTTACCTTTTTGAATGCCAAATGTATACCTATCGATGTCAGGTCAGCATGACCTTGTTACACTGACTGTTCCTGTTGATATTATGTGTGTTCCCGTCAATAAATGTCTTGAAACATGCCTGCAGTGTCAAAGCATCCTTGATTACTGCATGTGAGAGTATGGGTTGCAGGATCTACATCTATACGAGCCTAAACACATTCGCGTCTTCATTCGCACCCACACTCAATTCATCATACGCTCGCACTACACATCTAACAACATGTATACTGTCTTGGGCCAGTGATCACATCAACAAGAGAAAAAAGACAGTTACAACCTGTCTCATCTTCCAGTACCCCACTGAATACTTTCTTGTTTTCTCCTTACATGACTTGATAACATCGTCCATGAGGAGTATGAAAAGATAAGGTGACAGGATATCACCTTGTCTTACACCAGTGGTGGTCCTGAACTCTTCCGACTTATGGTTTGCTGTTCTCACATAATTTCTGCAAGGCTTGTAGAAGTTCTGTATAGCATGAATCAGAGATGCTGGAATGTTTTCCCTTGCCAAACAGTCCCACAGTTTGCTCCAGGGGACCCTGTCAAATGCCTATTCCAGATCTATGAAACAAAGATGGATCTCACTCGTATACTCAAGGGCCTTTTCACTCATCTGGCTGAGTGTGAAGATTAGGTCTTGAGTACTTCGGTTTGCTCGGAATCCGCACTGGACCTCATCCAATTGTGGCTCAGCAACGCGTCGGAGTCTCTGCTCTAGTACTTTCTTCTTTCCAAATGTTATTATTGTCAGTGTAAGCGCAGTATTATTACCAGTATTATTTTATCACACCTCTTTGCTCATGTAGCTACGACTGGAAGATATTTTTTTCCTGACCATACTTCTGGCTTTGCTTTGACCATATTAACCTTAATTTCTTCTTCTTCTATTATCTACTGTTTATTTCATGGTACATCACAGACAGGGTTGACTATTAGTCTCTGATTAAGTGTCCCATACTTTAGTCTGTTGTGCTGAAATGTTTTTCTAAGCAATGCCTGCTCCTTCTACCATGTAAAGTTCCTGTGGTGTGGTGGTGAGACAGAAAGCCTTCTACTATGTAAAGTTCATGGGGTATGGTGATGAGACAGAAAGCCTTCTACCGTGTAAAGTTCCTGTGGTGTGGTGATGAGACAGAAAGCCTTCTACCGTGTAAAGTTCCTGTGGTGTGGTGATGAGAAAGAAAGCCTTCTACCATGTATAGTTCCTGTGGTGTGGTGGTGAGACAGAAAGCCTTCTACCGTGTAAAGTTCCTGTGGTGTGGTGATGAGACAGAAAGCCCTCTACCGTGTAAAGTTCATGGGGTGTGGTGATGAGACAGAAAGCCTTCTACCATGTATAGTTCCTGTGGTGTGGTGATGAGACAGAAAGCCTTCTACCATGTATAGTTCCTGTGGTATGGTGATGAAACAGAAAGCCCTCTACCGTGTAAAGTTCATGGGGTGTGGTGATGAGACAGAAAGCCTTCTAGTATGTAAAGTTCATGGGGTGTGGTGATGAGACAGAAAGCCTTCTACCATGTATAGTTCCTGTGGTGTGGTGGTGAGACAGAAAGCCTTCTACCGTGTAAAGTTCCTGTGGTGTGGTGATGAGACAGAAAGCCCTCTACCGTGTAAAGTTCATGGGGTGTGGTGATGAGACAGAAAAGCCTTCTATCATGTATAGTTCCTGTGGTGTGGTGGTGAGACAGAAAGCCTTCTACCATGTATAGTTCCTGGTGTGGTGGTGAGACAGAAATAATAATACTACTGCTCCATCAGGCCTGTCGTACAAGGTGACTAATGTTAAGTAAAGTGTGAGGATGGAAACCTCATGTAAAACAATTTGCTACAGACACCATCAATGCAACAGTGTGTGAATGCTTGGTGCATTATGAAAAATGCTTTGTACTTGATGCGTGGCACACCATTACAAAAATAATATGCTAAGCATTTAATACAACAAATTATACTGAAACTTACTAAAGCAATTAAAAATACTCCACTATACTGAATTCTGAAATAACAGTTACAATCAGAGGTAATACATTTTTCGGACTTCCCATTATCTTGTCCTACAATTCTTTTGGTCTTCTCCATGTTCTCTTTGGTTTCACCACTGTTCTCTTTCCCATCAACAATAATAAAGGAAGAAATTTAATTTTTCAATTACAATTTTGTATCTGGCCATGTTTAAAAACAAAACTGAAAATAAACACAATAATGTGAATTATAGCAGGATGTATCTATTAACTGAATAACGCATGCTCCTTTAATTAATCTGTTTTATAAATGTAACTCTGCCTTCACTGGTGCCTATACCTTGAAGCGTTAGGGCGGCTTGAGTACCCTGACAACCCCCAGAGATATGCCAGTGGGATTTTTACTCCTGGTAGGTTATACCAGGCTGGACAGGTCTGCGCGGGTAGGGGGTCAGATTAAATCTGGCACCTGGATCCTCCAGGTTTGGGGTTTTAGCCCAGGGCCGACACCCATGTCTATGTAAAATATCTTTATGGAAACAGCAACACATGAAACAAACTCTGATGCGAGATGGACACCAGGAGTCGAGGCTCGCATGACTGTCAGTGGTGAAAGCCGAGAAAAAGCTGCTGGCATGAAAACAGATCGCAGAACACGAAACACCAATTGGATTCTGGAGCATCAGAACTACGAAAGAGGCAGGAAAACTGAAGCAGATCACAACAGAAATAAGGAACTACAGATTACATATCCTGGGAATAAGTAAGAGCAGATGGACTGGGGCATGGAGAGAAAAAAGCAGTAAATAAATAAACAAATAACACACAAAGGTATGTTATCAGGCACTTAGTGAGAAATAAAGAAGTAGAAGACTAGACAACAGAAAAACAACAGAAGTGATAGGCTTACCGGGAATTGAACCAGAACCTTCCGAACGGCATTCCCCGGCTAGCCACTGGAGCGAATCGCAACTATCCTCTCTGCCAACTGGGCACTACAAAATTATTGCTTCACCGACAGAGATCTAGCATGACCCCCAACGTAACCCGGATATGTACCTAAGGATGCACCAGACTAATTATAGACGGAATCACTTCTGCAGTTTTCCTGTTAGACAGTTTAGGCCAGATTACACAAGACAAAGACCTTAATACTGTTTCTAGTAAATAATAGAAGAATGAGAATAGTGAAGGACAGAGGAAAGGTTTTGATATTGTATAAACGTATACAAAAATAAGGACAACTTCTCCACCTCCGTCGGTTATGCCATGACGATGATGACTTTTCATGCCGAGCCCACAAAATGTTGGACTTCTTCCGCAGGAGACAGTATCCGTAGGATGTTCTCACCTCTGCCTTAGAGCGTGTTCTCCCTATCTCACGTCTAGAGGCCCTAAGCCCCCACCACAAAACCTCCTCGGATAGTCAAGTTAATATTGACCTATCACCCTCACAGCGCTGCTGTTAATAGGATCCTGTATCGCCACCTTTCTTTCCTCCAAGCTGACCCAGTGGCACGGGAAGTGTTTAGTGGCCCACCCGTGTTGGCATATAGACGGGATAAAAATTTGAGGGACCTCCTAGTCCACAGCCGTTTGAAAACTTTCGACGATGGCCATGTTGGTACCCAGCCATGTAGCCGGACACGACGCAAGACATGCCAGTATGTAATCCAAACACGCACAGAGACATTCCTTAAGGCCAAGTTCACCATCACCATGGCTTCACATGCGAGTCACGTAACGTAATTTATGCTATTATACGCTAACGTTGCAATATTACTTACATCAGCCAAACGGACACACGACTGGGTGACCGATTCTGCAGACACCTCTACGACATCTCGCAGCTGAAATACACACCTGTGGCCATCCACTTCAATGGCCCTGGCCACCACGGTGCCACTGACATCCAGGTGACAGCCATCAGATCCTGTTCATCGGACGCCAAAAGTCGGTTCCGCCTGGAACAACGCCTCATCCATCTTATGGGTTGCCTCAAACCCAACGTTTTGAACATCCAGCATTCTTTTGTCTAAGGAGTCTTTTTCTATCTAGCACCAGTTCTATTATGACTACGATCACCTTTGACTTCCTACTTTTTTTTTCTTTTTTTTTTTTAAATTTCTTTATTTAGTGTTTTTTTTATTAAATAATTTTTATTTTTGTTAATTTTTTAATTTATGTAATTTAATTAATTTATTTTTTTAATATTTACTTAATTTTAAAAAAATTTTAAATTTATTTATTTATTTTGGTATTTTATTAATTAATTAATTTTTTTACTTATATTTTTTATTTTATTTTTTTTTAAATATTTTTTTCTCTTAATATGTATTACTTTTCCCTCCACTCAGTTTTCCAATCCTTGTTTTCATTATTTTTTATTTATACTTTCAATGTACTATTCACTTCCGGTTTCCGGTTCAGTACCGGCCATTTTCGCTCTGACATGTGACACTATCAGGGAGTATTTGTCTCTTATTCCTATAGTTTCATGTTCTCCACTTAATTTTCACTTTCTTTCCCTTCTGTCTTTTGTGTGTCTGTAACTACGAAGGCCTTGTGGCCGCATCGTAAGTTTCCTTGACCTTTCTCTTAGTAAGACGTATTACTTTTTGTGTTGTTGTGTTTTTTTTTTCAAACAAATAAGGAGGGGAACCCAAGGCCTGTAAGTCTATCACTTCTTTTGTTTGTCTGTTGTTTAGTCTTCAACTTCTTTATTTCTCACTGAGTGGCTGATAACATACCTTTGTTTGTTGTTTGTTTATTTATTTACTGGTTACGTAAAGAGAAGAGGTGTAGATGTTTGGAAGAGAGAGCACCATACTATCCAACTGGCTGTCTTTCTCCTGGCCTGGGTCCATTATAGTCCTTGGTCCTTCAGATTTTGTCTAATGTTGTCCTCCTATCGGACGCAGGGTCGTCCTGGATGTCTGGATCCCTGGCTCTTAGTTTCCCATTCTTGTCATGGTAGCCGATCTTCTCCCATTCTGCAGACATGGGCAACCCATCTTAATTGGGACTGTTCTATGCTTGGGTCATAAGTGAAGCGGTTTAAAGCCATCTTCGTCTTCTTGCCAACTTCTCTTTTGATGAGGAATCCTCGGTTAATGGCCTGAAAATGTTCCCAGCTGCTGCTTTTCGAGTGGCCAACTCTTCTCTGATGCCTCAGTTTTGGTCTACAATAGCTCCGAGGTGTTGAAAGTGGTCCACCTGCTCCAGGGCAACATCATCAGCAAATGCCAGCTCTTCAGGTAGCCAAATCTTCTTTGATACCTCCCTTCCTGTCTATGACAGCTCTAAGGTTTATAAAATGATTGACCTACTTGAGGACCTGTTCTCTTAGCTTAATCTGATGTCTTCTTTCCTCTCGTGATGTATCCATGGTTTTTGTTTTTTAGCTGCTGATAACTATCCCTCTCTTCTCCAGCTCTTCTTTCCAGACTTGCAGACTGGATCGCAGATGTCCCTCAGATTTAGCAATCAGGGCAACATCATTGGCAAATGCCAGCTCTAAAATACTAATCTGTATCATTTTCTAGTATCCCACTGATTATTTTCTTGTATATTCCTTACATGATTTGAAGACATCGTCCATGAGGTGTATGAACAGATAAGGTGACAGGATATCACATTGTCTTACACCAGTGGTGGTCCTGAACTCTTCTGACTTCTGGTTTGCCGTCCTTACGTAATTTATGCAAGACTTATAGAAGCTCTGTATAGCACAAATCAGAGGTGTTCGAATGCTCTTCCTTGCCAAGCAGCCTCAAAGTTTGCTCCAGGTGACCTTGTCAAATACCATTTCCAGAACTAAGAAAAAAAGATGCACCTCACTCAAGGGCCTGTTTGAGTGTGAAGATCAGGTCTTGGGTTTTTTAGTTTGCTCGGAAGCCACATTGGACCTCATCCATGTGTGGCTCAGCTAGGCGAGTCTCTGCTCCAGGATTCTAGAGTAGATTTTACCGGAGACGCTGAGAAGGGATATGTTTCTATGATTTACACATTGTCGGTTGTTACCCTTTTTGAAAATGGGTGTTTTGATGGCAAACAACCACTGGCCGTCATTACTCGAATATAACTTGTCACCCATCTGGGTTTACCTGTAACTCACCTCCGCAAGGATAGGCAGGCAAACATGACATGTATGAATGGAAGAAGTGTAAACGTTGACACGAAAAGACTGCTGAACATCTGCTTCAACAATGCCCAACATATGCGGAACAGAGAAAGCGCATATAGCCGACACCAGTGCCATTCATGGACAAGCTCTACAGAGATGCAAATAGCTTCAAGCTGAATATTGCTTTCCGTGAAAACATTGAAGTAGACGTCTGAGAGTGTACGAAGACGAAAAAGAAGTATTTTTGTTTATTTAGCTGTGCTGGGAATTGAACTAATTCTACCTTGGTTGCACCTTCCAAATTCACTTGTTTTATCCATTCTGCCAATGCTAAGTGGTTGTGAAAGTAAAAATTCACTGTAAATAAATTAATATCCTGACTTCTATAGCCCATTGCTGATGCAATTTTTTGCTTTTAAGTTTCCTTGTTCTTGATTGTCCTTTCAGGCATCTATTTCTACAGCTATTACTTTGGCTTTGAAACACTCATCTCAACTCCACAACAAGATCATTAAATCTGGCCATTTTGAATGTGTCCTGCCCATTAAACCTGGATTTGAATTCTATTATATTGGTATTCCTAACACTACGCAGTCAACTGAAGTCGGTCTCCAGTTGAATATAACCTTAAAACAATCCTGACCAACACTGATGCAGCTAGGATTCTTATCAGGACTACCCTATGCTAGCTTACAATCAGTTTTTGGGCTTAGTCTTTAATGCTGTGCACACAAGAGTTTGTCTTCTACTTTTTCTTCGACTTCCTCTTCTTTATCTTTGTTTAATTTCATTCGATGCAAGTTCCTGAAATGACTAATAAGGGGAAATGACTTTGGCATAAGTAAGGACCAATGGAAATTAAGAAAAATTATTAATTGATGTCAAGTCTTTCCATGTACAGGTATCCCCCGCTTTTCGAAAGTTCGCTTTATGCCACTTCGCTTTTACGAAAGACCTACATTAGTACCTGTTTGCGCTAACCAAAGAAATCCGAAGAGGATTTTCGCTTTTACGTTTCGTTTGCAGCGAGCGGGAACTACAATCAGCACCTCAGCATCAAGCCGCCATAGCTTTGAACTGTGTCTGTGAGCATCTGTGCTTTATCTTGATTTATTTTGTGCATCCGCTAGCAAGATGTGTCCCAAAACATCAGAAAAGCATAAGAGAGCTTGTAAGGGGGTTACGCTTAGCGTAAAACTAGACATAATTAAGCGTGTCGATCGTGGTGAACGAAATAAAGACATTGTGCGTGCGTTGAACTTGATTGCTTCCATCATTCGTACTATTTACACACAGAGAGAAAGAATCTTGAAAGCTGCTGAAGTTACTATTGGTTCTGCTAGTAGCAAAGTGGTCTCTTTTAGTTGGCATTCAGTAATGGATAAAATGGAAAGTCTATTGCTTGAGTGGATTGATGGGTGTACAAAGCTTGGTGTTCCGTTAAGTTATCTTATACTTAAGGAGAAATCAGTCTTTTTAATAAGCTGAAACAGAAAGCACTGGAGGATGGTGATGAAAGTGTTGCGAAAGTGGAATTTACAGGCAGTCTTGGGTGGTTTGATCAGTTTTTGAGGCGAGGGCAGCTTCATAGCTTAAAGGTTACTGGAGAGAGTGCTTCGGCTAATACTGAAGCTGCCGAAAAAGTTACCAGAAGAACTGAAGAAAATAATTACAGGAGGTGGTTATTCGTACGAGTAAGCAAGTGTTTAACTGTGATGAAACTGCAATTTATTGGAAAAAATTGCAGAGCAAGACATTTATTTAGATAGAAGAAAAGCAGGCTAAGGGACACAAGGCATTGAAGGACAGGTTTACCCTAATGTCATTTTTAACGCCACTAGTGATGCTGTCCTTAGGCTTCTACTAGTGTACCATTCAGAAAATCCGAGGGCACTTAAAGGCGTTGATAAGAATATACTTCCTGTTGTGTTTCGTTCACATCCAAGCGGTTGGAATACGCAAGTGATTTTTTTCTGAGTACATGAGTGAATACGTTAGTCCTTTTGTTGAAAAATACTGTAGAGAAAATAATCTCGATAATAGGTGTCTTGTGATTGTCGATAATTAAGCTGCTCATCCACCTGGCATTATCGAGTATGACGGCAACATTCGTGTTGTGTTCTTACCGCTAAATATGACGTCTTTGATGCAACTGTGAGACCAAGGCCTAATATCCATAATGAAGGCTTGCTATACGCAAAATGTGATGCGTTTTACTGTAAATGCCTTTGAAGCATCTTTGCGAGAGATCTGGGAAGACTACAATACAAAATTAGCAATCGCCAACCTTGGAGATGCTCTCGATAGGCTAACAGTCTCGATGAGAAATGGCGTTTGGAGGAAACTGAGTCCCGAAGCAGTAAACGATTTTAAAGGCTTTGAACCAACAACAATAAATACGGCAATAGTGACTTTGGCTAAGGAGGCTGGGTTTGTGGAAGTTGACAAAGATGATGCTGAAGAGGTTTTGGCTTCCCATGACCAAGAACTGACAGATGAAGAGCTGATGCAATTGCAAGAGGAAAGGATACGAATCGAAAACGAACGCAATAGCGAACGGCCCGAAAGTGAAGTCGTCCTGGAACTGAATGTGAAGCACTTGCGTGAGATTTTCGCTACGATTGACAGTGCTGCAATGATTGCAGAAAAGTATTTACTTTAATTTTGAAAGGGCATGTAGGTTTAGGCAGGTTTGCATGATGTTCTGAGTGCCTACAAAGAACTGTATGATAGAAAAATGTGTGAGGCTAAGTAGTCAAGCATACTGTCGTATTTCACGCCTTCCACATCAGCAACATCAGACGACGAACCTCAACCTTTGACATCGAGGCAGGCAGACATAGAAGAAGGTGTAGAAATTAGTGACCTGCCCGCCGTGATGGATTCAAACGACGACGAGATGTTAATAGATTACCTTCTTCCTCTCTCTCCTACACCCCAGTCTCCTGTACCTCCCATCACCCCAACCTCCGACGACTCAGCCAAACACACCATCATCACCACCATCTCTCAGCCTTCCAGTGTGCTCACTGCCTTCCCGATTCTGGTAAGTGAAACTAAACTGTACATACATTATTTCTACTTTATACAGGCTGTGTATTTATCATATCATTCCTGCTTTTACTATGAGTTAGTGTTATTTTAGGTTTTGTGTGTTATTTGGTAGGTTATTTTTTGAGTCTGGGAACGCTGACAAATTTTTCCCATAAAAATTAATGGTAATTGCTTCTTCGCTTTACGCCATTTCGGCTTACGATAGGTTTCATAAGAACACTGTACTTTCGGATAGCGGGGGAAACCTGTAGTTTATTATTTGTATGACATACTTCTTTGATCGCCATGACCATGGCCACACGACTTTGTTGCCAAAATGAGGATTCTGATCAATAGTGGCCCATCATCACTGAAGTTCTTAGTTGCAGACAACAGATACCATAGTTTTGAGTACAACGAATGAACAAAATCTTTATTTCATTAGAATAAAGACATATATATAGTACATATGTTTGCAGGTTCCTAGATGAGAGAGTTATACCAAAGTTTGTAGTAAAGTGTAAAATTGACTGCATTGTGTGAGTAAAGGACCATCTCTGCATTGCCTATACGTAGCATCGCGTCTAACTGTCCATGTGAATTAAGTCTCTTGGAAAGTCTACACCTGATCAAGCTGCAAGTGTCTGTAGAGAAAGAAACTGTAGGAGATAGTAAACTTTTATTGAGGAAGCAAAATCTAATATTGCAGCATTTATTCCAGTGCATATATTACTATTGTTTTAGGGCATGGAAAAGACCAAGATGCAGATGAATAGACAATATCACAGAAATCCTATAACATGGGCACACAGCAACCAATGCGACACATTTGGTTAGAGTACAAAAACTTCAGATCTCTATTCATAGCAACAATGGACTGAAAAAGTTAAAGTGAGTAAATTATATATTTTTATGTATAAGTGACTCTGTCATCATCATGTGACGTATTCTTTCCGGAACGTTGTCTCCATTACAGCTGTTCTGAACGCATCACAATTCTGGGCAAGTCGACCTGCATCAGCCAAAGACAAGTTCAGGCTCTATGTGATGTCCTGGGTCCACTGTCGTCTAGGTCGACCCCTTCAGCCTTTTTGCAGGGACCATGCCTTCCATCACAAATTTTTCCAGACTATTATGTTTTTATATGACCGAAAAATGTCAGCTTCCTTAATGTGATGGAATTTAGGAACAAATTTTCCTCCACGTTTAGAGTGCAGTACTTCTCTGGTGGTCTTTTTTTCTGTCCAGGGTATTCTCAGCATCCTTCTGTAGCATTTCATTTCGAATGATGTAACCTTTTTTGCAACTGTTTTATTGAGTGTCCAAGTCTCGCAGCCGTATGTTGCTACTGGGAATATACATGCTCTAATCAGTTGTAACTGTGTTTCTTTGCTTGTGTCTTGCCATAGGTTTTTCATCTGTATTAGTTTATGTGAAGCAATTGCAAGTCTTCTTTTAATTTCTACTGCACAGTCGCCAGAGCTGTTGATGATTGATCCTAAGTATTCAAATTCATTAACACCTTCAAGTTCTTTGTTATCAATTTCAATTTCTTGTTTGGTCTTTACTTTGTCTGTTGTCAATACTTTGGTCTTCTTGGTGTTTAGGTATAGATTCTGGGCCTCGCTGTATTTTTTGGTGAACAGAATTAATTGTTCAAGTGCTTCTGCGTTGGCTGATAGGAGGACTGTGTCGTCAGCATATCTGATTTCCGGGATCTGGTACCCGCCGATGAGTGACTCTGGGTATGTAATTCAATGTCTGATAACATAACATGATGTTTGTGTTAACATTTTACTTTGTTCTATTCTCTTCACTATCAGAAAGATTTGTGTGCAGAAATTAAAGTTAATCAACAGTGAACACTTACCTCCTTAAACTGTGTAGATGTACGTGTCAAAACTTCAAATGATATAATTGGCTGCCAGCCAGAGGCCAAATGATCATCAACGTTTGGACCAATTATTCCAGTAATGCGATATGTATCTGTGCCACTCATTAAGCCTTGAGCACAAGATGTAATGAACTGTGGGTCATCCAAGATTATTTTCTGACTATCAATGCCTACATGACAAAAACAAACACAATGTTTACTCCTCATCACTAAAACGTTTTATCAGTAGAGTAACATAACTTGCAGAACAACTGTTTTACAATGAGAAAAATGCAGAATACGTCAGAAAATGTTGTTGGGAAATGATGTTGAACTTGCCTGTTGCTTTTCCAACAGTCAATTTTGAAAATTATAATGGCTTTTCTTGTGAATCAAAGAATATTTTTTATAATATACTGTTTGCAAAAGTTATAACATGACTCTTATTGGCAAAATAAGTACCAGAAGACAGTCTGTTTATTTTCACTTGATAATTAGGGAAACAAAGATTAACTTCTTAATGATTTTTATTTCCCATACGCATTAACCAGATGACTTGATGAATATCCATATTGAAAACGAATATTCAGGTACATCCTTAACAGAACAAATACTCCAGGCATAAAAATGAAAAAAAAAATGATACAGAAGTTAGTTATATAAATAACCACCTTCACCACATAAAACTGACTTCCTGGCCATTTTTCATTAAAAAAAAAACACATTTTTATGATTCATTATCATTTTTCTTTGTGCTCATTATGGCGCAAGAAGCCACACCTGGAGGTTTTCTCTTGCAGGAAGCCTGCACTAAGCTGTCACATGATCTTACAGTGGTGGATACTGTCGACATTTATTTGACATGGTCAGAGTGCTATCCCACAATGCACAAACTGACATTAGTTGCCTTGTACAGTAGCCTTATTCTTTTGTCTCTTCGGAGAACCCCGGAAACTACGTCACTTACATGATTACATTTACTTTTTTTTTTTTTTTTTAAAGAGATTGGAGGAGAACAGAATAGTGTCAGAAGAGCTTCATTTGCCTACAAAAACAGGAGCTCTGTCTTGTTTGCCTGAAAGATAAACTTCCCCCCATTCAGGTATTTTCAGAGCTGAATATTCTTCCTCTTTAAACAATTTCTCTTCTAAACAATCTCATGTTTGTACATCAAATTGTATCTCATGTTTGTTCATCAAATTGTATCTCATGTTTGTACATCAAACTGTATCTCATGTTTGTACATCAAATTTCATCTCATGTTTGTTCATCAAATGGTATCTCATGTTTGTAAATCAAATGGTATCTCATGTTTGTACATCACATTTTTATCTCATGTTTGTACATCAAATTTTATCTTATGTTTGTACATCAAATTATATCTCATTTTACATCAAATTGTATCTGATGTTTGTACATCAAAATGTATCTGATGTTTTTACATCAAATCATATCTCAGGTTTGTGCATCAAACTGTATCTCATGTTTGTACATAAAATTGCATCTCATATTACATCAAATTTTATATCATGTTTGTACATCAAATTGTATCTCATGTTTGTACATCACATGGTATCTCATGTTTGTACATCAAATGGTATCTCATGTTTGTACATCAAATTTTATCTCATGTTTGTACATCAAATTTTGCATTGTATGTCATATTCATACTTGCAAGAATTCTTGCATTATAAATACTGCTCATATTTAATACACGGAGACCTACTTTTGGATTCTGCAAAACGCTGAATTGACCTACTTCATAGTTACTTTAGTTACGCAGGTGCTTTATCATGGATCTGTCAAAACTACAAACTACACCATTTTTAAAAGAAATGTACATCCACATGTGAAAGTCACGACAACTAAAATGCATTAAATTGGCAAATGTCTGTTTTAGATAACACAATGTTTTCATGAATATTTAAACGTTATAGCTCTAACTTAATTTTTTTTAAATTATGAATTCCTTGTAACGTTTTTTAGGAACAAACTTCAAAGAGATAGTTCTAGCAGCAGTTACTCACCATATGTAGACATAAAAAGAGGTGTTAGACATGGTTGTGTACTGTCAGCTAAACAAAACTCACAGAATGAAACTGAGAATCATAAATGCTATATATTTTTCATTACTGTATGGTGTATAAACATGAGCAATGAACAAGCAATTGGAAGACATAATTTACGCCACTGAGATGTGGATATATAGAAGAATGGGATGTGTCTCATTTAAAGAGAACAAAACAAACATACAAGTCCTACAAAACCTAGACAGGAAAAGAGAATTAATGAATGAGATCAAAATTATGCAGTTCAAATATAGTGCCCATGTGCAAGAGGAAGACAGGACTATATGTCAGAAGATAACATCAAGAGATGGACAGACACTATATATATATATATATGTGTGCATTGTTTCTTTTCGTACAGAATGTGTCTATTTTTGTTTATTAAGTATTGAATAGTTTTGACAAGTTATTTCCTTTCGCTTGTTTTCTTTAATGGGAATAATAAAAATAGGAAATTGCAAAGGGAAGGACAGTCAACATTGCTAGCCCTCTGCTTGCACAAGGGTAAGGAACCATCCCAATCAGATGTATCCCGCATCATACACCAGATGCAAGGTGCTGTTAAATCACAGTATCTGGATGTTTCCAACTCTGATACACAGGATTCCAGATGTCTGAAATCCTTCTAACCTTGGCATCATACCCAATGTACACTGGTTGACGATTATCAAGTCCCTCCCCACAAACAAGTAATAATAATAACAGTGATGGTAATAGTAATAATACTACCATAATGCTATTTAAGAAATTAAGTTTACCGCAGCTCCTCTTCTCCATTTATACTACTACTATTACTTAGTTATTCCTCTTTTACCCTGGGGTGTAGAGATTTCAAAATTGATTAATTCAAACGAGATCAGACGACACTTCGGTTATCAAGGTCCGCGCCAGACGGTGGGTAACCAGGCTGTAATGTGCGAATATTTGATTACTAGAAAAACCCGAAAGACAGATTTCCCAAGAAGAGAAAAAGCGGAAGAAGGAGCAAAAGGAAACCAAATCACACAGAAAACACATCTACACTTAATATTCTGCAGCAAAACATCCGTGGCCTTAGAAACAAAAAGCTTGAACTTGCCTAACTGCTAGACAGTCACAATGTACATGTGGCTGCTCTACAAGAAACTCTACACAAAGACTTTGACCTGCACCTGTATGGATACACTAGTTACGCCTATAAGTGCATTGGTTGCCGTGGAATGGTAACATACATCCGGAATGGCATTCAAGGAGATGTCACACAGCTATCAACAGCCTATCCCACAGATGTACAAAAAGTCAATATCTGGCACAATGGAGGCAAATATTCTATATACAATGTGTAAATCCCACCTCAGACAACATGCAACATGCCAGAACTGAACAAGACACAGTTTGACAAAACCCTTGTTGTCGGTGACTTCAACGGACACTCACCATGTTGGGGCTATCCTGACTACTTCAGTACAGGAAGGTACATTGAGGAGACCTGTGAAACAACTAACCTGTCAGTATTACTGCTACACAGGGCCGACCTCTCAGCCGACCTGACTTGACCATCTGCTCATCTGACCTAACAGACTCTAGTCAATTTCAGGTTCTGGGTGACATTGGAAGTGATCACAAACCTTTACTCACTACCATAACCAACCCCAGTAAAGCATGTTTCAAACAGAGAACTCGCTGGAATTTTCAAAAAGCGAATTGGAGGCTATTCCAAGAAACATCTGACCGCCTCCTACAAAACATTGATACCAAATGTGCCGAAACCTTCAGTGAAGAACTGACAAAATTAATCTTGAGTGCAGCATCTCAGTCCATCCCAAGGGGCAGCCGGAAGCCATATAAACCATTCTGGAACAAAGAAATACAAATTGCTATATCTGAAAGAAGCAAAGCTAGAACACTTGAGACCATACTTTCACAAGAAACAAAGATTCAGTACCATAAAGAATGTGCCGAAGTAAAACTTACAGTTAAGAATGGGGAAAAAAGTTAATTGGACAGAAACATGCTCCAACATAGATCTCAGGCAGAATGGAAATAAAGCATGGGCATTAATAAATAATCTTTCTGGAAAAAGTAGAAGGATGAATCCGAAGCCAATAATAGTGGGGAAGAAAACAATCACTGCAGACCAAAAGACAGCAGAACACTTCAACCATTACTTTACCAATGTGAATAGAGTAGGAAAACTCAAAGAGCTGGACAGGAAACAATTATGCCAGTTAATTAAGGGCAGTCAAAACAGCAGAAACATGAAAATTGGGATTAGTCTGTGCTCGTATAATTTATATTTCCCTGAATCTAAATCTATGAAAATTATTTGTCAGAACACATTCTAAGTAGGTATATTTTGATTTTGTAAATAGTATTTTCTTCAGAAATGATGCTTTTCATATGAAGAAAGTCTTGATTTTCTCAGAACCTTGTTTTACGCTACTAATGTTCTTAAAACTTCCGCATTTTTTGTTAATCAATATCAGATTTCGTAAAATACTTTCCATAGGATAATAAAACTTTTATCAGATTCAATTTTTTTTATATCTTATCAACATTTTGATTTATTGCAAATAATGTTGGAAAATTTTGAAAAAAAAGTGGTGATTATTTATAGATACAAACGTTAAAATTATATATCTCAAAACCTACTTAAGGTATCAAAAATCCAATCTGACAAACGTTTTAAAATATAATGATAAACATTTTGTTTAAATTTGGTAATGATAAATTAATAAATAAAAAAGCCTTAAGAAACTGAAATAGAACAATAAAATCCAATATGGCGGCAGCTTCCATGACAGCCGATGATGTAATACCATCAAACTCTTCATTATGCATATCTATAATTGATGTAGGTTAAGTATGTGCATTTTCATTGAAATCCTCTTACTAACAAAAATAGCATTTCAATGTAGCTCCTCCCCTTAAAGAAGCAAGAGAAAGCTTCATCAGCTAATGCCTCCCTATTCGAAGAAGAATTTAGCATAAAGGAGTTAAAGCAAGCCCTGAAGAAATTAAAACCTAGAAAGTCTCCAGGGCCTGACAAGATTCATAATGAAATGCCACTTCACCTGGGCCCATCTGGGAGAGAAGCAGTCCTCGAGCTAATAAATAGGACATGGAGATCAAGCAAACTCCCGAAAACCTGGAGGAATGCACATATTTGTTGAGTGTCTCTCCATGGTGTGGAATTGTCACGGCTGGTTTATTTTGGTCAGGATGATTTTTTTTACCTCACTAGTCGATTGAGACGCATCACGCAGATTAGATGACGCACCATACATAGTTACAAAATCAGTTCGTTGTGTGGAATCTATGCCTATGATACGTGTGTATAGAAAAATTTGGCATATCCACTATTAAAGTGTAGCCATAGGCTAAGTTAAAGGCTTTGGAAAGCCATAGATGAAGTTTACAGATAAGATGAATTTATATTCACGTCAATATGTTATAAAATATGGCATCTGCAATTGTGTGCTTCATTGATAAAAGTATTTTTTTGCTGTATTACTATGAAATGAGAGCTGCTGTGAACTGCGATGTATGCAGTCCTTTTGATGGATATTTTTGCTGTATTACTATGAAATGAGAGCTGCGGTGAACTGCGATGTATGCAGTCCTTTTGATGGATATTTTTGCTGTATTACTATGAAATGAGAGCTGCTGTGAACTGCGATGTATGCAGTCCTTTTGATGGATATTTTTGCTGTATTACTATAAAATGTGAGCTGCTTGTTCTGCAGCCTATGTACTTCGGACTTTGTACCTGTAACTGAGTTTCTATGGATTTACTTACCTGATCCTTCATGATTATGCTGTGAACCGTTTTGCCATGATGTCTACGTTACCGTGTCGTCAATAAACTGTGTATAACGTTAAAGCTCATTGGACTGTTTCCTGACCTATCGTTACTGTGGTGTGGGTGATTGCAACTTAAAGTACCCATGACATTTGCCTATGTTCATTTATACACATTTACACACCTGTCGGCCCTCCGTTCATGTGTCGGGGATGACAGACTCGCTTTTCATTAGAGAATCATCTTATTTTTCAATTGGGCGTTTTATGTCCTGGAGGTCTCAATGTTCAACATCATTTTGCATAAATTCTGGTAGCTTTTCTTTCTCTTTCATTCTTCTTTATTCGTTGTTTCTTTTTCGATCTATCTTATTATGTTTTAGTTTTGGTTCGTTTCATATCCTTTTGTATCTCTAAAAATTGTCGCTATCTTATACATCACTTCCTTCGAGATTTCTTGGAGAGAGGACTGCGATCTTGTGTATTCCAAGCATTTATAGCTCTAGCTAATTGACTCGTTCCGAAGTTTTGTTCATTCTCTTTTTTTTTTTCGTTTCGTTTATTATTTAATTTCTTGCTTCGGTATTTCTGTTAGGTTTTTCGATTTTCTTGTGTTATCATTGCACTTTTTCCATCTGCTTGTATCGCTCATTTTGTATTGTTTCTTATCATCGTATGTTTTTGTAGTACCTATTACTATATGTAATTCTTGTCTTTGTCACCTGTTTGTGGCTGACGAAGGGTAAAACCCGAAACGTCCCTTGTCTCATGTGAACTGTTATTTGTAAAACTGATTCAATACCTTTTTATTAGTTTATAAACTTATACACCTGTAAGCCCGACCAAGGCTGATTGTATTCATCAGCGATTGTATTTACTCTGTCTAACCGTGCCACCCACCACAAACATTCACCACCTACAGAAGTGTCTACAACCACACAGCAACATGATCCTGTCTACTAGAAAAACGCACCTTAACAGATATCTGGTTAAGTTTCCTAAGAAGGGAAATATACAAGAGTGCACAAATTATTGAGGAATAATGTTACTATCAGTGCCAGGAAAAGTATTAAACATGATTATCCTTCAGAGATTAAAAGAGTCCATAGACAAGAAACTGAGAGATGAACAAGCAGGTTTTCGACAAAACAGATCATGTACAGACCAGATAGTCACTTTCAGAATAATAGTTGAACAAATTCTGGAATGGAATTCAGCACTATGCATCAGGTTTGCGGACTACGAAAAGGCATTTGACAGTGTAGACAGAGAATCACTTTGGAAATTGATGAGGCATTATGGAGTTCCCCTGAAAATCATTAATTTAATAAAGAAAACATATGCAGACATGACATGCAGAGTTCTCCAAGAAGGACAGCTTACAGAACCGTTTGGGATAAGAACAGGAGTGCGACAGGGATGCCTCTTGTCTCCATTTCTTTTCTTACTAGCAATAGACTGGGTTATGAGATCATCGACAACACACAACAGAAATGGAATCCAATGGACTCTGACTAAGCAGTTGGATGATCTGGATTTTGCTGATGACTTGGCTCTTCTGTCCCATAACCGTAATCAAATGCAGGACACATTCAAAACACTCAATGAGAGGTCACAGCAATTGGGTCTAAAAATACACAGGGAAAAGACAAAAATAATGAGAATAAATGCAGGTAATGATAACAGTGTTGAACTTGAAGAAACACCAATACAAGATGTAGAATCGTACACATATCTTGGCAGCAATATAGACAAAGTTGTAGGGACAGACAGTGATAAGAATACAAAAAGCAAGAGATGCTTTCATTGCATTGGTGAATATATGGAGATCAAGAGAAATCGGATCCAACACCAAAATAAGAATCTTCAACTCAAATGTAAAGTCAGTCCTATTGTATGGCTCTGAGACATGGAGAACAACAAAGACAACAACCAAAAAGCTACAGAGTTTCATAAATGGGTGCTTGTGTAGAATAGAGGGATTAAAATGGTATGACAAGGTTACCAACGTGGAACTGAGGACAAGAACTAGACAAGTGCCAGTGGAACAAGAGATGAGAAGAAGACGATGGATAGGACACACACTGCGGAAGCCTGTTGATAGCATTACAAGGCAGTCCTTGTTCTAAAACCCCCAGGGCAAGAGAGGCAGAGGTAGACCAAGAAGCACATGGAGAAGAGAGCTGGAAACAGAGGTGAAAATGATGAGGAGAACGTGGAATGAACTTGAGATGATGGCACGTGACAGGAGGACTTGGCATGTGTTTGTTGAAGGTCTATGCTCCTATGGGAGTGGAGGGTTATGAATGAATGAAATAAATGTATGATGTTGTGAAGCGATAACCAAGAAGGTTGTCTAGACATTATGAATTACAAGGATTGACGCGTAATTAGTTGGGCAGACAAACAAAGTCTTTTAGTAGGGCACGAGCAAAGGCAAGCAATAGAATGAATTTTCGTTGTCGTGTTATGGAGAATTATTGTTATCGTGATTAAAGAATCTGTGTCAGTCGTTTTCAAACGAGTTTCTTCAATCGATGGAATTCTGTTGTACAGTAGACATTCAAAAATCCGGCAACCTCCGGACCTGAGGAGTGCCGGATTTTTGAAAATGCCGGATTTTTAATAGTTATATATTCTGAATATATTTAACAGAAAATGACTACCTGTACACTTTATCTGCGATCGACAATGCACGATGTTTACGTTTTACACCACTTCTTTTATTTGCTGAATCCATAATGGGGCTAAACAGCAGCAAATAAATGATAAAATGATAAGGAATGAGCAGGAATGCCTGTTAACACGTGCAAGCAAGACCCAACAGCTGCATCAAAACATAAACTGCTCCAGAAAACAGTGGCGCGCCAACGCGGTAAATTTAAAAATGCGCTCCGAAATCCATGCCGGAAATCTGAAGGAACCGGATTATCGATGGCCGGATTTTTGAATGTCAACTGTAGTTCATCCGTTAATGTGTTTGTTACCGCTACGTTTCTGTTATTGTTGGTTTGTGGAGCGAATGTCGGTGTGGGTCGTTGCTTCGTTATGTATGATGAAGACAAGACACACGTAACGATAACGATTGGGTCATAAGATTGACCAACTTGAAAGTAATGTATACTGGACCCATGTAGAACATCAATCACGATACGATTTATTATACGAAAGGACATCGACGTTGACATCATATGCAGGTATAGTAGATTATTAATATGGTTTCATGGCAAATACATTGGTATAGATAACAATCAACAATATGGCCGTTTATTGACAGCACTGGAACGTTACGACTTCAAGATTAACGGTTTGATAGAATATACCGAAGCACATTAACAACGCACCACCTGTATAATCCAGGAACAGAGTGTGAAATGTAAATATAAGTGTTAACAAATTTACATATTTGGAATCGTTATTCATTTTCCTATGAATCCATGCTGGTCATTAATTTTTACATTTATTGTTATGAAATTCATTGCATTCTGTGCAGGCAAGGGAGAAAACCAAAAATGCAACCAATAAAAAAATTCATTCACACTATCCTCAGTATCTGGTATGTCCAACGTGTGTGCTTGCAAACAAGCTTGGCAGCGGCTCCGCATGGAACGCACAAGTCTCCGAAGGAAATTCCGGGGAATCAAGTCCCATTCACGTGTAAGAGCAGCTTCGAGCTGTTGCAGATTAGCTGGAGAACCTTGCCTGTAGACTCTGCGTCCAAGCTCGTTCCACAGATGTTCTATAGGGGACATGTCTGGTGATAGGGCAGGCCAATCAATCGTCACAATGTTCTGCTGCTGTAGATATTGCTGCATAATGCATGCGGTGTGCGCACGTGCGTTATCCTGCTGGAGAAGCTGCAAGTCTGGATAATTTGTGAACGCAGGAGCAACAAATGCATCCAGAACCTCATCTTGATATGTCACAGCATTAACATTTCCACGGAAGACGTGAAGAGGCAAGCGATGGTGAAAACTGAATCCTCCCCAAATGTGAATCCTGCCACCTCCAAATCGGTTGTGCTGACGAACACAGCAATCTGCAGAGCGCTTTCCACACCATCGCCAAATTCGCATACGTCCATCAGCAAAGGATATGTAGAATCTGCTCTCGTCTGTAAATAGGACAGCATTCCACTGCAGTCTAGTCCATCTGACATGTTGCTCTGCCCATTGCAGGCGCTGCTGACGATGTCCGTGAGTCAAGTTTGGCATGACATAAGGTCGTCTTGCAGTAAGGCCTGTATTTCTGAGTCGTCGTATGACTGTCATTCGAGAGACTTGCCCACGTCTACCCACTATTGCTCTTGCTGTTTAACTTGCCGGGAGAGAACGATTCCTTAGATGACTCAGCACAATATGACGATCTTGCGCAGGGGTAGTAACTCGTGGTTGGCCACTCCGAAGTCTATCCCGGGCACTGCCAGTGGTTCCGTAACGTTCATTGAGACGTACAATAGTGCTGTGATGGCAATTCATCCTTCTGGCAATGGCCCGCGAGCTCATTCCGGTCTCCAACATACCAATGTCGTTGGCGGTCGTTTTCAGATAGTCGTGGCATTTCAAGCACATGTACTTGGTGTTTTGTCTCAACGGCCTTTTTATACCGAGTATACTACCATAACGCGTACACATTTTCAGGGTCATAGCTGTTGGGAATCGTGTTGCACGTGTAACTTTCATTGTTTTCATGTAGTCTGTACACAAACCCGTGGGTTGAATCATGCACTTTCCATTCCAGCAGCCATTCGCTCTCTACCTCATGACAAACACGGGGAAAATCCATTCCCACACTTTTTTTGTCCAGCTTCTCGGCATCAGTATATATAATAGTGGTGCGTTTTTAATGTGCTTCAGTATATATTGGTATATCGATCTGACCGTTCATCTTCTTTACTTAGATATATATGTTGATCCGAACATCAATCCATTCCTGATGCTAGAGGGACGCACCAACAGCTTGATACAAGAATCAAGCTGAAGCTCTACCGTAGCACTGCAGGAGGTCAAGTATCTGAGGCGAGATACTTAAAAACGAGCCGTTTTCTGGCTAAACATTTATACTGGCATGATTCTTGGTAAATCACTTCAAGAATGGCTTCTTCATCTTTCAAATAATAATAACATTATCATCTGCATGTCTTCCCTAGACTTAGGGCAAGTACATAAAAAATCACGTCTATCTCGGACGAAGACTATTGGGATCTGCCACATGCATCATAGCTGAATGGCAACAGATCGCTGCGACAAAACGCATCATACCGTTTAAACAGCGTGCGCGGTGGTACGCAAATAATCAAACATACAAGTAACTTAGATACACTCAAAAGTGCGTCTATACTGGACTCACGTGTGAGGATCTCAAACATTTAACTCCCCCTCGAAATATAACTTAACAGTGTCCTTGACGTGACATCCAAGTATACACACGTTACTAACATAAATATACATATAAGATGTCCTCTAAAGTAATCGAGGCTAAACAGCAGGAATCACGCTAACACCTTAATAATTTGGTAAAGTACAGTGATACAGCGATAAAATCATAAATTATATATATTAAAGTCAAAATAATAGCAGTAGAAATATAATTAGTAAAGTTGTAACGCGTCTTCTTCCCCGCGCCAGAAAACGCATTGATTTAAGCAGGACAGAACATAGTGAAAAATCCTATCGCCGCGTTGGTAGTATTGGCCTTTAAAACGCGCCCGTCAAGGGTTAACGATAAAAATTTGAAAAATCTACTAGCGTAGTGGTTCCAGGAAAAATAGAAAGAATAAAACACACGAACGCATAAGATTGAGAGAGCGGACACCCGCTGCCGGCTTGTCAAGTGTTAGAGGTTTGAATTAGCTACTCAGGCCAACAGTGCAGGACGATGTCGTTAGCTTGTGTCGAAAACAATGTCGCAAGTTTGAAAATTTAAAAATACCCCGCTAGCCCAATACATTTCTAACCACAGACACTGTGGAAAAATATATATATACACACACGCATAATTACTTCCTGTCGGGAAAAAAAGGAAGATCTGAGGCGATTTTTATAACATTCAAGTAGTTGAAACTTAGAAAAACAACGAACACCAAAATGGAAAATATATTGAATTCTTTATTACTAGGTTTATGATCATAAAAGTTGGCTAGTCTATGAGCTGGTCTTGTCCTGATGGGTAATATGCTTTCGAACAAAAAAATCCGACAGATAGAAATAAAGTTATGGACAAAAGACTGTATTTGTTCGTACAGACAGACCAACACATGATCGGTTTTACTTTCACTAACGTTGACATTTTGACGCGTCCTTGAAAAAGGCAGGAAAAGGTTACATGTAGTCTGTTGTAGAAAGGGGCAGAAAAGGGGGAGAAAAATTATGGGATGGCTTAACACCAAATATATTTAGCAGTAGAAATCTAAGAATGAGAGAGGAAAAAAACTTGGTAGTGTCCAAAAATCAAGTCTGTTTTTGCTTTTAATTTCAAAATTGTCGATCGTTCATTGGCCAAAGCCTTTCATATTATTGAGAAAATTCAAAGGCTTGACTCCATTTGTAGAAGATAGTCCCGAGAGCAGGACGTTGTGTATTTCTGAAGAAAAGTGATTAGCCTTATTAAAGCAAATAAATATGAAAGTATAGGCATCACAGTTCAGCCAGCAGTATATCTGGAATCTGCTATTCAATGTACCCGTGTTTTTTTCATTGAATTTCTAATAAGAGTGACATTATTCATATATCTTTTGTTTAAAAATGTGAGTGAGAGATGCTGCCATCACGACTGTAAGTAATCAGGTCCCAAGCTGATTTGTGCAGGGCCTGAAGGAGAATTAAGATAAAACACATTGCCAGTTTTGTAAATGCACATGTTTTGTGAAATAAAATGTTTTCTTAGGTGACCAGAGGGACACAGCTCACCTATCCCATTGTATGGTAGAAAAGAAAGATTAATAATATTATTGCAGATGCAGTGCCGCCTTTGTAGGAGAGACATGTGAACAACACTGGTACCCTGTGGAATGGATGTGCTGGATTGGTCCATTGGATATGACCCAGCTCTTTATTTCTTATGTATGCTCTTTTGTATATAAAACACAGTCTAAATAAGATATCAACCAGGAGACATGGTTTCATTATTACAGGGTTTTATCTGGCACTAGTCCGGTGCCAGATTTCTATGGGAAAGCCGTTGAGGAGTTTTGGAGTCCAGTAGTGATAGGTGTCGTCAGTATCCCCCCTATTACTTTTGGAACAGTGGTCATTCGGCAGAAAGAATTCAGACAGTTCCAGTGGGCCAGATAAGTGAAATATCTGGTACCCTAACAGTACATCAGCTATAAGAGCAGCATACCCCTGTATTCAAGAAATAAAATATTTCCCTAGTGAAATTAACAGTGACAGTGTATTTTAAAGAGACTGGGAGTGATTATAAGAATCCCAAACAGCCATCCAGTGTTAGAAACCAGTAATAGACAGATTTTAGTAATACTATTAGTTTAATTTAACAGTATTTGTTTGGACACTTGTCCCTGTGGGTCTAAAATTTACATTTTGTATATATCTTGAATTCTTTTCATTTTTAAAGTCCTGACCAGAAGAATACTAGGTTCAGGACCAAATAAATCATACAGAAAATTATTAATTGTACAAATTTATCCCAGGTGTTATTTCTGTGATGGGGCCGAAAAGGAGACGCCCGCCCCCTACCTGTTTCTAGGCAGATTATTTTCGATGTGCGCGAAGCATTCTGGGTTGTGAAAAGTCTGAAGTAGAAGATATGTAATGAGGCCACAATAATGCCTTTAAATTAAGTTGTGGTGTAGATTTGTGTTATATTAAATAGCTGTAGGTTTTATTTGTTTTCGCTATTCCTAAGCAATATATCGCGAGTGTTATTTAAGTAGCGCGATTACGGCGCGCGCGGACTAAGTTGAGTGTTTAGGCTTAGCAGTCTAAATAAAGCATACGAAGGCCAGCAGCGACCTTTCAGAAGTATCAGTCCAGAAGAGATAACAAACAAGACGAGAGAGATACGAAGTTAGGCTAGCCCTGTGTCGGTAGAAGGGGAACAAAGACATGACACGTGAGTTAATTTAAATTAGCGTTAGTTTTCTAGAAGTCTGAAATTATATTCAGCACGAGTCTATTTTAATGTTGAGTGATATAGATAGATGTGTTTCCAAAGGAAATGTCTTTTTAGGACATTATAATTTAGTCCTGAAATGATAGATGAGTGAAAATAATGTTTGATAGGTTTTATTAGGCACGCAAAGCCTAAATCCAGATGTGAGAATTTAGTATCAAGTATTTCATCCATCAGACCGGGCAAATTTAGTAGGAGAGTGTTTTATACATGAAACTGGACAGAAATGTTATCAGAAACTGCAATTTAGATAATATTAACTAGTTGGGAAGATGGCAACAGGGAGAGCCACGTGGTGATTGTATAAAAGCGGCGCGAGGGGTCTGCGGTAACACTCTTAGTTATCACTTAATGTTACGCAGTTTTATATTGTGTGAATTGAGACGGGGGTGGGAAGCAGATAAAGATAATGTTCCCCAGTAAAGGAAAGAGAGAGTTTTCTTGGTAAATGTTACGCCATGTGGAACGTTGTGTATTTAGTCCCAGTTTGGCTTAAGTCGAGAATAATTATATTGTATTCTTTATGTAAGAGTAATTTAGTGTATTTCACGTTTACTGATAATTCTACTGTATATTTAATGGGTTACTGTGAGGTGAGAATATGTATTTAGATTTCTGGAGAGCGCGAGACCACTCCTTTGTTGAGACATGTGTTTCTCTGGTTGCTCCCGGCGGAGCATGGAAACACCAATGTGACTGGTGTCTATCACAAGCCGACAAGAAGCATTTTTTATGCTATTGCAGTGGTTGTTTCGGTAACGATGTGTTTCATGTGATGAGATTCCCAGTCGCACCAGTGGTCATATACGACACGCTTGTTGCCAGGCGCACCAGTCGTCACATACGACATGCTTCAGAATGCAGTAGCGAATACTGATGTGGATCGGTTACGAGGTAGTAGCTTATTCTCATTACTGAGAGTATTTGTTGTACATATAGTTGAATATTATTTTATGTCCATTTTATGATTATTTAATTATGGTTATGTGAGGAATGGTTGTGAGAGCACGTGGGCTCACTTCAAGGTATATATTTCTCTTCCCGCTCCTGAGGGAGCATGGGGCCAACAGTGTGGTTTGCCTCCATATTAAGCATTCAGATGCTCGGGCAGTAGTGGTTTTGGTAGCAATCTGTGTTACATGGTGAGGTTGCCAGCCTCATGCACAACACCATACTAGTCGCATTGGACGACATGCATGAGTGTGTGTGTGTGTGTGATAGCTGAGTGTGTGCTCTTGCAGTAGTGGTTTCCGTAGCAACCTGTGTTACATGGTGAGATTGCCAGCCCCACGCACAACACCTTACTAGTCGCATTGGATGACACACATGAGTGTGTGTGTGTGTGTGATAGTTGATTGTGTCAGGTGGCGGCGTAGGACAGTTTGACAGGTGAGAGCGTGGTGTTTCTCATTCAGTATTATATTATGATTTTAACCAGCCGTTGCTTTGTTTGCGTTTTCAGAATAGCAATCGGGCACATGCTGGGTGTTTTGTTTAGTTTAGTTTTGTTTTGTTTTGTTGGGTTTTGTGATGTTCGCTAGTTTATTTGTTTAATGTTTGCTTTGTCACTGAATGGGTTGTAAAAATAAATATAGCCCCTGCCTCTAGAATCAAGAGTTTTATTGTTGTTCGGGTCGGTGCGAGTGTGACAAGAGAGTGATATCACACATCACAATATAATCATCATCATCATCTCGCCCACCCTATCACAATTGGCGTCGTCGGCAGGATAAGGCAGACAGTGACAACGAGCAAACAGCAAACGAACAAATATTGTAAACACCCAGCAGTGCATTCCTGCAGCAAGATGGCTAATGCGCCTGTGAAGATATTGTACGTGAAGGAGCCAGAGATAAGGTTGTTTAGTGGAGAGGGGAGACCCACTTGGCAAGAGTTTGTGGAAGATGTGGAAGCCGCGTGGAAGGTGGCGCGTTTTTGCGCAGAAGACAAGTGGGACATGATATGGAACAACGATACAATGGGTATCTAGAGAATTACGGATACATGGCGGAGCCAAGGCCAGCCCTGAGAAGTTACTGGAAATTGTCAAAAAAGCCTACAGCGAGCAACCACAAGTCAGTGAGGTGAACAGGAATTTCCCTTGGGAATATGCTGTTTATGGTGGAAGTAAAAAGCCTGAGACACTGGTCCAGATAGCAAGTGCAGAAGTTAAGAAGGAGGAGGAGGCACTCAGAGCAGAATTATCCTTCCTAAAGTCCCAGATAGCACAGATGTCAGAGGCCAGTTCGCCAGCACAAGAGGAGGTGCAGAGAAAGAGAGCACCATGCCAGCCGCGGGAACAGCCAACGCAAGACGAGGGGGTGTGTCCGCGGGAACAGCCAACGCAAGACGAGGAGGTGTGTCCGCGGGAACAGCCAACGCAAGACGAGGAGGTGTGTCCGCAGGAACCTCAACTAGACCTTCTTGCGTGTGAGAGTCAGGCTGTTGCCAAGGAAAGCTGTGAGCTGACAGCACCGATAAACGCAGTGGCACCGACAAGGCGAAAAGGGATGTGCAAGTGGTATAGTGTCCACAGGGGATGGGGTTCATCAAGCCAGATGATGGAGGTACTGATGTATTCGTAAATCAGACCAAGATCTACAGAAAGGGATTCCGGAGTCTGGCGAGGAATGAACGAGTAGAGTTTGACAGCAAACCATCGGTCCAGGGCATGGAAGCAATTTATGTATGCGGCATTGGCGGTCAAGAGTGTAAGGGCAGCAGGAAGCGACCCATGGCACAGAGGAAGCCCAGAAAGATAAGATGCTACAATTGTGGAGACTTGTCAGACCACATGGCAGCCAAGTGCCCTCAAGGCCCGCTTCCGAAGAGATGTTTTCGATGCAAGTCAACTGAACATTTGATAGCCGCCTGTCCCTCAAAGAGCTCTTTCCCGAGACGTGCTACCACAACCAGGTTTCCTTCCGGGTGCAAGCCAAGAGATGACCGTGACAACTGTCACCCTAAGGGCGCCGAGAAGATTGGTAGTCGGTTAGGGGAGGAAACTCGTCTTAAGCAGAGAGGAGGGAGTGCAAGTCAAGGTTCAGAGGAGGAGACACATCAAAAGCAGATAGTGGGGAATGTTGGCCACCGTCCACGCAAAACGAGTGTCAAGCACGTCAGGAGCAATCCCCCTACAGATTCGACAGCTACAAGCACTGACAGGCAGACGTCACCTGCAGGCAGCGATGCGGCACAGGTGTGCGAGTCTTCTAGACCACAGCAACTGCCAGCCCGACAACGTACAACTGGGGACATAACGACCAAGAGGGTCCCCAGCCGAGTTATACCGAATAGTGAATCTGAGCCCAAAGCATCGCCGCTCAGAAAGTGTCCTGCGCAGCATCAACGATCTGAGAGGTTAAAAGTGAAGCGCCGGAGGTAGTGATGTTGTCGGGACGACAACAAAATCAGGAGGGAGATGTGTGATGGGGCCGAAAAGGAGACGCCCGCCCCCTACCTGTTTCTAGGCAGATTATTTTCGATGTGCGCGAAGCATTCTGGGTTGTGAAAAGTCTGAAGTAGAAGATATGTAATGAGGCCACAATAATGCCTTTAAATTAAGTTGTGGTGTAGAATTGTGTTATATTAAATAGCTGTAGGTTTTATTTGTGTTTTCGCTATTCCTAAGCAATATATCGCGAGTGTTATTTAAGTAGCACGATTACGGCGCGCGCGGACTAAGTTGAGTGTTTAGGCTTAGCAGTCTATATAAAGCATACGAAGGCCAGCAGCGACCTTTCAGAAGTATCAGTCCAGAAGAGATAATAAACAAGACGAGAGAGATACGAAGTTAGGCTAGCCCTGTGTCGGTAGAAGGGGAACAAAGACATGACACGTGAGTTAATTTAAATTAGCGTTAGTTTTCTAGAAGTCTGAAATTATATTCAGCACGAGTCTATTTTAATGTTGAGTGATATAGATAGATGTGTTTCCAAAGGAAATGTCTTTTTAGGACATTATAATTTAGTCTTGAAATGATAGATGAGTGAAAATAATGTTTGATAGGTTTTATTAGGCACGCAAAGCCTAAATCCAGATGTGAGAATTTAGTATCAAGTATTTCATCCATCAGACCGGGCAAATTTAGTAGGAGAGTGTTTTATACATGAAACTGGACAGAAATGTTATCAGAAACTGCAATTTAGATAATATTAACTAGTTGGGAAGATGGCAACAGGGAGAGCCACGTGGTGATTGTATAAAAGCGGCGCGAGGGGTCTGCGGTAACACTCTTAGTTATCACTTAATGTTACGCAGTTTTATATTGTGTGAATTGAGACGGGGGTGGGAAGCAGATAAAGATAATGTTCCCCAGTAAAGGAAAGAGAGAGTTTTCTTGGTAAATGTTACGCCATGTGGAACGTTGTGTATTTAGTCCCAGTTTGGCTTAAGTCGAGAATAATTATATTGTATTCTTTATGTAAGAGTAATTTAGTGTATTTCACGTTTACTGATAATTCTACTGTATATTTAATGGGTTACTGTGAGGTGAGAATATGTATTTAGATTTCTGGAGAGCGCGAGACCACTCCTTTGTTGAGACATGTGTTTCTCTGGTTGCTCCCGGCGGAGCATGGAAACACCAATGTGACTGGTGTCTATCACAAGCCGACAAGAAGCATTTTTATGCTATTGCAGTGGTTGTTTCGGTAACGATGTGTTTCATGTGATGAGATTCCCAGTCGCACCAGTGGTCATATACGACACGCTTGTTGCCAGGCGCACCAGTCGTCACATACGACATGCTTCAGAATGCAGTAGCGAATACTGATGTGGATCGGTTACGAGGTAGTAGCTTATTCTCATTACTGAGAGTATTTGTTGTACATATAGTTGAATATTATTTTATGTCCATTTTATGATTATTTAATTATGGTTATGTGAGGAATGGTTGTGAGAGCACGTGGGCTCACTTCAAGATATATATTTCTCTTCCCCGCTCCTGAGGGAGCATGGGGCCAACAGTGTGGTTTGCCTCCATATTAAGCATTCAGATGCTCGGGCAGTAGTGGTTTTGGTAGCAATCTGTGTTACATGGTGAGGTTGCCAGCCTCATGCACAACACCATACTAGTCGCATTGGACGACATGCATGAGTGTGTGTGTGTGTGTGATAGCTGAGTGTGTGCTCTTGCAGTAGTGGTTTCCGTAGCAACCTGTGTTACATGGTGAGATTGCCAGCCCCACGCACAACACCTTACTAGTCGCATTGGATGACACACATGAGTGTGTGTGTGTGTGTGATAGTTGAGTGTGTCAGGTGGCGGCGTAGGACAGTTTGACAGGTGAGAGCGTGGTGTTTCTCATTCAGTATTATATTATGATTTTAACCAGCCGTTGCTTTGTTTGCGTTTTCAGAATAGCAATCGGGCACATGCTGGGTGTTTTGTTTAGTTTAGTTTTGTTTTGTTTTGTTGGGTTTTGTGATGTTCGCTAGTTTATTTGTTTAATGTTTGCTTTGTCACTGAATGGGTTGTAAAAATAAATATAGCCCCTGCCTCTAGAATCAAGAGTTTTATTGTTGTTCGGGTCGGTGCGAGTGTGACAAGAGAGTGATATCACACATCACAATATAATCATCATCATCATCTCGCACACCCTATCACAATTGGCGTCGTCGGCAGGATAAGGCAGACAGTGACAACGAGCAAACAGCAAACGAACAAATATTGTAAACACCCAGCAGTGCATTCCTGCAGCAAGATGGCTAATGCGCCTGTGAAGATATTGTACGTGAAGGAGCCAGAGATAAGGTTGTTTAGTGGAGAGGGGAGACCCACTTGGCAAGAGTTTGTGGAGGATGTGGAAGCCGCGTGGAAGGTGGCGCCTTTTTGTGCAGAAGACAAGTTAGACATGATATGGAACAACGTGACACAATGGGTATCTAGAGAATTACGGATACATGGCGGAGCCAAGGCCAGCCCTAAGAAGTTACTGGAAATTGTCAAAAAAGCCTACAGCGAGCAACCACAAGTCAGTGAGGTGAACAGGAATTTCCCTTGGGAATATGCTGTTTATGGTGGAAGTAAAAAGCCTGAGACACTGGTCCAGATAGCAAGTGCAGAAGTTAAGAAGGAGGAGGAGGCACTCAGAGCAGAATTATCCTTCCTAAAGTCCCAGATAGCACAGATGTCAGAGGCCAGTTCGCCAGCACAAGAGGAGGTGCAGAGAAAGAGAGCACCATGCCAGCCGCGGGAACAGCCAACGCAAGACGAGGGGGTGTGTCCGCGGGAACAGCCAACGCAAGACGAGGAGGTGTGTCCGCGGGAACAGCCAACGCAAGACGAGGAGGTGTGTCCGCAGGAACCTCAACTAGACCTTCTTGCGTGTGAGAGTCAGGCTGTTGCCAAGGAAAGCTGTGAGCTGACAGCACCGATAAACGCAGTGGCACTGACAAGGCGAAAAGGGATGTGCAAGTGGTATAGTGTCCACAGGGGATGGGGGTTCATCATGCCAGATGATGGAGGTACTGATGTATTCGTAAATCAGACCAAGATCTACAGAAAGGGATTCCGGAGTCTGGCGAGGAATGAACGAGTAGAGTTTGACAGCAAACCATCGGTCCAGGGCATGGAAGCAATTTATGTATGCGGCATTGGCGGTCAAGAATGTAAGGGCAGCAGGAAGCGACCCATGGCACAGAGGAAGCCCAGAAAGATAAGATGCTACAATTGTGGAGACTTGTCAGACCACATGGCAGCCAAGTGCCCTCAAGGCCCGCTTCCGAAGAGATGTTTTCGATGCAAGTCAACTGAACATTTGATAGCCGCCTGTCCCTCAAAGAGCTCTTTCCCGAGACGTGCTACCACAACCAGGTTTCCTTCCGGGTGCAAGCCAAGAGATGACCGTGACAACTGTCACCCTAAGGGCGCCGAGAAGATTGGTAGTCGGTTAGGGGAGGAAACTCGTCTTAAGCAGAGAGGAGGGAGTGCAAGTCAAGGTTCAGAGGAGGAGACACATCAAAAGCAGATAGTGGGGAATGTTGGCCACCGTCCACGCAAAACGAGTGTCAAGCACGTCAGATGCAATCCCTATACAGATTCGACAGCTACAAGCACTGACAGGCAGACGTCACCTGCAGGCAGCGATGCGGCACAGGTGTGCGAGTCTTCTAGACCACAGCAACTGCCAGCCCGACAACGTACAACTGGGGACATAACGACCAAGAGGGTCCCCAGCCGAGTTATACCGAATAGTGAATCTGAGCCCAAAGCATCGCCGCTCAGAAAGTGTCCTGCGCAGCATCAACGATCTGAGAGGTTAAAAGTGAAGCGCCGGAGGTAGTGATGTTGTCGGGACGACAACAAAATCAGGAGGGAGATGTGTGATGGGGCCGAAAAGGAGACGCCCGCCCCCTACCTGTTTCTAGGCAGATTATTTTCGATGTGCGCGAAGCATTCTGGGTTGTGAAAAGTCTGAAGTAGAAGATATGTAATGAGGCCACAATAATGCCTTTAAATTAAGTTGTGGTGTAGAATTGTGTTATATTAAATAGCTGTAGGTTTTATTTGTGTTTTCGCTATTCCTAAGCAATATATCGCGAGTGTTATTTAAGTAGCGCGATTACGGCGCGCGCGGACTAAGTTGAGTGTTTAGGCTTAGCAGTCTATATAAAGCCTACGAAGGCCAGCAGCGACCTTTCAGAAGTATCAGTCCAGAAGAGATAACAAACAAGACGAGAGAGATACGAAGTTAGGCTAGCTCTGTGTCGGTAGAAGGGGAACAAAGACATGACACGTGAGTTAATTTAAATTAGCGTTAGTTTTCTAGAAGTCTGAAATTATATTCAGCACGAGTCTATTTTAATGTTGAGTGATATAGATAGATGTGTTTCCAAAGGAAATGTCTTTTTAGGACATTATAATTTAGTCTTGAAATGATAGATGAGTGAAAATAATGTTTGATAGGTTTTATTAGGCACGCAAAGCCTAAATCCAGATGTGAGAATTTAGTATCAAGTATTTCATCCATCAGACCGGGCAAATTTAGTAGGAGAGTGTTTTATACATGAAACTGGACAGAAATGTTAGAAACTGCAATTTAGATAATATTAACTAGTTGGGAAGATGGCAACAGGGAGAGCCACGTGGTGATTGTATAAAAGCGGCGCGAGGGGTCTGCGGTAACACTCTTAGTTATCACTTAATGTTACGCAGTTTTATATTGTGTGAATTGAGACGGGGGTGGGAAGCAGATAAAGATAATGTTCCCCAGTAAAGGAAAGAGAGAGTTTTCTTGGTAAATGTTACGCCATGTGGGACGTTGTGTATTTAGTCCCAGTTTGGCTTAAGTCGAGAATAATTATTGTATTCTTTATGTAAGAGTAATTTAGTGTATTTCACGTTTATTGATAATTCTACTGTATATTTAATGGGTTACTGTGAGGTGAGAATATGTATTTAGATTTCTGGAGAGCGCGAGACCACTCCTTTGTTGAGACATGTGTTTCTCTGGTTGCTCCCGGCGGAGCATGGAAACACCAATGTGACTGGTGTCTATCACAAGCCGACAAGAAGCATTTTTATGCTATTGCAGTGGTTGTTTTGGTAACGATGTGTTTCATGTGATGAGATTCCCAGTCGCACCAGTGGTCATATACGACACGCTTGTTGCCAGGCGCACCTGTCGTCACATACGACATGCTTCAGAATGCAGTAGCGAATACTGATGTGGATCGGTTACGAGGTAGTAGCTTATTCTCATTACTGAGAGTATTTGTTGTACATATAGTTGAATATTATTTTATGTCCATTTTATGATTATTTAATTATGGTTATGTGAGGAATGGTTGTGAGAGCACGTGGGCTCACTTCAAGATATATATTTCTCTTCCCCGCTCCTGAGGGAGCATGGGGCCAACAGTGTGGTTTGCCTCCATATTAAGCATTCAGATGCTCGGGCAGTAGTGGTTTTGGTAGCAATCTGTGTTACATGGTGAGGTTGCCAGCCTCATGCACAACACCATACTAGTCGCATTGGACGACATGCATGAGTGTGTGTGTGTGTGTGTGATAGCTGAGTGTGTGCTCTTGCAGTAGTGGTTTCCGTAGCAACCTGTGTTACATGGTGAGATTGCCAGCCCCACGCACAACACCTTACTAGTCGCATTGGATGACACACATGAGTGTGTGTGTGTGTGTGATAGTTGAGTGTGTCAGGTGGCGGCGTAGGACAGTTTGACAGGTGAGAGCGTGGTGTTTCTCATTCAGTATTATATTATGATTTTAACCAGCCGTTGCTTTGTTTGCGTTTTCAGAATAGCAATCGGGCACATGCTGGGTGTTTTGTTTAGTTTAGTTTTGTTTTGTTTTGTTGGGTTTTGTGATGTTCGCTAGTTTATTTGTTTAATGTTTGCTTTGTCACTGAATGGGTTGTAAAAATAAATATAGCCCCTGCCTCTAGAATCAAGAGTTTTATTGTTGTTCGGGTCGGTGCGAGTGTGACAAGAGAGTGATATCACACATCACAATATAATCATCATCATCATCTCTCGCCCACCCTATCACATTTCCTTTAATAATAGCCTTTAATACTTGTTTGTATAGCTGTGTATTATTGTTAAAGTACCATCACACCACACTTGCATATCCCTAGACATTGGACGTAGCTATCATTCATAGTAGTCAAGAATAAGTCTGCTTGAGGCTATAAGGTGGTAGCTGAAAGGTATCCTGATAACTCAACCCCAAATTTGTTAGAATCAGGGACCTTCACAGCTGGCCTCATTCAGTACAATAAGGAAACATATCAACAACATTTCATAACATCAAAACCCACCACGATAATAATATCGAACGACACAGTAACTTTTGAAAGTAATAAAATAAGGAACTTTACCACGAAGACGAATTGATGAAAATATTGCAAATTTATTAAAGAACAAACAAGAACCCATGCGGAGCATCCAATAACTAATATTGCAGCAGTAGCTCTTTTACGCACCTGTGAAGCCTCCCAACAATATTGTCCTCATTTTAAAAACTAAGAAATCCCCAGATTAACCCAAAAGCTATCGCACGGCATCTCTAACATCTTGCCTGGGTTAAATTGCTGAAAGAATGATAAACACACGTCTCTATTGGTTCCTTGAGAGTTCCAGTATTCTGTGTCATGAACAGGCAGGCTTCAGAACCAGCAGCTGCATAGAAGACCCAGCTTTTTCGGTTGATGCAAAGAACTCATGACGGCTTTCAGAATAAGAAAAATATTGTGGCCATCTTCTTTGACCTCCAGCAGGCCTATGATCGTGCATGGAGAAAACGCCTCCTAATGAAGATGATTGGCATAGGAATACATGGCAAGTTATTCTTCTTCTTCTTTGTTCACCCTCAGATGTCAACTTTAATAATTTCAAAGAAAGCAGTGGTCAACCTGAGGCTATTGATATCTCCGTAGATTTTCTCCAGCAATGGTACTGGTGATGGCCATATGCATTTTCTCTGTTCCTCATATGTTGGGCACCTTTAAAGCAGATGTTCGGCAGTCATTTTATCGGTGCCACAGTCGCTCTCATCAGGAGTTCCTATCTTTAATTTCTTGAATAGATGGTATCTCAATCTTCCCATTTTGACAGCGCCACAGTGACACTCATCAGTAGTTCCTATCTTTAATGTAAGTTATTAAACTGAATAAAGTATTTTTAGATTGATCGAACAATCCAGACAAAGATAAACGATGCAGTCTCATCTAAAGAAGTCTTAGAGGAGGGCTTACCACAAGGCTCATCATTTAGCTTCACTCTATTTCTCATCTATATCAATGACTTAGCTGACCAGATCAAAGTCGAAAAAGCTCTTTACGCTGATGACATGGCAATATGGCAGACAGTGGAGCTCAGAGACTAAATGAAGACTTTAGAAGACTGCATTAGTACTGCCAAACATGGAAACTAAAGGTCGACTATACAAAGACTGTGTACACTATCTTTACCAAAAGCCATAAAGTAGCCAAATAATATCAACCTGTGGCTAGACAAACATCAAGTGACAAAAGAAGAACATCGCACACATCTTGCAGTCACACTTGATCAGCAGCTCAACCTCAAGAACCAAATAGAGAATACAAAGAACAAAGCACTGAGGCGATTACAACTATTGAAGAGGCTTGCTGGCACTTCATGGGGATCAGACAAGGATACTTTGAGAGGCTTGTACCTTGGTTATGTCCATTCTGCGATAGAATACAACTTACTGCTCCAAGACAAACCTAGACTCTCTTGACAGAGTGCAAAGCAATGCCTTTCGATTAATTAGTTGAGCCATGAGATCAACTCCAACTGCTGCATGTGAAATACACACAAATGTGGAACCCCTTGGGTCGCGGAGGGATAAAACTGCTTTAGAAGTTTATGACAGATGTAAGAGAATGAACCGAAACCACCCCAATAGACACCTTGCAGAAAACTGGGAACACAAGCAAAGAATAAAACACAAGTGAGTCTTACAACATGTCTATGAAATTCAGGATAGATACCACCTCCCAGAAAGAAGACAAGATATGAAGAAAATAGTACAGAATGTACCACCACATACTCGCTTAAAAACATCAGAAGTAGAAATAAAATTAGTAGATGGAACAACCAAACACTCTGACCCAATCAGTCTTATGAGTGCATCACAACGAACCATTGATGCCTACCCTGAAGAATGGTTGCATGTCTATACTGACGGATCTGCATTTAAGGCCGTCGTACATCTTTTTTAGATATGTTTGAGAGATATCTGGTCCCGTCTGAGTACAGTAAAATGTGGGGTATATGAGAAAGAAAGGTGTTAGAATAGATTCCACGAGTGAATAGATTAAGGTGAAGATCTGTCTCTGGACTGAATGGTTTCTCTAGTCCAGCCTATCTATACGACTATCTTTAGTGTAAGTATAATTATATGTTAACTACTCACACACACACAATTATGTGACAACAAGACACACAAACGTGAAAACTGTGGTAAATGGATATGGGTCTTACCAACACACTAAATTAAGTTTGTTTAGTTTATTATCACTTAAACTTTACAACATCAAACATACAGAAATCAATATAATCAAGTTTACAGACATAGGAAAATAACCCAACAAGTGAATAAATAAACAAACAACACACAAAGGTATGATCAAGCACTCAGTGGGAAAATAAAGAAGTAGAAGACCAGACAACAGAAAAACAACAGAAGTGATAGGCTTACCGGGATCGAACCAGGACCTTCCGAACGGCCCCCACCGGTTAGCCTCGGAAGCGAATCGTCACTATCCAGTCTGCCAGCTAAGCATTGCACAAATAATGCTTAACCGACAGAGGTCTAGCACGAACTCCCACGCGACCAGGATATGTACCATAGGACGACCCAGACTAATTATAGTCGCAATCACTGCTACTGTTCCACTATTAAACAGTATAGGCCAGATTACACAAGACAAAGGCCTTAATACTGTGTCTAGTAAATGATAGAAGAATGAGAAAAGTAAAGGACAGAATGCAGGTTTCTTGTATTTTATAAACGTATAAACATATAAGGAGGGGAACCCGAGGCCTGTAAACAGTAAATAAATAAACAAACAACACACAAAGGTATGATCAGGCAATTAGTGGGAAAATAAAGAAGTAGAAGACTAGACAACAGAAAAACAACAGGGGAAGGGCACTTGTTGGGTTATAAACGTATAAACATATAAGGAGGGGAACCCGAGGCCTGTAAAAAACTGGCTTCAAAATATGAGTCAGACAGGCAGCGAAATTCGTGGGAGGGGGGGGGGGGGGGGGGTTTCGTAGCAAAATTATAAACACTAAATGGGGAAGCAAAGGTGGTCGGATTTCTGTAGGATTACTGAAGCTCTATTATACGTCACAGGCCACCATCAAAGCAGGTTATGGAGTCTACATATGTTACCCAGATGGATCCTCCGACAAGCTGTTTGATGCTTGCGGGGAGTTATGCTCAAACTACGAAGCTGAAATCATTGCACTGGAAACAGCCGTATACCCTCTGAAAACTGTATTCGATGCCTTTCCCTCAAAGGTTCAAAACTTTGTAATCTTTACTGATTCAATGTCTGCCCTTCAAGCTTTGGAAGGCAGTGGACATTTTAGAACTGAATTAGCCAAATTAATCATGGATGATGATCAGCTTATCACTTCCTATGGCATCAGAATAGTTATGCAGTGGATCCCTGATCACTCAAATTCACCAAGCAATGACAGAGCTGACATATTAGCAAAGAAAGGAACAAGACAAGAACAACTACTCACAGCAACAACTCTCCAAACAGCCAAATCACTCATACGAATGTAGTGGATTTTGATGGTATTGTATGGTTGATGTTACCTAGTGTGATGTATGAGGTCAGCTGTGAAGGCTCCTGAAATGAATATAGATGTGAATTACAGAAGGCCCTTCTTGCTACCACTTACGACCTCACACATATCTTTTTTTTCTAATGAATGTGGCTACGTTAAAAATCTAGGGTACTGATATGTTAGGTGTTGTGGTAGATTACACACACACAGAGAGATATTTAAGAAGTCTAATAATATTAGTAAAATTTATGACACACTGAACTAACTCAGGCTGTTTTAGTTTTACAAATTAATCTTTTGATAAATTTATTTTGTTCTGAACCAAATGGTTAGTTGGTCAGAACATGAGAAATATTATGGAGTCATAAATGGAATGCAAAATCATGATATAATAAAATGGAAAATGTGTACTTAATTATTTCAAATGACTGGTTAATAATAATTATATTAAGATAGTCACAGGAGAACTTATTACTAGATATGCTGTTGGGATGGTGTCATCACTCCTAGTCTATGACTGCCAAACATTGTCCGTTGACTTAAGGGATAAATATATATAGTTTAATTTCCCCAATGTCATGGCTTCATTTAATGTTGAATTGGGAATAATTTAGTGAAAATGTCGTTGGTGAAAGTCCAGCAGGCCAGATATGACTTATCTGCCTGCATCGATCCTGTACAGAAGTCTGGTGGCCCCACCTCTCCGTGCAGGGGGCAAAATACGGCTGCTCTGACACAATGACAGACTGTTCTGGTCCACACTTGTATATATTAATACATCATTTGACACCGCTTTGGTGCCAAATTGAAACTCACAGTTCTGAAACAAAAGTATTGGTCATGTGTCAGAACTCTATCCTCTGAACCACTTCTGCACACAACACTACACACAACAACACCACATAGACTAGGTCAGATCTCTCTGACCACACAGCACATCTTACCAAGTTGGTTTCACATAGTATCAGTTCCCCAAGACTACATTACATCTGAGATATGTTCAATAGCTTCCTGCTATTAAATAAGATAGGTGATATGTTCCACTGATCTCAACACTAGATCCTTTTCATAGTTTTATTTAGGCGTGCCTATATATTTTCTTTGTATGTATGTCTCTAGACCCTGATCTAGGGCTGGGGATCTAGAGCAAACACTTACTTGTCGTAATCATTTTTATGATATGGCAGTATCAATCACTCGAATTATTAAAATATACAGAATAAGTATTATTCCTTCTTACCAGAATTCAGAATTGAGAACACAGTTAAAGTTTGCTAGCAAAACTCAGCTGAGCTGCTGGCCGTATGATGGCGTCCCACTTATAAAGTTATATTCTTATGGAATCAACACCATCCTGGATTCAAACTGCGTCTCTGAACAGACTTATGTTAAATGGCAAACTTTCACCTCTCTATCACGCTACTATAAAATGCGTTGACCAATCGCCGACTTCCCCCCTAACTTTCAAATTGGCAACCAAAAGTCACTTCAGTCAAATCTCAGTCAAGTATGTATTACGGTCTGTTAGTCCGTCTGCCTCTACTTGTTTTTTCATAAAAACACACTTGGTTTTTCATGCATTTCCTACACGAATCTGCTACTAAGTTATTTTTAGCTACAATTCTCCACCACATTCCCTCTCTTTAATTACAGCTCGATTTTTACGTTTGCAGACTCAAGGCCAAGATTTTTGTTACTTTTAGTGACATGGGTTAACAGTGCAGTCGCTTGTCTGTTATGAACAATACAGTCTTTTGTCAATATCTTCCTTATTATCTATCCGTCTGTATAATTGAAAGCATATTATTTCTCTGCTCAAGATGGGCTATCAAACTAGCTAGGTTTTATTTTCATAACTCTATTATTAAGAAAAAACGTATTTTTTTCTCAAGTTTAAATTTTGAAATTTGTTCGAGATCCTTCCCTCATGTGTTTTGCCGCGGCATTCAAATAAAGACCAAGTATCGAAAACATCCAAGAAATGACTGTCTCGACTACGAGCTAAGGTCCTTTTCCTTACTTGTGTCAACTAGGGGACGTGAATTTTTTTTCCTTTCACCCCCCCATTGCGTCTTTTTGCCGTTCGAACTTCAAACACGTGTTCAGTCAGATTTTCCCTTTTTTTGTGTCCTCCGTTCTCTCCCGTCTACAAAGGGTCACCGTTTCGTCTGCACTTCTAACTTGTTAGTTTTAAATGGCGGTGGGAAAGTCTGGCGTGGGCGAGCATGTCTCCTAGTATCTTACGCATTATTTTTAACCCTACATTTCATCATTAATTTTGGAGATATTTTAACGTTGTATCATTGTGACATAATCACACATGTCCCCACCTGAGAACATGCACTACGGCAAGTTCCAAAACCAGTGATACACATAGATAAAATCTCTCCTCACGCCTGCCACTATCTAATCTTGATCACAGGGGTGCCGACTGAGAAAATCTGCACCGACATTTAATTTGCCTGGGATGTATTCAATAATAAACTGATAAGGTTGCAACAATAAAGACCACCTCAGCAATCTTGCGTTTTCATGCTTAGCCTGAGATAAGAATACGAGGGGCTGATGATCCGTCTGGACCACAAAAGTCCTACCATACAGATAGATTTGGAACTTCTTTATTGCCCAGATTAACGCTAAACATTCCTTTTCACTTGTAGAATATCCTTGTTCCGCTTTATTCAATTTGCGGCTTGCATAAGCGACTGGGTTCAGTTCCCCATCGGGTGAAGATGACCTCTGCAACAAGGCCGCCCCGAGGCCTACATTACTTGCATCTGTTCTCACCACAAAGTCCTGTGTCAAATCAGGCAATTTGAGAATAGGCTTGCTAGTGAGTTTTTCCTTTAATTCTTGGAAAGCTAATTCACATTGCGCAGTCCAAATAATTTTATCTGGAAGTCCCTTGCGAGTCAGATCAGTCAGAGGAGCACAAATAGAGTTAAAATTTTTGATGTATTTTTGATAAAATCCGCATAACGACACGAATGATCGCACGTCCTTTTTTGTTTGTGGTCTAGGTGCTCTCTGCAATTTCTCCAAGTTCTTGGGATCAGGGGTCATGTTACCCTGATATACAGTGTGTCCCAAGAATTCCAACTCTTTGCATCCAATACAACATTTTGTTGGCCTAGCAGTTAAGTTCGCCTCCCTAAGCCTATTAAATAACATTTTTAGAGCGTCAATGTGTTCTTCAAATGTCTCTGTGGCGACGAGAATATCATCCATGAAATTCGTGATACATGGGTTATTCAGGGGATCCAACAATTTGCGCATCATCCTTGAAAATACACTCGGAGCATTTTTCAGTCCGAATGGTAGCATGTTGAATTCATAATGTCCTTCCGATGTGCTAAACGCTAATTAAGGCCTCACTTCAGGCTTCACTGGAATCTGGTAATAGCCTTTACTAAGATCCACCTTTGAAAAGTATTTTGCCTTGTTTAATCTGGCAAATAACTGTTTTGTGTCTGGTAATGGATCCACTTGTCCTTCTGTGACAGCATTCAGTTTCCTGTAATCTATGCACAGTCTGTGTTCCCCAGACGGTTTTCTCAACAAAACGACACTGGAGCTAAAAGATGATTCACTGTGTGAAATAATCCCCTCCTTCAACAAATAATCTATTTCTTCCTTCAATGCCTTCTCCTTCGCGAACGGAATAGAATAGGCTCTCATACAGATTGGGTTTGAGTCTACCAGTTTCATGTCATACTGTAGCAAATTTGTATGGCCTGGTTTATCTGTTAATACATCTGTATGTTCCTCCAGAACCTGTTGAACTCTCTCCCTCTGATTTTTAGTCAGGTGCTTACTGACTTTTACTTGTGCCGCTGTTTCACAAGGATTTAATGGGTATTCATGCGAGGTGAGTGGTTCCTTTTGCATTTGAGTTGCGATAGCCAAGGTCAGTAAGGGGGTGCTTTCCTGGAGTGGTCTGTCCAGATACTTCTTTAACAGGTTTACATGATAAACTTTCTCCTTCCCCTTTTTGTCAATTTTATAGTTTGTTCTAGACACCTTCTCTAGAACCGTATATGGACCTTGCCATCCAATTTGTAATTTATTCTGGCTGCCGGGTAGTAGAAGAAGCACCTTCTCTCCCACAGCTAGTTCTCTGTCCTTTGCCTTCCTATTAAAATATGCTGCATGTTTCTTCCTGGCTTGTCTCAAATTATCATTTGCCAGTTTCCATCCAGCTTTCAGACGAGTGGTCAGTTCGTTCACGTATTGATAGGATGAGGTAACAGTCTCTTCTGCCTTCTCATCTGTCCAGGTCCTTAATAGTGCTACATCTGGACTTGTAAATTTTTATACTGATTTTTCATGGCACCCATCGGATCCCTTCCATTAGAAGCTTTATAATGAGGACTTTTCTTCCTAGAATCATCACTCACAAATCGACCACTACCAATTTTTTTCTTGGGTTTATCTCCCCACTTTAGATTGCTTATGAGAGATCTTCGCTCTCTTTTAGTTTCATCCAGTTTATATAACTCTGACCGAGGGATTGTCAGTTTATTCTGGGTTAAATTTCTTCTTTGTACTCGTCGCATAGTGGCCATGTTAATCCATTCAAGTGAAGACTGGGTGTGAAAAGGGGGCTCCCATTGCACTTTGTCTACCTGAGTATAATAATTTTTCCTTCCAGGTCTAAGAGTGCCCCGTGGCGTTTCTAGGTCCTGCACATATTTTTCCTTTGTGGGTGTTCCCTCATGAAATACGCCACATGCTTCTACAAAGTTTTCAATATCGACATTTACGTCGGGCCAATAGTATTTTCGAGCAACTTTTTGGCAGATGGTACCGACTTTTTCATGGTCACCATCTTTTCCAGCATGTAAGCTCCTTATTAAATTTGCCCTATATACCTTGGGAAGAACCAACTGTCCGTGACCAGTGGATCTAGTTCCTGTCTTCCTGTATAATAGTCTGTTCTTCATAAAATATTCTCCCTTGCTTGGAGGTGTGTGGCATTTGGGCAATTTTTTAAAACATGGCTTGAGTGTCCTATCCTCAGCCTGCGCCTTCCTCATCTCCTCTGGATGAGCATTTATAGGTTCACCTTCTTCCTCCTTTTTCTGTGACCTGGTCTGCACTGTCGCCATGATCACAGGTCTCTCGGGATTCCCCAAGAAGACGTATCTACACCCCAATATCAGAGGGTAGATTGGTTCATCTATCACTGCTGCTCTGATCTCTCCTTCCACATAGCGAGTTTTCACCGTTATCCTTGCGATGGGAAGTGTCATGAGTGGTATGTCCTTAGTCGCCCCTTGTATTTCCACTGTTTCTGTGGTATACTGACTTGGGTCCACTAGGCTAGACTTCACAACTGAATCATAATCCAATCCTGTATCATAAAGGCACCTTATGGTGACCCCATTACAAATAACATCCTCACAAACTGGGGGGTAATAAGGTTCCTGCTGTCCATTAGGATTAACCTTTAATCTTTGAGTCCCCGACTTCATTGCAGCAATGTTTGAAGGTTTCCTTCTACAAAATTCGGTGTTATGGTTATCTTTCTTGCACCATTTGCACCATCTTTTTCCTTGGTTAAACGGTTTTCTTTCATTGTATTTTTGGTCATTGAACTGTGAGTTTCTGTCTCGATAGTCATTTCTTGGCCGTTCAAAGTTTGTCCTGCTTTTATTACCCTGTTCTCTATTTTCAAATTTATTAAATGGCTGTGGAGCTTTAAAAGTTTCTATGTGCTTCTTTTTATTGCCACTTACCTCTGCCTGGGCTGCCTGATACCTCTCAGCGACATTTAAAACCTCCCCCAACTTCTCTGCACCTTGTTCCATGAGAAATTTTCTCATGTCTGGAGCCATGGACTCTCTCAATTGCTCTAGCATGATCATCTCTTTAAGATCTTGGGTCTTCCCCAGAGCAGTCCATTTCTCCAAATAGGTTTCCAGTCTGGCAGAGAATTGGTGGTATGTCTCCCCAGACAACAGTTTGGCATTTCTAAATTTCTTACGATAAAATTCACCATTTTTTTCGTACCTCAATAACAAAGCCTGCTTTAACATGTCATAATTGTCTTGGTCTTCTCTGTTCATTTTTGCGAAGACTTCATAAGAAGTACTTCTCAGTCCCTGTGATAACTTTAAACTCCACCTCTCTCTCTCTAACCCATATGTAGTAGCTAATAACTCAAAACGACTGAGGTACCCCTCGATGTCATCGTCTTTTTCAACAAAATGGTCTAAATGAAACCCCATAGCTGAGTTTGAGGCTCCCTGACTGGGCGTAGCATCTGAGGCAAAAGGGCTGGCACCATTTTCAGGAGCCTGGCCTTGTAACTCCAGCTCCCTTAGTCGTAATTCGTGCTCCCTTTGCAACCTTCTATCTTCTGCCTCCCTTTGCTGTCGTTTTTCTTCTGCCTCTAATGCTTTAGCCTCTTTGTCAGCCTCAATCTGCAGTCTCTTCTCTTCAGCCAACCTTTCAGATTCTAATTTTCTTTCGGCCTCTTTTTCTAATCTTCTTTCTTCCCGTTCAATATACTTATCACATTCAGCAGTTACATACTGAATTAAAACCTGACCATCCATTCCCATATCCTTCGCCGTTAGCACAGCAGCTGATCTGAACTTTGCTAACTCCGCCATCACACAAATTAACAATGATCAGGGCAAAAATCCAACCAATAAATAACTAAAGTAATTCCAATTACTATAGAGTACAGTAATTCTAATTAGCCAGTTAAATAATTAATTACCACTGGCTGTGAAGATTCACCAACTTTTATTTTCACTTTCAATTTTAAGGGACACTTTTAATTTTTACAATTTGTTCCCCTGATTTAATTCTCCCACCAGGAGATCCTAATATTACTGATAAGCTAATTATCCCTGGAAGAGACCCCAATATATGTAGTGGATTTTGATGGTATTGTATGGTTGATGTTACCTAGTGTGATGTATGAGGTCAGCTGTGAAGGCTCCTGAGATAAATATAGATGTGAATTACAGAAGGCCCTTCTTGCTACCACTTACGACCTCACACATATCTTTTTTTTTTCTAATGAATGTGGCTACGTTAAAAATCTAGGGTACTGATATGTTAGGTTTTGTGGTAGATTACACACACACACAGAGATATTTAAGAAGTCTAATAATATTAGTAAAATTTATGACACACTGAACTAACTCAGGCTGTTTTAGTTTTACAAATTAATCTTTTGATAAATTTATTTTGTTCTGAACCAAATGGTTAGTTGGTCAGAACATGAGAAATATTATGGAGTCATAAATGGAATGCAAAATCATGATATAATAAAATGGAAAATGTGTACTTAATTATTTCAAATGACTGGTTAATAATAATTATATTAAGATAGTCACAGGAGAACTTATTACTAGATATGCTGTTGGGATGGTGTCATCACTCCTAGTCTATGACTGCCAAACATTGTCCGTTGACTTAAGGGATAAATATATACAGTTTAATTTCTCCAATGTCATGGCTTCATTTAATGTTGAATTGGGAATAATTTAGTGAAAATGTCGTTGGTGAAAGTCCAGCAGGCCAAATATGACTTATCTGCCTGCATCGATCCTGTACAGAAGTCTGGTGGCCCCACCTCTCCGTGCAGGGGGCAAAATACGGCTGCTCTGACACAATGACAGACTGTTCTGGTCCACACTTGTATATATTAATACATCATTTGACACCGCTTTGGTGCCAAATTGAAACTCACAGTTCTGAAACAAAAGTATTGGTCATGTGTCAGAACTCTATCCTCTGAACCACTTCTGCACACAACACTACACACAACAACACCACATAGACTAGGTCAGATCTCTCTGACCACACAGCACATCTTACCAAGTTGGTTTCACATAGTATCAGTTCCCAAGACTACATTACATCTGAGATATGTTCAATAGCTTCCTGCTATTAAATAAGATAGGTGATATGTTCCACTGATCTCAACACTAGATCCTTTTCATAGTTTTATTTAGGCGTGCCTATATATTTTCTTTGTATGTATGTCTCTAGACCCTGATCTAGGGCTGGGGATCTAGAGCGAACACTTACTTGTCGTAATCATTTTTATGATATGGCAGTATCAATCACTCGAATTATTAAAATATACAGAATAAGTATTATTCCTTCTTACCAGAATTCAGAATTGAGAACACAGTTAAAGTTTGCTAGCAAAACTCAGCTGAGCTGCTGGCCGTATGATGGCGTCCCACTTATAAAGTTATATTCTTATGGAATCAACACCATCCTGGATTCAAACTGCGTCTCTGAACAGACTTATGTTAAATGGAAAACTTTCACCTCTCTATCACGCTACTATAAAATGCGTTGACCAATCGCCGACTTCCCCCCTAACTTTCAAATTGGCAACCAAAAGTCACTTCAGTCAAATCTCAGTCAAGTATGTATTACGGTCTGTTAGTCCGTCTGCCTCTACTTGTTTTTTCATAAAAACACACTTGGTTTTACATGCATTTCCTACACGAATCTGCTACTAAGTTATTTTTAGCTACAATTCTCCACCACATTCCCTCTCTTTAATTACAGCTCGATTTTCACGTTTGCAGACCCAAGGCCAAGATTTTGGTTACTTTTAGTGACATGGGTTAACAGTGCAGTCGCTTGTCTGTTATGAACAATACAGTCTTTTGTCAATATCTTCCTTATTATCTATCCGTCTATATAATTGAAAGCATATTATTTCTCTGCTCAAGATGGGCTATCAAACTAGCTAGGTTTTATTTTCATAACTCTATTATTAAGAAAAAACGTATTTTTTTCTCAAGTTTAAATTTTGAAATTTGTTCGAGATCCTTCCCTCATGTGTTTTGCCGCGGCATTCAAATAAAGACCAAGTATCGAAAACATCCAAGAAATGACTGTCTCGACTACGAGCTAAGGTCCTTTTCCTTACTTGTGTCAACTAGGGGACGTGAATTTTTTTTCCTTTCACCCCCCATTGCGTCTTTTTGCCGTTCGAACTTCAAACACGCGTTCAGTCAGATTTTTCCTTGTTTTTGTGTCCTCCGTTCTCTCCCGTCTACAAAGGGTCACCGTTTCGTCTGCACTTCTAACTTGTTAGTTTTAAATGGCGGTGGGAAAGTCTGGCGTGGGCGAGCATGTCTCCTAGTATCTTACGCATTATTTTTAACCCTACATTTCATCATTAATTTTGGAGATATTTTAACGTTGTATCATTGTGACATCATCACAACGAACAACAAAGAAACGTGGCTGAATAGATGGGCCATGGGAAACACCGGGAGAGAGGTTTACAGACACATGACTGGTCCTGATCCTAATGACAACATTGCTCATCTTACAAGGAGGGATCAGAGCACTTCTTCTTCCTTCTTCCTCGTTCGTCCTGAAAAGGACGTTAGATGCGTTGTGTCCGTTTACAGCGAAGCTGCGATATTTGCGCCTTTCGGCCGACACATCCGACTTCAGCACGGCATTTTTTGGGACCGGGTTTGCCTTCCCACTTCGAACCCTACTCTATTAATAGTCACTTGAAAAGAATCCAACCACAACACTCTCCAGAGTGCCAGCTATGTAACTACCCCTACGAAACTGTTGACCACCATCTCATTGAGTGCCCAGATGATGTTAGGAAAATGCTCCTTCCTCCGAGGCCAGATAAGTGGAACACCTTGTACGGAGAAACAAGACAACTTGCGAAAACATGCAGATATCACTACTGGGCCAAAGGGCGAGAGCCCAAGCGCCAATGGATCAATAACAACAACAACAACAACAGATAATACAATGCTTTCATGAATATTTACTTTTAAATGTTATGAATTAATGCCTTGCTTCATCTTTCTCTCTCTACCTCTCTTTGTGTGTGTGTGTACGCGTGCGTGCGTGCGTATGTGTGTGTCTCAAATTTGTGAATGTTAATGTAACTACTTACCGCTGAAGTTAAGAATGTATTAATCTGAAGGAAAAAAATACACTTTTAAAAATTGCATTATTGCAGGGCAGAAATGTAAAATGGCAATAGTGTCTATTTCTTTACCCTGGCCCTGATAGTGATTACATTCGTTCGTTCATTTGTTCTGCTTAATCACCATCTCAGCAGAAATCTTACTCTGTTCAACTGAACTGTCGGTTACAATTACAGTATTTTGTTAATGTAATTTTATTTTCCATTTTGTGATTTATTTATTCCATAGGGTTAATTACAACTGATTCCTCTTGGCGATGACTAGTTACATTAGAATTTGTTGTTTGCTTATTTCTTGACTATGTACAGTTCACAATATTTTGTTGTTGCAAGTTTTCACATGTCTCATGTTGCTGTTCTTCTTCTTCGATCCTTAACCACCGACCGTCAAAGCAGTCAGTGGCCATCACGCCTAGTGGCGTCTTGTAGGGCAACAACAAATTGATTCCACTTTGCACGGTCGGTGGCCATCCTTCGTACAGTGCCCCAACTCCGGTTCATTCTTTGCATCTCAGCCTCCACAGTCCTCCGCCAGGTTGTTTTTGGTCGGCCTCTTTTTCGTTTTCCTTCAGGGGTCCAAAGCATAGCTGTTCTTGTGATGGCATCGGGGTCTCTTCTGAGGACATGACCAACCCAGCTCCAGCGTCTGCCAGCTATGATGGTGTGCATGTCCTCTTGCTTGCTACGAGTAAGCAGATCTTGGTTGGTGATGGTATTCGGCCAAAAAATGCGGTCAATTTTTCTTAGGCATGTTGTGTGAAAAGAGGACAATTTTGACATTTCCTTCTCTGTGACTCTCCAGCATTCCGCACCATAGAGAAGCACAGAAAGCACGCAGCTCTGGTATAATCTTAATTTTGTGCTTGTGCTGTATTGGGAGAACTTCCAGATGTTATTTAGGCTAAAGAAGGCTGTTCTTGCCTTATTCGTTCTGATGTTGATGTCTTTGCCTGCCCCACCGTCTGGTGTTACTATGCTTCCTAGGTATGTGAAGGTATCTGTCTGTACCAATTGCTGATTCCTTACTGATATGGGCTCAGGGTTGCTCACATTTAGCGTCATGACCTCAGACTTCTTTAAATTGATGTTCAAGCCCACCTGCTGGCTAAATTTATTAAGTCTATCCGTTTTTTCCTGGATGTGTTAATGATAATGTGCCAGCAGTGCAATGTCATCTGCATATTCCAGATCTTCCAATGTAGAAAATGTAGTCCATCTTATTCCTCTTGGACTGCCCACTGTTGTCTGGCGCATCACCCAGTCTATGACTGTTAAAAAAAGAGTGGTTGATAAGGGGCATCCCTGTCGTACTCCTGTCTTCACCTCGAAGGTTAGGTTGCTCTGCCCAACACTACACGTAAAGTTGGCATAGAGGCTTTTTATGATTGCCACTATGCAGCTTGGAATTCCATAAGCCCTCAGTATTTTCCATAAACTGTCCCTATGTATGCTGTCAAAAGCCTTTTCAAAATCAACAAAATTTTTGTAAAGCTGTCTTTGCCATTCTGAGCACTGCTCTATAATGTTCCTGAGAGTGAATATATGGTCTACACATCTTCTGTTCTTTCTAAATCCTGCTTGTTCTTTCCTCAGTTTGTAGTCTACTGCCTTTGAAATTCTCTGTAAAATTATCCTGCCTAGTATTTTGCTGGGAACTGAGAGAAGAGTGATTCCTCTCCAATTATTGCAGTCTGCAAGATCTCCCTTTTTGGGCAATTTGACAATTATTCCTTTGTTCCACTCTGATGGTGTTGTCCCCGTTTTCCACACTTGTGCAAATAGTGGTTCTAATAGTTCTGCTGCTAGCTCAGGGTCTGTCTTAAATAGCTCTGCATTTAAGTTATCATGGCCAGGAGCTTTACCGTTCTTTAACCCTTTGATTGCTGTGATGATTTCTTCTTTTCGTGGAATGTCTGTATTTACATCTAGATCGTTTTCAGCCTCAGGAACATTCAATTGTGTCTCTGGTATTTCCTTGTTCAGAGTTTCTCTGAAGTGCTCTGCCCATCTTGTTTCCTGTCCCTCTGCTGTCTTGATGAGATTTCCTTGCTTATCTCTTACTAATGTAATATTGTTTGCACCTTGTTTTCCGCTGATGAATTTAGTTATTTTGTATACTGTGCTTTGTTCATTTCTCAGTGCTGCCTCTTCTGCCTGTTTTGCAAGATCGTCTAGGAAATTCCTTTTGTTGGCTCGGGTTTGGCGTTTAACTTCCCTGTCCAGCTGGCTGTACTGTTCGCTATATAGTTGCTTTAACCTGGGGGACTTCGCTTCTGTTTTCTTTCTTTTCATTTCCTTTCTCATCTTTATGGTGTTTAGTGTTTCTGGTGTTATCCAGTCTTGCTTCTTCCTTTCCTGGAATCCTAAGCATGATTTGCTACTTTCCTTATATACTGTTGAAATGGTGTTGAAATTCTGGTCTATATCATCAGTCAGTGTCTTTTCCTGGCTTTTGGCAAATTGATATCGTTTCTTAATGTCGGCCGCAAAAGCTTTTCTGGTAAGGGGGTCCTTCAATTTGCTGATGTCAAACCTTTTCTGTGTAGTTACAGTTGGTCCAGCCCTTCTTAGTTTCACTTTCAGTTTTGCTACTACTAAATGGTGATCACTTCCCACATCTGCGCCTCTTCTTACCTTCACATCTTGTAATGCATGTCTCCATCTACCGTTAACCATGATGTGGTCTATCTGGTTTCTATCCCGACCATTTGGTGATTCCCATGTTAACTTGTGAATTTCCTTATGTGGGAAAAGTGTTCCTCCAATGACCAGGTTGTTAATGCTACAGAAACTTATTAGCTTATCCCCATTTTCGTTTGCTGTTCCGCTGCCGCATTTCCCCATTGTTCTTTCATTATATGTATTGTGTGTACCAACTTTCGCATTGAGGTCTCCCATTACTATAACAAGATCATATCTAGGTGTGTCTTCCATTTCTTTCTGCAGTTGTTGATAGAATTCATCCTTGACCTCCTCATCGCTATCATTCGTTGGTGCGTAGCATTGTATTATTGTAGTGTTGGTGAATCTCCCTCTCAATCTCAATCGTATCAGTCTGTTGTTGATGGGTTTCCATTCCAGTAATGTCCTTTCTATCCCTTTCTGTAGAATAATGGCTACGCCTTCACTGTGCTGTCCATCCTCTCTTCCAGAGTAAAGTACTGTTTCTCCTGTTGCTGTTTTAACTTTTCCTGCCCCTGTCCATCTGCTCTCACTTATCCCCAGGATGTGTAACCTATAGTTTCTCATTTCTGCCGTGACCTGTCTTAGTTTACCTGTCTCGTACATTGTCCTGACATTCCAAAATCCTATTCTTGTATCCTGTTTTGCGGTCAGGACATCCGTTTTCATGTCAGTGGCTTCCTTTCGGCTTTCACCACTGACAGTCATACGAGCCACAGACTCCGAATGTCCATCCCGCAGCAAAGTTTGTTCATTTGATGTTGTTTCCGTAACTTCATTATTTTTTTTTACATAGACAGGGGTGTCAGCCCTATGCTAAAACCCCCAACCTGGAGGACCAGGGTACCAGCTTTTGTCTGACCCCTACCCACACAGACCAGTCCAGCTTGGTTGAACCTACCAGGAGTAAAACTCCCACTGGCATAGCTCTGGGGATTGTCAGGGTACGCAAGCTGCCATACCGCTACAAGGTATAGGTACCATTGATGGCAGATGTTGCTGTTGTTAGTACATTATTGCTTTTTATTATCTTAGTATAAGTCAAAATCAGTTTTAATTTATATATATATATGCATTGTTTCTTTTTTGGTACAGAGTGTGTCTATTTTTGTTTATTAAGTATTGAATAGTTTTGACAAGTTATTTCCTTTCGCTTGGTTTCTTAAAATGAAATAATAAAAATAGGAAATTGCAAAGGGAAGGACAGTCACTTGGTGCCAAAATGATCAACATTACTAGCCCTGTGCTTGCACAAGGATAAGGAACCATCCCAACCAGATGTCTCTCGCATCATACACCAGATGCAGGGTGCTGTTAAATCCCAACATCTGGATGTTTCCAACTCTGATACACAGGATTCCAGATGTCTGAAATCCTTCTAACCTTGGCATCATACCCAGTGTACACTGGTTGACGATTATCAAGTCCCTCCCCACAAACAAGTAATAATAATAACAGTGATGGTAATAGTAATAATACTACCATAATGCTATTTAAGAAATTAAGTTTACAGCAGCTCCTCTTCTCCATTTATACTACTACTATTACTTAGTTATTCCTCTTCTACCCTGGGGTGTAGAGATTTGCCAAAGAGAGTGCCATACTATCCTATTGGCCTCCATTTATACATGTTGCCTTACTAGTGATATCATCCCACCAGTTACTGTTACATTCAGTAGCTGTGCATCAGCTGTAACTCTGATTCTGTAATTACTACTCACACAGCACTAGAACTGTTTTTTGTAAAATTCGAAACAGTGAATTATACCATCTGTCACAGAATATATTATGGCTGTGGAATAGCTGTACTTGCACGAAAAAACAGTTGATGGATTGTTGATGACAGGAAACTGTGTCATGAGTAAAATTGAGAACCATGAGGTCAGCCAGATTTATTTAAAAAAAAAGGGTAATTTTATTGGTGGTGCGAATGTGGGGTCTCGGGGTTGAGAACTTAAGAAAACACAAGACCAGATATTATCCAGGGTGGAAAGATTTTTGTGGAGAGTGATGATAGTAATTTTTATCTGGCCCATTGCTTTTAATTGCTCAGCGTGAGACTAGTGTATTTGCTTCTCATAAGCAAAGTTTACCGTGCAGGGAAGGTAATATTTTTCCTGAGGACATTGTGTTCAGATGATGTGTCTGGTATTTTTAGCTGTAGGTTGTAAGCTAGTACCCATGGCTTTGAGATCTTAGCAGTGATGTATAATATTATCCATGGTCAGGGTATGTGGATAGAAGACCCAATAAAAATGCTATCAGAAGCAAGCCTTTTCACTATTAAAGAGAAAGCTGTAGCTACATATGAAGACCTTAAAGAAAAATCTCCAAATCCTGCAGAAGGTAAAGTGCTCTACACTGTGGTATTTATTTATGTATTGATTAGGAGTTTAAGATGTTTATTGTTATTGTTGAAGAGAATCAACATCATAGCACTCTGGGCAAACCCATAGGTGCTCAGTCTCCCTCAGCATATGTCAAAGAGTACAAATGCTAACTGTTCCAGTTTCGCACTGGTTGTACGATACACGATGGATGCATCCTCTCATATGTCAATCCCTGCTAGCCTTACGTTCGATGCCTAATTCCAGCAATCATAACCTTGTTGATTCATCTATAGCAGTGTCATTCGGCTATGTTATTAATTGTTATTTTTTATATTAAGATGTTTAATATTGTGGTAGCATTTTGATCGGGCTATTACTGTGATTTTTTAAAGTGTATAATTTACGGCACTGTACAGCTTTCGAATGTTCTGCCCCAAACCCTATCTCTCCCACAGGCTCTGCTATTTTTGAAATTCCACAATTCTGTGATTTTTAGGAACACATACACGGCATTATACTAGAAGCGGCTGTATCTTTGAAAATCAGATTACCTAGTGTTAAAATGCTCAGTTTAGAGCTTCTTATCCTCATTATCACCAACGTTAACATTATTTTCAAATACAGCACATAATAGTGCACACCATGTATAGATATCGACACAATGGATCATTCTGTATAGAAGAAATGAAGGTTTTATACATTTTAATCACAATCAGAAGTTCATTACTGCAAAATTAAAATAAAACAAACAAACAAACAAACCATTTGCCTCATTCGTCTTCTCTAGGCAACCTTTATAACTATCTTCTAGATATATCATGCAGAATTAAATCAACATATAATGTTAGACGTAGACGTGGTTTGTTAGTCAGTATTCTGATTCCCTATAAAAGTTTATGTAATTGTGATAATAGTGCCTCTTCCCTGGCTGAAGGTGCTCTGCTTCCTAGCTCTAAAATGTCAGTGATGCAGTAAATACGACACATCAGTTATCTTCCTATTCTAAAGTGTTATACTTAGTCCAATTTATTTACTATCAAACTATAGTTCTTACAATTATTTTCATTACTGTTGTTCTTATTGCAAACTTTGATGTTAACTAGGGGTACTGAGTTCGTCATGCTTTCCCAAACAATGGTACACTGAATAATTGGCATGTGTTTTGTAGCTATTGGGTGGTGTGTATAGAGTGTATGTGACAGTTGGGGAGCCAGACAATAGCCGTCGTCTTTCTGTGGTAAGTCATTGACATGTGAGCAGCGCACGAACTGTTTCATACACAGAGGAATAACTGTGGTAATTTGGCTTGTGTGAGGGGTTTAATCTGCTTACGCACTTGAGTGTGGTGTGTTCTGGAACATTGTACATCATAAGATGTGAAGTTGTGATTTTTGTTTGGGTGGGTCTTTCTTTATACATGTCCTGTCGGCCTATCCACCCTTTTGCCCATTGGTTAAGCCATTCTTCTTTGAACTTGTTTTGGAGTAATAGTTTAGCTGGTGGCATGGTGACTGGAGTGTTTGTTTGAATCATGCTTGTTTCTTCTAGTCTACACGCTCTTTCATTGCCTGAGTTTGGTTTGGTTTGGTTTTAAGGACTATCTTCAATGCACACGGATTACTCCATCAGTGCTCCGATCTCCTCCCTTAGATCATACAAGGAGGATCTCATCACAGTGCACGAACTCTGTAGCACCGGCGTAAATATCATGTGTGTATATAGGAATCACACATTCTATAAATATTTTTGTGATGGGTTGGTTTCTAATTTTTAAATTTTCCCAGGGCAGTGGCGTGATGGGCCTACTCTTTAAGATTCCCAACTGCCGAGGGATTTTTAAGGTGCGCAACGAGATTATATACCTAGACCTAAAGGTCTTTTATATTATGACATGCGCCCTAATACAACCGACTAGGTTGAACGGAACGCGCCTCGCCAAAATTTTATAAAAAAACGTGCGCAACTTGCACACGGGATCTCCTATTTTTTTTCTCCCTTATCCGAGAAGGCTAGGCATCTGATCTCACTATCCAGGAGACCAGTGGGGAGTATGACATCATTAGGACCACTGGCCTCAGACAAAAATTCCTATAAATCACATTCCCTTAATTGAGAATCGAACCCGGTACCTCTAGAATTTGAGGTGGACGCATTACCTCTTAGCCACTCTGACCCCCAATTGTCTGAGTATAGTGACACCCAGCAGAGAGTGAATCTGAAGCTGAATGATGTTAGCTGACTAGCAATCATTTTAGCCAGCTGTATTATTTGCAGTTAGGAGGTAATCTTCCAATGTCTGCAGGGTTGATTCTGTATCAGTGAAAGTTAAGATGTCTGATGGTTTATACCTTGTTTGAAAAGACTGAATTTTGAAGTGTGAGTGGTACTTATTGCTGTAATTTCTACTAGGTAATTATACAGAATTATCCACATGGTTCCTTTATTGTTGGCGTGTTACCATTAGAGTACTTTATGTGAGCTGCTCGTCAAGTCTGTAATATTTTGTGTCTTGTACAGTATTCATCTGATAAATGTAATAACTGGGATATAGTGATTCACATCATGGTGATAAACTGTTATAATAGTTATTTGATGCCTGGGTGTGTCTGCACCCGTAAGATTTTCTAGTAATTTTTACACTAATTTTTACACTGCAGTTATTTAAATAATTTTATAACATTTCCAACCTATTTTGTTAATAATTATTTTGCGATTCAGTAACTAGTATTTAAAGATATTTTGTTCTTGATAATCTTCACAAGTAGGTTCTTCTATAATAAAGGGCCCCCCCCCCCCTTTTCCGCTCTTAGTCTAAGGCAGCCTTTCTCAACCCTTTTATCCTGCAGCAACCATTAACATAATTGTAAGGTCTCAGGGAACCCTTGTATAAACATGATTACATCTACAGATCATGGTACCTCAGCATGATCAGTATGTTGTACATATAATAATCCAATAATCATTGTCAATGGGCTTTCGAGTAGAGAATGATTTTTCTTCTGCGGATCTGTTTATTTCGGCACACTTATTTGCCTAATCTTTTTGTGTGCTCCCCCTCCCACAAAGGTTATCACCTCTAATGCAAGTCTGTAATGTAGGTAGAAGAAACTTCAGTTTTTTATTTTTTGTATTTCTTGCTTGATTTTTTTTTAAAACTTTATCCAAGTAGGCCGAAAAGTCTTATCCCAAATTTCTACTCTACAAGATGCCTGTCATACGGGGCTGCTCGGTCACTGCCCACCACTCTAAGCGCTATCATCGCCTGGCATGCAAATTAAAATGTTTATTTTTGTTTCAATCACATTCTCTTGCGGAACTCCTAGCAACCTCTTGCAGAACCCTGGGGTTGATAAACCCTGGTCTAAGGTGTATCAAATTCCTTCTAACTAGTATTTTAAGCTATTTCTTCATGCGTTTTAGTAACTTATCAAGACATCACATCATGGCATGGAAAGAAATCAACAACAGAATTGATAAACAGTACTGTAGACACGAAGTTCTGGCAAGACATGATCGCCAAGGGCACCAGGCATGGTACAAGAAGAAGTTTTAGTCATAGCCATTCTGTGGATTATGTAAAAAGAACTTCCAATAGAACAGGCTACATTATCTCTACAACTTACCTATAGATATCAGCATGAGTAATACCATGAAGACAAGGGTTAACCCCATTTTGCATCAGACGTTGGTTGGTGAATTTTGTTAAAGCTAACTTTTGTTCTTCTGAATTCGAAAGAATTTGAAATAAACTGAAAATAGAATAAATGTTTACATTTAAAGCTAATTATACAAAGAAACTGATGCATCTATAAATGTAGGTCATTACAGCAAAGTTGGGAATAAATTCTAAACTTCTGTATATTAGAAATAGTAATAATTACTTACACATGAGTTAATTTATATTGTCTTGACCAAGATTTTTAAAATAAATAATATGAAAAACGTATATATTGCAACAAAACTCTGCAAAAAGCCAATTATGCAATTTAGATAAGAGTGCAAAAATAGCTCGATTTTTTTTGTATTTGTTTAATGCCAGACTATTTTATGAAACTTCGGCTTCTTTTATACCTGAGGGAACAGTCTATGTATGTTAAACAAAATATTAAACACACTGAAAAAAACATCTGAAAGGGATGACCTTTTCTTATGTTGTGCTGAAAAATAATACTGATGTTTTCCCAAAATTTGGCATTTAAGACAGCAATCTGCATATGCATTAAACAGAATTTATCAATTTCAACAGTTTTTTTTACATCACTGCAAGTTTTTTAAATAAATAATAACAAGACAATATGTAAATTGATGCAAAACAACCAATATTTTGATATAAATAACCAAAAAAAAAAGCTTTCTTTTGCATTCTATGAAATTGTAGCTTCCTTGCTACCAAATGCTGCCATATGTTTTTGACATAGCAAATTGCATTTGAAACTGTTGACATGTTTTAAAAAGTCAATTTCACATTGATTGTTTAAGCATCTGATATTTAAGACACTGCCGTTAGTTACCACTGCATAATATTTCACTTTCACTAAAACTAATAACCCACTGCCTGTAAAGAAATCATTGATTGTAGACCTTACGTCTACTGGTTCCTTGAATGTTAAAATATATTCTTGGATGATCATGAGCAAATTAAAAGAAATATAAGATAAATATCTGCATAAGTGAAACCTCAATTTAAACAACCAATCTCACTGTCAAGGTTGCTAAATAATATTGGAATCACAGGCATCATTTTCAATTTAAACCATAATGGATAAGATCACCAGAGTTGCTAAAGCTGCAACATAAAATTTATATTACAAAGATGAATGATCAGAAATAAATTGAAAAGTGAACAATAGCAAACCAACCAGCAGAGGAGGATGCAGCTTTAGCTATCAGTAAGTTACAATGTATGGTCAAAAAAATACAGAATAGTGCAGCTTATTAATAATAAAAAAGCAACATTCATTTTAATATCTATTTATCATCGACTTGTCCCTTTTTTGTTCCATGTGGAACGAAGTTCTATAACTGTTGCATCTCTTCTTCTTCTTTGATCTTTAGCCGCTGACTGTCAAAGCAGAGATTGTGCTGAATCTAAGGATATTTTGTTGGAAGTACTATGTTGCGTGCATATTTTGACGCACATATTACAAAAATCGATATGGCTATTTAATATGGGAAAAATATAGACATTCATTCATTTGTGTATGAAAATGCTGTCTATGGTAAAAGCGAGAGAATCCATGTTTGATTCACACTTTTGATTATAGGAGTAATCGTTCTGGATATTGATCCGGCGCAAGGATATTGCGCTTACGTTTGTACTTATTTTTTAGGGCCAGAAAATATATTAATTTGCTTATTGTGTTTATGGCCTGAATTCATATGTATTACATATTATTAGTACAAGTAGAATCAGTCCTATATTGTATATTTTGGATGGGTAGGAGGGACTAGATTCTTGTTATTCCGGTCTAGCGGAAGTATGAGTTGTCTTGACAAGTCGTGATGAGTTCCGATGTACCGTGATAATGGCGGGTACGCACTTTTCAAAGGGCTGGTAGATTCTTAAGGAAATATGATTCATGAAGTGGTTTTCTTCTAAAGGAGATGGTATCTCTACTATAGTTTATGTTAGAGACTCTCCTAAGGTACGGTACAATGTATAATTCGGACTCCATGTATTGCCAGACCCTATTTTGATGATCTCATGTCGATTCGACCTAGATGGAACATTGTGCTTCGTATCGCTAGGGTCGTGTTTTGTATCGACGAAGATGACAGACTTTCCTGCAGCGGTTATGGCTACGTGAATTAACCTGATCACCGTAGAGCTGTATGGAAACATTTATGAAATCATTTATATACCCATTATAAATTAACTCTGGCTTATATTCTCCTTCCTATGAATGAGTGAACGACAACTCAGGGAGGCGGCCATGTTAGATTTCGGTCATCATATGTTTTGATCACTGCCAAGAGAACAGATTATTTATCCTATTATCGGACAGTGACAGGGAGATCTCAATCTTGCTAGAAACCCCCCTTTCGTGGTTTCATAATATATACTACAAACTATGGACGTCAAGTAACTTTAGTTATTTATCGATCTGCCTTCACTGACGCGTTTAGTCAGATAGGGGGATGCGGCCTTAATATCATGACATTGAACTTTTGATGTACTGCCCATTATTTCTGAATGTGTCATGACTTCAGATCTGCTATGTATACCTACAAATTGATATGTCAACATACCATGATGTACTCGTATGTCCCAGTGTGTACGTCTGAATAAATTGAGTAAACAAAGATTCCAGCAGTCTGCATTGGTGCCTTGTAGACACAAGTGTATGAGTGGTTATATTGGTCAGCACACGAACAGTACACCATTCGCGGTAATCACACTCTACACTTCTACTTCATACATACACCATCCTGCGTCGGTTGAAGTGACCAAGTTTAGGGCCTGCTTCCCCTGGAGCCTTTGCCTTCCCTAACTCAGGACTAGGGTGAGTTACCCATTTACAGCTGGGTAGACTGGAGCATGCCTGATCTCAACAACACACCACTCTTCCTTACAGAGCATACAGACTGACACTTTACAGAGTGGAAAGAAGAAAAGAAACTTTACAGTGGCGAGCCAGATTCCTGGGTCCAGCTTACGCAGTTTTGTGTTGAGAATCACAGTTTACAGCTGAAAGAACATTTGTTTGACCACATCAACACCAGTAGGACAGCTATACAGTCGATGTCAGCTTGACCTGTATTACCGATAGGATGCTGTATCTAGGTCAGCGCTTGTTGACAGTTTTTCGCTGTACAGACAGTATTACACAGGACAGTGGTATCAAGTGTAGAAAATATCTGGAGCAGTATTGTTGACATTTCTCAACGTACAGAAGAATCACAGTGTTGTTGAACATAAAGTGCATAGTTCATCGTTGGATCTTCATATGCTCAACAGAGAAAAATTGACAGTGTAATAGTTTAAAATTAAATCTATTACTGAATAAAGTGGCAAGTTATTAGTATTAAAATAAACTGTGCCTGCTTTACAACACTATACCTGCAACACATTCCATTCATGACATAAATTATATTGTATGCTATATGCTATTTATGCTTACATGTTATTTGTTATGTATTAAATTAGTTTATGTTCTGTGTGACTAGTACAAGGTATGCCGAGTGACATTGGTCTGGTACTAGTATTCTATAGGTACACATTTTCTTAATTGGAAATTTGTTAGCAACAATTTGCTGCTATTTCTGTTAGTTGTGATGAGGTGTTCTTTTCTTCGTTGTTTTTGTTAATAATTTTGTGTTCCTTAGTTTTGTTTGATTTGTTTGTATAATTGTAGGTCTCATCTTTCCTTTCATTTCAGTTTTTTACACCCTTATGTTTATACACTGTGGCGTTATTTGTCTTGTTATCTTATTGCAGTTATCATCACGGTTTCTGTGATCATTTTTTTTCATTTCTCCTATTTAATTTAATTTGATCTCTGCAAATGTGTTCATATTGTCTTTTCTTGTTTGTCCTTTGTAATGTCTTTAGTTGACATATGACGTATAGTGGTATACACTGATAGTATAGTACAGATCAGTACTTTATGATTGTTATTGTTATAAAACAAAATGTACAAGACCTTTGTAAGGCTTGTCTCCCAAAGTGATTGGTAAAGGGAAATATTTTTTCCACAGGTACTCAAGTGATCTTTGATTACATTGAGGTATACAAGACCTTTGTAAGGCTTGTCCCCACAGTATTTGAGATACAGTTATTGTTGTCCACAGGTACTCAAGTTATCATTGGTTATTATAAACCATACAAGTTTGGACTAAGACTAAGTCTATGGTATAGACTTGTCTCCCATTAAAGTGAAATAGGGTAATTTATTTACTTTTTCAGGTTTCTGATTTAAGAAGACAATATGTCTACATTAGATTATTTCATTGCACAAGGAAAATCTCTTGATAAGACTGGAAAAGACTTAGAACAATGGGCTGTTGCTCAATATGACAAAGCATTAGCTGCAGAAGAGAAAAAAAACTGCTGCTGCTGTTGAAGAAAGAAAAGCTGCTGCTGAGGAAAAAAAAGCTGCGGCTGAGGAGAGAAAACTTCAAATAGAAGAAAAAAAAGCTGCTGCAGAAGAAAGGAAAGCTCTAGCTGAAGAAAAAAGATTAGAAAAAGAAGCTGATACTGCTGCTGAACTTAAGAAATTGCAGATGCAAGTGGAGGAAAGGAGATTTGAGGCAGAGCAGAAAAAATTAGAAGTTGCTGCAGAACAGAAAAAATTAGAAGTTGCTGCAGAACAGAAAAAATTAGAAGTTGCTGCTGCTGCAGAACAGAAAAAATTAGAAGCTGCTGCAGAACAGAGAAGATTAGATAGAGAAGCTGAAGAGAGAAAAGCAATAAGAGAACATGAGTTTGAATTAGAGAAATTAAAATTGACATGTATGAGTAATGTTAATCAGGCATCTGGTGGTAATGGTAAACCTTTTGTGTACAAGGTCAAGGTACCAGCGTTTAACCCTACCAGTGATGACATAACATTTTGGCTTTCTAGATTTGAACGGGCTTGTCGATCTCATAATGTTGACAAATCACAGTATGTGAATCAGTTGTCTGAAAATCTAAAAGGGGAGTCTCTGAGTAAGTTATATTTTGTTGAAGAGGCCGACAAAGATAATTATGATGCTGTTAGGGCAGCTTTGATAAAGAGATATCAGCTGTCTGAGGAAGGTTATCGTCTTTTGTTTAAAACAATGAGACCTGAGGTAGGTGTAGAATTCTCAGATTTCATCTCAAAAGCACGAATTACACTTTCACGATGGATTGAATTATCCAAAACAGAGAAAACATTTGATGGTCTTACGGATTTATTGCTAAGAGACAAGGTCATGTCTTCTGTAAATAAATCATTCCTAGAGTTCTTACATGAGCGTAAACCTGGTACAATAAAGCAAATGGAAGAATATTGTGACCAGTATGCCACGGCACACCCTGACATGATTCTTAGTAACTCTAACATTAAAGAGAGTATGCCAGTTGCTTCGGCAACAGAATATAATCAGAATTACTCACACAAATTCCAAGGAGCTAAAAATAAATTTGATAAAAAGGTTAATTGGAATAAGTATCAAAACCAAGATAACCGCTCAAATCAGAGTTCTTCTTTGAAGAACTGGAATCGGGCTGATAGTCCTCGACACGCGAGGGGTACCCATAATGTTAGAAATTCTCGGAAAGGGAGTAGCTATAGGAACTACCCAAGTGCTTCATGGAGACAAAAGAAACAATATTACAGGGATACTCAATATAATGAGCATGATGATTATGATCATGAATATTATGATTCAAACCCAAATAGGGGTTATAACAGAGGCAATAATAATTATAGAGACAATTATAACCGAGGTAGATCACAACACAAAAGACATGGTAAATCTTATTACCAGGCTAACTCTGCACAACAGGAGTTCCACGACACCGATAATCAGAATAATGATAAAAAAGACTCCAACAGTGTAGCAAATTCCGCTTTCGATTTTGCTAGAGCATCTGAGTGTTCGCAATGCAAAACATTATTCGATCCAACCACAGTTTCTACTTTAAGCTGCGGTCACCCGCTTCCCGCTCTCCATGCGTCAATTGCGCATAATGGAAGGGGTGCTCTTGTCTTTAATAGGGGCCTAATAGATGGTACTCCGGTATCAATTCTTTTCGATTCGGGGTGCACTACCATTGGAGTGAGGCAATCACTCGTAAATCCTTCTCGAGCTACAGGCAATATAGTCAAATGTGTAACATTTGGTGGCACATTGGAGAAGTACTCCACTGCCATTATCAATATTGCTACGCCTTTCTTTACAGGAGAGGTGCAAGCATGTCTCTTGCCGAATCCGATCGCTGATCTTATCATCGGTCGCATTCATGGAGTGAAAGAATGCACTCCACAGCAAATTTCTAATTGGGAAAATGTTAATATGCAATCTGCTAATGCAGTAATCACTAGGGCTCAAGCTCTTAATATGCCACAATCTTCACATTCTGAAGATAATGATGCGCAGATCCAAGATGATCCCTTGGAGATTTCCCACGATTCCTTTATCAAACAGCAGGAAGATGATCCTACTCTAAAGAAATTCTTTACTCTGGCAACAAAAGGTGATCCGAATAAGGATACAAATCGTAAATCTTGGATTACGATGAAGAATGGCGTACTTGTACGTATGGTACAAGACTCCGCTAAGTCCATTCATTCTCAAATCCTTGTGCCTAAAAATATGAGAGTTAAAATCTTACAGCACGCTCATGATTCGCAGTGTGCTGGACATATGGGTTTTTCCCGTACTAAAGCTAGAGTTCTTCAATCTTTCTTTTGGCCTGCTGTGAATAAGGACATACGAATCTATTGTCGATCTTGTAAAGTATGTCAAGAGATTAAATCCAGAGGTCCACGCCATGATGCACCTATTCAGGCTGCAGACATTCCCATTCGGCCATTTCAAAAAATGGCGATAGACATCATTGGTCCATTTAAGATAAAGTCTGCTAGAGGACACCAATTTATTTTGACGTGTGTTGATATGTGCACACGTTGGCCGGAGGCTGTTCCTCTAAAGAGCATAACTACTGCTGATGTCGCAGATGCTCTTTGGTTAATATTTTCTCGTCTGGGGTTTCCAGCAGAAATATTATCCGACCATGGTACCCAACTCATATCGGATACCATGTCTCAAGTAATGTCGACTCTGAAGATAGAGAGATCGCTGAGTAGTATTTATCATCCTATGTCCAATGGGATGGTGGAACGTTTGAATAGAACTCTGAAAAACCTACTAGGTAAGATAACAGAAGATCATCCTCAGGATTGGGATAGGGTTTTACCCGCGGCTCTCTTTGCATATAGAGAGGTCGCCAACGAACATACAGGATTTTCTCCCTTTGAACTTGTCTTTGGCGCGAAACCGCGAGGTCCTATGTCCTTACTTCATGATCTTATAACTGCTGATAATATTGTCGATGACACAAAATCCTCTTATGAATATGTCATCGCACTTAGACACAAGATTATTGAAGCATGCAAATTGGCAACTGCTTCTTCTGAATTTGCGAAACAGAAGGCAAGGGAATTTGCCAATAAAAAGAGATGTTTGCGTCAACTTTGTCCAGGTGACAAAGCATTTGTCTTGCTACCTTGTAGGGAAAATAGACTTCTCATTTCTTGGAAAGGTCCGTACGATATAATATCAAAAGTTTCCGATGTTGACTATATCGTCGATATTGACGGGAAGCGTAAAACCTTCCACATCAACATGCTCACGGAATTCCATGAACGTCCTGATTATTTACAACCTGTTTTCCAGGCAACGGACGATTTTCCAGTCCAACATGGACAGTACTCATCTCTGTCAGTAATACAGGATGAGGAAACGAGTTTCTCGGATGTAAATTTACCTTTTCCAATGATTCCTCTTCACTCTAATGAATCATGGAAAGATGTTGCAATTTCTCCAGAATTATCTCCAGGAGAGCAGAAACAAGTTTCTACTATGTTAGAACAATTTCAGGATGTCCTTACTGACATTCCTGGTCAAACTGATGTCATTCAACATGACATTATTCTTACTGACCATAGTCCTAGAAGAGTCAGACCGTATCCTATCCCGATACATTTTCAAGCACAGGTAGAGAAAGAGTTAGATGAGATGATAGAGTTAAAAATTATTGAACCATCCACATCAGCATATTCTTCGCCGATGGTTATAGTACGGAAAAAAGACAATAACATACGTCTTTGCGTGGATTATCGCAAATTGAATCAAGTGACTAAATTCGATGCTGAACCTATGCCTTTACTAGAAGAGCTACTTACGAGACTATCGAATTCTCACTTCTTTACTAAACTCGATTTGTCTAAGGGATATTGGCAAGTTCCACTATCCGAACACGCCAAACCGTTTACTGCTTTTTCGACGCCTAGGGGTCTATTCCAATGGAATTTCATGCCTTTCGGTCTTATGAACGCCCCTGCAACATTTGTACGCATGATGCGTCGAATCCTATCTCATCGCTCAGATGTCATTGCGTATCTTGATGACATCTGTCTTTTCAGTGATACTTGGAACGATCACTATAATGGTATAAATGAACTATTGTCTATCTTACGCGAGCATAACCTGACAGCGAAACCATCGAAAGCATGTATTGGTTTTAGCGAAATATCTTTCTTAGGACACCGTGTTGGTCATGGGTTCCTAAAAACAGAAGACCATAATACAAGTAAGATACTTAACATTTCTATTCCTAAGACTAAAAAGCAAGTACGAAGTCTCTTAGGTCTAATACAATTTTATGGACGATTCATCCCGAATCTGTCCTCCATTATGTCACCTCTTTCTTCCTTGCTAAAGAAAGGGTCTCCTAATGTAGTCCATTGGACTCAAGAATGTCAATCCTCTTTGGATAAGGTTAAAACTATGTTTTCTACTTCACCTATCCTAGTATTGCCTTCTAAGGATAAGACATTTATTCTTCGTAGTGACGCTTCATCCACCGGGATTGGAGCTGCACTAATGCAAGAGTACTCTGGAACTCTGCATCCTGTGATGTATATTTCTCGGAAATTAAATGCCGCAGAGAAGAATTACTCGGTCCTAGACCGTGAATTATTGGCTATGGTTTGGTCAATCCTTAAACTGCAAAGATTTCTTCTGGGCGCGCATTTCATTGTGGAAACTGACCAGAAAGCTCTTACGGCTATTCAGAGTAAAAATCTGAAGAGCGCGAGATCAACGCGATACGCGATTGCTCTACAGCCATTTCATTTTTCGGTGCGAGCTATCCGTGGGTCAGAAAATGTGATGGCAGATATTTTGTCTAGATGCCCACATGATTCATAACTGTTATACAACTTTGATACAGTTGTTTCTATGTTGAAATGTGTACACATATGTAATATATCATATATTGATTGTAACACTACTTAGCGGTTCATTGATATTTATTCACCGCTGATCTTTCAATGTTTTTCGTCTTTGATGATCATGATGTTAAGATATCTTAGATGAAATTTATGTATAAACTAATGTGGAAATTGTGTCATTGCTAATATTGTAGTATGCGTTGGTGACACCTCTCTGGAAATATTTATACTTAGAGAAGTACTTTCTCTAAGGTCATAAAACTTATGCTTATCATCTGCGCATTGTATTGGTGCGTTGTGAGCCTATTGTATGTTGCTCCTAGATGTATTTCAAAAAAAAAAAATGTACCATTTTTTTTTCCCGAGGGGTGTGGTAATCTGTTGCGTGCATATTTTGACGCACATATTACAAAAATCGATATGGCTATTTAATATGGGAAAAATATAGACATTCATTCATTCATTTGTGTATGAAAATGCTGTCTATGGTAAAAGCGAGAGAATCCATGTTTGATTCACACTTTTGATTATAGGAGTAATCGTTCTGGATATTGATCCGGCGCAAGGATATTGCGCTTACGTTTGTACTTATTTTTTAGGGCCAGAAAATATATTAATTTGCTTATTGTGTTTATGGCCTGAATTCATATGTATTACATATTATTAGTACAAGTAGAATCAGTCCTATATTGTATATTTTGGATGGGTAGGAGGGACTAGATTCTTGTTATTCCGGTCTAGCGGAAGTATGAGTTGTCTTGACAAGTCGTGATGAGTTCCGATGTACCGTGATAATGGCGGGTACGCACTTTTCAAAGGGCTGGTAGATTCTTAAGGAAATATGATTCATGAAGTGGTTTTCTTCTAAAGGAGATGGTATCTCTACTATAGTTTATGTTAGAGACTCTCCTAAGGTACGGTACAATGTATAATTCGGACTCCATGTATTGCCAGACCCTATTTTGATGATCTCATGTCGATTCGACCTAGATGGAACATTGTGCTTCGTATCGCTAGGGTCGTGTTTTGTATCGACGAAGATGACAGACTTTCCTGCAGCGGTTATGGCTACGTGAATTAACCTGATCACCGTAGAGCTGTATGGAAACATTTATGAAATCATTTATATACCCATTATAAATTAACTCTGGCTTATATTCTCCTTCCTATGAATGAGTGAACGACAACTCAGGGAGGCGGCCATGTTAGATTTCGGTCATCATATGTTTTGATCACTGCCAAGAGAACAGATTCTTCTTCTTCTTCCGTCCTTAGCCAAAGACCGACCAAGCAGTCAGAGGCCATCACGCCTTGTGGCGTCTTAAGGGCAACAGCAGATTGATTTTCTCTGTTGTAGTTTCCCATCACGCCTAGCGGCGTCTTTAGGGCAACAACAAATAGATCCATCTGCCGTTGTTTCCGTAATCGGTGTGACAAGCCAACGGGTGATCAGCCCATTGGGAAGAGAACAGATTATTTATCCTATTATCGGACAGTGACAGGGAGATCTCAATCTTGCTAGAAACCCCCCCCCTTTCGTGGTTTCATAATATATACTACAAACTATGGACGTCAAGTAACTTTAGTTATTTATCGATCTGCCTTCACTGACGCGTTTAGTCAGATAGGGGGATGCGGCCTTAATATATCATGACATTGAACTTTTGATGTACTGCCCATTATTTCTGAATGTGTCATGACTTCAGATCTGCTATGTATACCTACAAATTGATATGTCAACATACCATGATGTACTCGTATGTCCCAGTGTGTACGTCTGAATAAATTGAGTAAACAAAGATTCCAGCAGTCTGCATTGGTGCCTTGTAGACACAAGTGTATGAGTGGTTATATTGGTCAGCACACGAACAGTACACCATTCGCGGTAATCACACTCTACACTTCTACTTCATACATACACCATCCTGCGTCGGTTGAAGTGACCAAGTTTAGGGCCTGCTTCCCCTGGAGCCTTTGCCTTCCCTAACTCAGGACTAGGGTGAGTTACCCATTTACAGCTGGGTAGACTGGAGCATGCCTGATCTCAACAACACACCACTCTTCCTTACAGAGCATACAGACTGACACTTTACAGAGTGGAAAGAAGAAAACAAACTTTACATACTACTTATTGTCAGTATTAAGATATAAGGAATTATTGCTGCATATAATGCACAAACTACCATTTTTGACATCAAGGACTGAGAGGCAAAAAGGGCTGTGACGTAACTATCTCTCGGTGGTACGCGCGATTTCCATAAAGTAAAAAGCTAGAAAATGTAAAACACACACATAACAACTCTTTGTCGCAGATTTTGTAAAGATATAGGAAGGAAGATGTGTCTGAAGCACACAGACCTTTAGACACTAGTGTTCACAGAGGTCAGCTAGTGCTGAGTGAAAAAGTAAAAAGAAGGGCACAGGTTGGTGTCAGTGATTCTCTTACCTTTCAGACTACCAACTATTTAATTTCTCTCGTTTTTCCTTAGTTGAGGGGTTACCGTGTTTCTGTTGAAGTTGTAGTAGTCCTGGGCGCTTTCGTTGTGGTTAAAAAATCGGTCTTTGTGTGCTTTCTGAGACTGAGCAAAAGGCTGTGGTTGCGCCTTAGAGATGTTTTGGTTGTTTTGGACATTCCTTTTCTAAAGTTTCCCTGACGAGAGTGTACCTTTCCTCATACTACCAACGTTTTTCCGCTTAGGGGTCCTTCACAGAGGGGTCATTGTGACGTGTAATGAAATAGAACCTACAGTAATCTGACAGCTTATCGTAACTTTATAAATCCTCTCTCATTTGCTAGCTAAAAACATGCATTATACTGACTTCTGCTGCTCACCTTTTGTCCAGCCCTTTTTTCTGTAAACACGGGCAAACGCAATGTTTACTAACCTTCGTGACCTGTCAGTCATCATCATCTCAACCCGTAACCCGTCATGGGTCGTAGAGGTGCCATGGTGGAAGCATCAGCAGACAGGGTCCTCCACTGCTCTCTATCCTCAGCAATGCGTACAAGTGTGGAAAAACCGTGTCCTGCCCATTCTTTGATGTTATCATCCCAGGATTTTCTTTGCCTTCCTCTTCTCCGTTTACCTTCGACTGTTCCCTGGAGGATCGTTTTCGAAAGGGAGTCATGACGAGTTACATGCCCAAACCAGGCAAGCTTTCGAAGTTTCACTACTGATAAAAGTGGTTCTCAGTCATAACAGGAAGCAAATCAGGCTTTGATTACTTCGTTCTACTCACGCGAGCTCATCTGTCAATCATAATACCTGACAGGTGGACAACACGTGAGAGAGAGAGAGAGCGACGGCACAGACCCTTTGTAGTTTTACTCAGAGAAAGTAAAGAACTCCACTGTGCTCTTTGATCTCGAGACGCGAGCATTCTGAAAAGAAACCCGCTAGCAGAACTAAAGTCTTTGATGTCGCTCAACAACTTCAGACGAGAGACTGGTAGTCGGAATCGTAAGCCCTTCATCTTGAAGCCCTAGCTTCTGAAATCTTCGTCTCACATAGGAGCGCGACAACACCATTAGAGATCAGAGAAATCTAATGATATATATATATATATATATATATATATATTTTTTTTTTAACCAGCGGCACTTGGGCTTTCAGCCCTTCGGCAAAATGAAATGTCATTGCGAGGCTGGGGAACCTGAGGATTTTCCTTCCAACCCGGTCAGGTGCTTCGCTCCTTCCCATCCACAGAGGGTTTATCTCAGGAGCCGTTTAGGTTATTCAGTCAAAATCCCGGTCGTTGACACTCCTTCAAGCACTGACGCCCGGGCTTGAACCTTGAAAACCTGGTCGCCAGTACAACGTTGTAACCATTACACCAGCGCGGCTCCAATGATATATATATACTGCTGCTTTCTTAACCCCGCCATCAGTCGTCAGTCAGAATTTGAGAAGAAAGTCTAGCTCGCTGTCATAACCATTTTATTTGGATTAATGTTTACAAAACGGGATTCGTGGAGATTTTCATTTTGGATTTTCTGGTAAATAGTTTTAAGTGTTAAAAGTATTTTTCAGTGATAGCCTTTAAAGTTAAACACTTAAATACTTTAAACCTACAGTTAAATACTTCACTTAGATCTTTCTTGCTAGTAAGGCGAATTAAATAAAATAACGCGTAGCGATTTTCATAACCAGATATTCAATTAAAATGTTAGGCCACAAACACCGACGCTACCTAGCTGAAACGAGACGGTAATTTGTGTTTACAGTGTAGACCGGACTTAGAGGCGTTAAAAGACTGATAGTGGAAGTAAAGAATACTGTATATATTTCAATTTATAATTTGTTATTATAGCGTCTATTACTTTTAAATGCCTTACGACAAACTAACAGACACCGACAATTTAATAGCTATTTAATGACAGGCGATTATTGTTGTAGGTGGTGCGTGTAAAAAAATCAATAATAATTAACACTGTACGCCGACCACAAGCCGAGAGCAGGAGCGGGTGAGTTATCATAAACTCGGTCTGACCCAGACCAGCGGCCGGCGATGTCTGTGTGTCAGGCGTAGGGAAACACTTTGTCTTTTGAACTTAGTCAGGACTGACAGAGAGGATGAGAGATCGTCTTGTCCCTGTCAGTGTATATATTTATATTTACATACAATGGTAGCATTTTCCCACAAATGTTTTTCTTGTATATTTTCGCAGAACTGATCTCAAGAGCAACCAGCGGTCTTTTACTTTTTTTGGTTCGTTATCCATTTCATTTATAAGCGTATACTCGACGATGATATTGGATGATAATAAATATAAATACTGGACTTACAAAATCCAGATTACCAGTTTTACCAGCCCACAGGGGCCGTACATGTAACATTATTATTGTTCCCCGACTCCTGACAGTCGCATTCCAGTAAATTATATATATATATATATATATATATATATATATATATATATATCTATATATATATATATATATATATATATATATATATATATATATAATTATACACTGTGCAGAATCGGCGCTCTGATACAGAGTTGGCCGATAGAAGAACCATCATCATCAATTATTAACATTTTTTTAGCAACCAGATGTATACAAATACCGGAAGTATTTCCCTCTCTAAAGGGTAAACATCAAGGATTCTCACATTTCCAACTATTGGTAGGAACACCTACAGCCAGATAGAAGAACCATATTCGGCGTTCACATCACTAAGTTTTTTTTTGGGTGAACAGGGGCCAATTTGGATTGTCGACAGCTGGGGGTGACAGTGTAATCATAGTGAAATATGAATTATGTTCATGGAATAATTCTGTTACCAAGGGATACCACAGACCTACTATAGAAGCCAATTAGGTAAGAGTGTGAGAAAGTGGCCTCGGTATGATAGAGTGTGTGATGATTTTCTTGTTTTGCTGGGAATTATCCAATAATCTGATTGTCTAAATTGGGTTTACTTTACTTGGTCTTATAGTGTACCAATATTGTTTTATTCTGTAACCTAGCGTTACCCTTCAACCTTTGGGTTAATAATTTTGAATTTTTGTTTCTCCATACATGGGAAGTTGCACCTCTATTCTTTATTTTCCTATGTATGTAAATGATTTCTTGATATATTTTAGATAAGTGGTGTTGTGTCAAGTTTAGTGATAATAAACTACAAAAAAACTTAACTTTGTGTGTTGGTCAGACCCATACCCATTTATCCTTAGTTTTTTCACGTTTGTGTGTCATTGTTGTCACATATTGTTGTTGTGTGTAGAGTAACCTGTTGTTTCACTAGATAGGGAGTCAATGACTGTCCCATAATAAAGCAGTTGTACGGATAGGCTGGATGTGAGTAACCTACTCACTCCACAGACATATCGTTCCCTCAACCTACCACCTGTGAAATCTATTTTCTATACATTGTCATCTATCTGTCAACCTTTACTCTTTACTTAGACTGGGCCCAATAAACCAATTAAACTACCGTACGACAGTCATGACCTTTCGGGTTTGATGTCCCCCTCTCTGTTTTTACCTAAACATGGGCTCTGAGTACTAAGTTGGCTTCCTGTGGAGCAGAGGGTGCATCCTTCTGAAGGAATGGTTCATCAGACCTGGGAGTGGGGCTATGGGATTAAGGTGCCTCATGACTAACAATGGGTTTCAAATCTCTTGTCAAGTTTTGAGTTCCCAGTGGCAGCGTCTTCAACCTATGGAGAGGTAGAGCTTCCAACTTTTCCCACTGATATGAAGCTTCACTGCTTATGGCCTCTTTTTCCCACTTGGCTTCCTTCTCCTTCCAGTCCATTTTTCTTCACTCTCTATCATTTCCATCTCTGTTCTCGTGAAATGTTCTGCCTGTTCTAAGATATGTTCAGCAATTAACTTTCTCGAGTATCCTCTTTCCTTGCCTACAAAATAGACACACTTATTCATGCATCTAGTCCTCTTATCATTTTTATGAAACCGGATTCGTTCACTGTGTGATCTATCAAATACTGGAAAAATTTAGCTCTTAGTTCACCTACGGCGTTCATTTTAGATCGTTAAGTAGGCAGTTCGGTTTTTTTTTCTTTCTGAGTGAAAAGGCCTTTGAGTATAAGAGTGAGATCCATCTTTGTTTCATAGATCTTGAAAAGGCGTTTGACAGGGTCCCCTGGAGCAAACTTTGGGACTGTTTGGCAAGGAAGAACATTCCAGCACCTCTGATTCATGCTACAAATAGCTTCTACATGTCTTGCAGAAATTATGTGAGGACAGCAAACCATAAATAAGAAGAATTCAGGACCACCACTGGTGTAAGACAGGGTGATATCCTGTCACCTTATCTTTTCATACTCCTCATGGATGATGTCATCAAGGCATGTAAGGAGAGAACAAGAAAGTATTCAGTGAGGTACTGGAAGATGAGACAGGTATGTATTTCAGAGCTGGCATTTGCTGATGATGTTGCCCTGATTGCTAAATCAGAGGCACATCTCCAATCCAACCTGCAGGTTTGGAAGGAAGAGCTGGAGAAGAGAGGGATGGTCATAAGCAGCTCTAAAACAAAATCCATGGTGATATCACGAGAAGAAAGAAGACATCAGATTAAGCTGGGAGAACAGGTCCTGGAGCAGGTCGAACACTTTAAATACCTCGGAGCTATTATAGACCGAAAGGGAGGCATCAAAGAAGAGTTGGCCACTCGAAAAGCAGCAGCTGGGAGAATTTTTCAGGCCATACATCGAGGATCCCTCAGCAAGAGAGATGCTGGAAAGAAAACAAAGATGGCTGTATACTGCTCCACCTATGTCACAGTCTTGACATATGGATGCGAGTCATGGGCAATGACTACAACCCACAAAAGCCAGATTCAAACCTTAGAAATGATATATCTGAGGCTGGTGGTTGAAATAACAAGAAGAGACATGGTCCGCAACCAGACGATACGTCAAGGCCTAAAATCTCACCCCCTGCAGACCCAAGTAGAACAGTCCCAACTAAGATAGTTTGGCCATGTCTGCAGAATTGGAGAAGATCGGCTACCACGACAAGCATGGGAAACAAAGAGCCAGGGATCCAGACCCCCAGGGCAACTCAGAGTCCGCTGGGAGGACAACATTAATCTTTGAAGGACCGAGGACTAGATTGGAACCAGGCCAGGAGGAAGACAGCTGATAGGATTGTCTGGCGCTCTCTCTTCCAAACCTCTACACCTCACGGTAGAAGGGGAACGACTAAGTAAGAGTAGGTAGTTCAATTTCTCAGTATACACTGCACTAGTTCCAAGTTATTACTACTATTTATATGAAGTATTGTAATAAATAAAGCACTAATCAATTTACTGAAGGTGATGCTATTAAGTCTACTGATGTAATGTATCCCTTTTACTTAGACTGGTGTAACTGATATTTTAATAATATACTTATTTCTACTGAATCAAGATAGTATTAACTTGAGCCAGACTCAAGTATTATTTCATGAACACTGTGTATACTTGTATTTCTTCTGAAGTAAGGTATTACAATTGCAGCCAGTTTTTCAAACACACACTCACTAACGTTTACACTTAGTTATCTTAAGCCATCTATTAACTTAATATGCTTAATTAATCTAAGTAACTTAATTAATTAAATAGTTAATTCCAGGACCATTCAGATTTCACTTTCCTTATTACTGTGTAATACTAAAATTCTGTTCAGAAAATAAAAGAAGATTCGTTGTCCAGGGAAATATAGATTCTACTCCAAGGTATTGGTAGACTACTAGTTTAGGATTCAAAAATTTTCTGCAGAAAGGTCACCAAAGGTAACATCCAGGATCGAGCATCCCAATTCGTTGCAGGTTTTTTTTAAAGATATAGGAAGGAAGATGTGTCTGAAGCTCATAGACCTTTAGACACTAGTGTTGATAGAGGTCAGCTAGTGTTGAGTGAAAGGGTTAACAGAAGGGCGCAGGTTGATGTCAGTGATTCTCTCACCTTTCAGACTACCAACTCTTGTATATTTTTGGCGACGACTAATGCTTTCTTACTCAATCTTTATAAAGAAGACATAGTAGTAACAAGTCATACAATGGGGGAGAGTATGTTTTTCTGAACAGAACGTACAATCTGCTAAATCAAATTCAGACCGATTGTGGTTTACAGAATGTACAGAATTACTTTAATTGCCGTAGAAAATCAAATAAATGTTATCATGTAATTTGAAAAGAGATACTATGAGATCAAAAAGCAAGCTATGATATTACTTATTCAAGAATTTAGAATACTGTCCGTGTCTTTGGTTCAGATAAAAGGCTATTTTCCTCACTGACGGAGAGTTAATTTCTTTGAAACTGAATTCTGAATTTGGCCTGATGTTTAGGTAAACGTATCTGCTTGGACTTCTCCTGGGTGTCAAAGTAGGTAGGGATTAAGCACTAGATAATTTGCTTCAGAGTACAAGAGATGACTAGGCTTTTTGTGTTAACCTGGTTGTGAAGCTGAGTTGAGATGCTGAGGTTTATAAGATAATGACGAGGTGTTGACTGCTTATAAGCTGTTGACTGCTCCAGATTGTTCTTCTTCTTCTTTCGTTCGCTTGAAATATATTGTCTAAATCTCCAATGTTGTTTCTTGTATAAACTGCCCTGTCTTTTGTAGTTCATACAGAGGTCTGTATAGTTTTGCTTCCAGTGTTGTTTCTCTGGGCCAGTGGGTTTGCCTCAATATATCATATTCGGGCAATCTTGAAGTACGTGCTCCGCAGTCTGGGGTGCCTGTCCACGTGTACAAATGGCTGAATTGCCAATCTTGAATGTTGTATACATATGGCTGCGGAGTCGGGTGTGTCCTGTTCTGAGGCGCAGAGTGACAATTTGTTCTGATCTGTTCATAGCTTGGTAGTCATTCTGTGTTGGTGGCTTTCTGATTGATTTGATAATCTTTTTCTTCTGATGGTACGTAACTGGTACATCCGGTTGCTCGTCTGCAGCACCTTCTTTAGCCAGTCCGTCCGCTCTCTCGTTTCCTGGTATTCCACAATGAGATGGTATCCACTGCATGGCGACCCTGCGCTGGTTGCACAGTTCAGAAAGTAGGGCTTGTATACCTGGCAATTTTCTGGACTGAAGTGTTTGGAGTGCTGATCTTGCATCTGTCAGGAATACTACAGGCTGTGGACCGAGATTGGTGTTCAACAGTTTCTCAGTTGCCACCTTGATTGCCTGGATTTCTGCATCATAGTTGTTACAGAATTTCCCCGTTGGTACTCTGACCGTATCCCTAGTGTTGTTTGGGTATTCTATGTACACTCCTGCTCCTCCATTCTTTACTGCATTCGGTGCTGACCCATCCGTGTATATTCGGACCCAGAGGTCCTGTGGGTATTCATCATCCAGGAAACTGAGAGTGACTGTCCTACGTTGCACGCTGTTCTGTTCATCCCTGTCAAAAATTCCTTTCACTTTTGTCTGGATGTGTACTGGTAGTCCAGGCTCCTCTCTCCAAGGGGTTTGTTCTGGCACAGACTTTAGGGGGCTTCCAGTGCATTATTTTAAGTGATCTTTGCTTTGCTTGGCCAGTAGCTCTATTCTCATGCCTCCTGGCTGCACGGGGCAATTGAGAAGGACCCCAAGTAGTAAGAGTTGGGCCCTTTTGAGGCAGAGGACCCGGCACTGCGCCTGCCTGGGTGTCCGTCACAGGGCGAGTGCCATAACGTTTTGTAGATATAGGCATATTTCCATTGCGTGTGTGCGTGGCATCCTGATTGCTGTGGTGCGCCTCTTGTCTGGTTGCCTCAGTCTTCAGCACGTTGACTTGCTAGGGCAGACTGTGGTCTTGCTCGAGTGTAAGAGGCCCTAGCCAGTCTTGGTTTTTCGGCCGCTGATGGCTGTACTTGAGCCCCATCTCCACGTCAATGAGCTGGCCTCGATGGGGCTAAAGGTTGTTGACTTGGGATCTCCGCTGGAGGGAGAAGTAAGCACTAGTTCTCTTGTAGCATTGAGCAACCAGACAGTTTTCACCTAACAAATTACAGAAATGTAATTGCAGAGATCACCTTCTCGTTGCTGTTACACTGGCTAGGATTCTGCACTTGCGCGCTCAGGACTATTATCCGCAGCTTAAGGATTTGATTAGTTTTTACACTCAAGGTACATATAACTAGACAGTGTGTAGCTTAATGCCTCTCTTCTATAAGCGTGCGTTCTCTTTCAACGGTTATCAGCAAGGGATTTCTAAACTCAGCATTTGTTCACATGAAGTTAAAACATTTTTCGTTCCCACGCCTAGAGTTAATTATTTCCCGTCACTCGTTTAGACACGCACACAGATTTATCTTGGCGTCTTTAGCTGACCACTGAACACGGGAATTCTTCTTCTTCTTCTTCCTTCTTCCTCGTTCGCCCTGAAAAGGACGGTGGTTGCGTTGTGTCTGTTTACAATGTGGCTGTGATATCTGCACCTTTCGGTCGACACATCCGACTTCTGCACGGCATTTTTTAGGACCGGGTTTGCCTTCCCATTGCGATCCGTGCTCACTCAGCCAGCCTGCACTGCTGCAGACTGTTTCCAGGACCACCACGTGTTTATGTTGTACAAGTCTTGGCGGTCTACCATCTCAGGTGAAACATGATAACAACTCCAAGGTAACAATGAACTTTATACAAGAACTTCCCAAACTAAAACAATTGTGTTAATTAAACAGCACACGGACTGTCACTTGCTGGAAACAGAATTGTGACTGCAACATTCTCATCCACTGACCATTCCGTTGTCTGGGATTTGTTACCTGGATCTGCTAAAGTTCTCTTCACTAATTTGGAACTTCATCATAACATCTACTACGGAACGACTGCAAAATATTATCACAACAAAAATGTGCACATGTTATGTCTTCCAAAATAAAGTTAAGATTTTTCTTCTTAGCAAATATGTTCATCAAGCACAGATACAGGAAGCAGTGCATTCAGGTCACTAAAATAATGATACATATTACCAGCTCAGCAGAAGTGAACAAGTGGTAATCTTCAGACCACACGGGTCATAACAGATTGAGATACCATCTATTCAATAAGTTAAAGATAGGAACTACTGATGAGTGTAACTAGGGCGCCAATAAAATGGCTGCTGAACATCTGCTTCAAAGGTGCCCAACACATGAGGAACAGAGAAAACACATATGGCCATCACCAGTACCATTCCTGGAGAAAATCTACGGAGATATCAACAACCTCAGGCTGACCACTGCTTTCTTTGAACTTATTCAAGTTGACGTCTGAGGGTCTTTGAACGTATTCAAGTCGACTAAACGAATAAATCAGACTGAAGTCCTAAAGATATAACTTTTTAGTTATTTGTTGCACAAGAAGATAGCATTTGGATCAAATGACAGAACTATTAATGAAGACTCAAGTCAAGCTATAGAACAGAACGCATGTGCAAATATTTCATAGAGAAACAGACAAATGTGAAGAACGAGAAAAGTGAGAAATTTGAAAATAATTTTGACGAAGCCTTCACACTACTCCGTGACACTCTACGAGCTGAGTCTTTATGAGAGCTGAACTGCATCAAAGCCTCTACATACAAGAACGACAAGAAACTGCTAATGTGAGACAGGTTATCTTTTTCAGCAACGTAGTGTGAGCCGGGGGGTAGTAAGGTTACATTTATAATTTGCAAACTAATATAATTTGCACTAGATTATTATGTATTTAATGTTGGTTGACAACAGAGGGCAGTCCAAGAGGAATTAGATGGACAACATTTTCTACACTGGAAGACTTGGAATATGCAGATGACATTGCACTACTCGTGCATTCACATGAACACCTTCAAGACAAAACTGATAGACTGAATAAGTATGGCCAGCAGATTGGCCTGGACATCAATCTGAAGAAGACAGAGGTCATGACACTAAATGTAGGCAGTCCTGAGCCAATAACAGTAAGGAACCAGACGTTAGAATAGACAGACCCATTTACTTACTTAGGATGCATAGTAACACCTGACGGCGGAACAAGCAAATACATTAACAACAGAATGAATAAAGCGAGAACAGCCTTTGCTATTCTCAACAACATTTGAAAGTCTTCCCAGTACAGCACAAACACCAAAATTAAGACTGTATGAGAGCTGTGTACTTTCCGTGCTTCTCTACGGTGCGGAATGTTGGAGAGTAACAGAGAAGGAAATGCCGAAACTGTCCTCCTTCCACACAATCTGCCTAAGAAAAATTATCCGAATCTTTTGGCCAGACACCATCAGCAACCAAGAACTACTCATTCGGAGTAACCAGGAGGACATGCACACCATCATAGCTGGCAGATGCTGGAGTTGGGTTGGCCACGTCCTCAGAAGGGACCCTTATACCATCACAAGAACAGCTATGCTATGGACCCCCGAGGGAAAGCGAAATAGAGGCCGACCAAAAACAACTGTGGAAGCCGAGATGCAAAGAATGAATCAAAATTGGGGCACTGTACGAAGGATGGCAGCCGACCGAGCAAGGTGGAATCAATGTGTTGCTGCCCTACAGGACACCACCAGGCGTGATGGCCGCTGACTGCTTTGGCGGTTGGCGGTTATGGATCATAGAAGAAGAGGACGAATGTTGGTTGATGTTTATTTTGTGCATGACTCTTTGTCGCTATTCCTGCTAGTGCCGGTAGGAAGATTGGTAACCTTGATAAAACCACGATCCTAATTCAACCTTGGTGAAGCGAGAGTCCTTCCCAGGACTGGTAATGATTCACAATGAAGCTATCAGCCCTTTTCAGAGCTGGCTTGTAAGGCTGAGCACAATAAGTTCGTCTTTCTGCATTATAGAGCACTCCTTTTTTGTCTATATGACTGAAGAATTATCATATACGACATACTTTTGAAGACGACCTTATGACGTTGAATATAAACAAACAGATGACACGGACATTTGATTACATGCAAACAATCGTAACATCTGAAGACAGAGACAAGACAGTAGGTCTTTTGGTTTTTGTCTGACAAATACCATTCACTGAGCTTGTCGTGTTCAAAATTCAATCTGGAAGTGGATCCATCGGTACCTGGAGTAAGCATTGAGTCTTAAGAACCAGGCGTCAACAACTTACTAACTTGGACCACCACTGCTCCCTGGCCTCCACATTGTACTAGTTAGACCAAGAGCCATATTTTAACTGTGTGTCTTATTAGACTCTGAATCCTAGTGGACCTTAGAATAGCTGCTTCAAAGACCAGGAGCAGCTCATCAGATAAGTGCTATAAACCCAAGATACGACTAACAAACAAACCAATGAAGTATCTAATGATGAGAATAGACACAAGGAATATAGACACGTTTTTGTGTAAATAGCTTTATTGTGCCAGGTATATCTTCAAAACTGTAACTGATTTATAAATATTTATATATAACTGCACTTTTGTGTACACAAATTTCATTTTTTTTTTCAACAATAATCAAGTAGGCATTAAATTGATTTCTTTCCATCTGACGTTATTGAATTATTTTTTTTCTTGTGTATAATTGTAATTTGAAGGTATTCGTAACAGCCGTTTATATTTTCACTAGAAGCATAGAATAGTCACCTATTCACTACTTCTATAACATCTGAACGGTGAGCTTAACAGCCCGACTTCATCCTGTGCTATCCCTTCGCCAGTTCTCTTTACTGAATCTGGAATACTATTCTTTATATCAAGTACTAATATATACGTACTATCGTCTCTCATCTAAACTTACCATTTCGCCACACGTGTACAATGAAGATAATCCTTAAAACCAAAACCAAACCAAATCACTTCCTTCTATTTCATCATAATGTTCACTTGCGTCCCTTGATGAAATAACTGAACCACCACTGTAGCTGGTCCCGTTGCAGGAAGCCTGCATCAAACATTCACATGCTCATGGAGCAGCGATTTATGTGGCAATTTGTTTTACAACCTCATTTTAGTCGCCGTGTACAACACTTAGCTTTTGCTAATATGAGTTATCTTATTCTAGCAGCAACTACTTGTTCATAACAAGATTAACAATGAGAAGCCAATCAATCATCACGTATGCTGAATTTCGGTGAGTCACAATTTCCAAAGATTAAGTTAACCCATGTAGATCAAGCAGCACACTTCGAATGCTTAGGATTAGTAGTTTGACGGCTTGTTCAAATGTTCCCATAAAATTTCATCCACACTGTTTCTTCAGTCCATCCTAGATTGGATCTGAAGATTGTGAATACTACACCTCATCAGTTGGATTTTTTAGTCATTGTCAAGCAGCCATGATGGAAGTATGAGGCTATGGCACATCAGCATTCATGTTGAGTTCGATTTCATCGATATCGAGTTCAATTTCATTAAGTTATTTAGTTTCTTTATCAGGCGAAATCAATTCAGAGGTAGGTATGGTTTTACTGTCCTCGTTGAAATGGTCGGCAGCCAATGTTATGTCTGCTGTCAACACAGATACTGAATACTTTCATTTCACAGATCCCAATTTTTTTTTTTTTTAAATGCTTTGTTCTTTAGCCAAAATGTAGTGGTCTTGTTCAGAGTTTCATCTTCATTTTGTTCGTTTTTTTTTATTTTATTACTTTTTTTATTTATTTATTTATGTAACGTAAAAGCATAATTTTGATTGTCACTATTTACAATGATTTGACGAATGTGATGCCACTTTCTCATATCGGCAGTTGTTCATATTATTTAGAATTGAAAACAATATATATCCTAATTATAACCCATCAGAGGTTGAACGGGATATTTTTCTTCATTAATATTTAAAACAAAAAAAATTAGTGAGTGGTATTCAAGTGAAGCAAAGCCATTTCCATAATTGCTACATGGAAAATTGTTAACCACCCCACCCCCCATGACGTCATATGCGGACATCCCCTAACCCTAACGACATGGACAAATTAATCAGCCGCCAGACATTTGGATCAAACATCGGATACACATCCCATTCTTAATATATATATATTGGTCATGTACTCATTAGCCTTTTGTATTATGGCGGCCACAGAAATGATTAGGCCTATTAGTTACTGCTGGTGTGTTTGGGCGGTTGTAACTGTCCTAGCACTACAAGGGAGGTAACTAGCAATCATTTCTGTGACCACCATAATTTAAAAAAAAGTGCTAATGAGAAGCATTACCAATAATTTATGGCCGTGTATTTGATACTCAGGATCAGGATTCCTGCATTATACACCCATGTCTTTCCGTTTTTCAGAAATTAATAAGGTTCGCATTGGGCTGTAAGACCAGTAGAGTATTAAATATCTTTGCCTAACCTAACAACTTGGACATGAATTGACTCAACGATTATCTAACTAGGCTATAACTTGCGTACTCACTTACTCACAACGTCTATATAACTTTCTCTTCGAGAAAAGTTCTGTAATTTCTCTACCAAGAGGTGTTCGTCGACAACAGCTCAGGCAATGAAATCGTGAAGCCGTCCATGGACTCTCCACGGGGTTGCCAGATAGAAATTGTAATGTAAAGCCAAACAATACTAGAAAAAAGCCAAACACATTTTAATATATTTTTCATACTCACATCACATGAAAAGCTCCAGATCCAGGTCATTACTATTCTCCCCACTGGAATGAGTGGAACACACGGCATAAACCGTGTCCGATGGGAATTTTTTTTAGCATTTCTGGAGATCCAGTGAAGTCTTTGCAACGTTTGCTTGAAAGCAATAGTTCTGCCCTGATTCTCACAATTGCTGACTTATTGCCAACTATGGAGAAGCTGGATGCCGAATCAACATTAGAGGAACTCAGTAAGGCCATTGATAGCTTGGCCTCTGGCAAAGCACCAGGCAGTGATGGGATTCCTCCTGATTTAATCAAATGCTGTAAGAGCACGCTATTACATCCCCTGCATAGGATGCTGTGCCAGTGCTGGGAAGAGACAACTATTCCTCAAGACATGCGAGATGCCAAGATTGTAACACTGTATAAAAATAAAGGCGACAGAAGTGATTGCAATAACTACAGAGGCATCTCTCTTCTTAGTATTGTTGGTAAGGTTTTTGCCAAAGTCATCTTAATACGACTACACAAGTTAGCTGAGCGCATATATCCAGAGGCACAGTGTGTATTCCGAGCTGGCAGATCAACAACAGACATGATCTTCTCTCTCCGCCAGCTTCAGGAAAAATCAAGAGAGCAGAAAAGACCATTATATATCGCCTTTATAGACCTCAGAAATGCGTTCGACCTGGTTAGTAGGGATGGACTCTTTAAAATCCTCCTGAAAATAGGCTGCCCTTCTAAAATGCTGGAAATGATAAAGTCATTCCATGACGACATGAAGGGAACAGTCCAATATGCTGGAAGCACGTCACAGCCCTTTGATATACGAAGTGGCGTTAAACAAGGCTGTGTTCTGGCTCCGACCCTCTTCGGAATCTTCTTTGCCTTACTCTTGAAACATGCATTCAGAGATGCAACTGAAGGAATATGCCTTCACACTAGGTCAGATGGCCGTCTGTTTAATCTTTCAAGGCTGAAGGCAAAAACAAAAATCAGAAGGGTCACTATAAGAGACTTGTTGTTCGCTGATGATGCTGCAGTCGTCACTCAAAGCCAACAGGAGCTTCAGAGCTTGATGAATCGCTTCACTAAAGCATGCAAGGACTTTGGCCTCACAATAAGTCTAAAGAAAACGAATGTGCTGAGTCAGGATGTAGGTGCTGCACCAGTTATCACTATCGATAACTATGAATTGGCAGTGGTGCACCACTTCACATACCTAGGGTCTACCATCAATGACAAACTCTCACTGGATACAGAAATCGACAGCCGCATTGGCAAAGCTGCAGCTACCTTTGCCCGCCTCACGTCGCGTGTTTGGGGAAACTCTAAACTCACAATGAAGACCAAAGCTGCGGTATATAATGCCTGCGTCACCAGCACACTCCTATATGGCAGCGATACCTGGACGACCTATGCTAAGCAAGAAAGAAGGCTCAATACCTTCCATTTGCGGTGTCTACGCCGCATCCTCGGCATCTCGTGGAAAGATAAAGTGACAAATGTCGAGGTGTTGTCACGTGCTGGCCTTCAAAGTATGTATACGCTGCTTAGACAGCGCAGACTTCGCTGGCTTGGCCATGTTCGCCTCATGGAAGATGGTCGCATCCCAAAAGATATCTTCTACGGACAATTGGCAGATGGCAAGAGAACAGTTGGGCGACCACAGCTGGGGTTCGGAGATGTGTGCAGGAGAGATATGAGGGCACTGGACGTGGATCCAGCAACATGGGAGGATGAGGCTGCCGATCGCACTGGGTGGCGATGCTATTTGCGGCACCACCTCGGATTGGGCGAAGAGAGGCTCACACAAGAAGCAGAGGTGAGGAGAAGGCGTCGAAAGTAGCACCAGGAAAATAAGCAGCTGAGGGCTGCCACCTCAGGGGCGCATTCCCATGGTCAGTTATGACTGAAGGGGCTATTATAAGTCAGCAGTAAAACTTTTCAAGCCTTATTGACACCTGCATTGCTCACAGACAGTTTGGTGTCGTTGGTAATCTGTGATCGGTGACACGGTGATGTGTCTAATGTATACATGCTTCCTATAACATATTTGCAGCAGTCAAGTTTCCTATTTTATGCTGTATCAAGTACCAGAGGTGACAGTTGACGAATCAAGTACCAGAGGTAACAGTTGACGACGAGTCCAGTGCTGTTCCTGTAACTTTGAACAAGGGAGTGGGCTTATGGTGTGTTGTCTGATGCTCATCAGTGGTAATAGAGAAAGAACAAGACGGTTTTCTACTTACAAGATAAGTGGTTTTTGTGTGAAAACTGTATCTCTGTATGATGTTGTCAAGCCTTCCAGTTATCATTATGTATGCTATTGAGTATTTCATGTTAATAGCGTATTGTCATGAGATTTAATGCATAATTGATTGTTGCTAAGTAACATAAACTTGGAATAATTATAGTATACTCAGTGATTGAATCACCATGGATTGTGATATGCATCCAGACGATATGACGCCCGTGTTGGATTATTTATTTGAAGTAGGTAAATATCGTAAAGGATTAAAGGGCCCAGCACTTCAGAAATACGTGCTGGATGGTTTTTTGTTTAATGCGATAGAAGCTTTGTCGGCTTTTGCTAACGATAACTTTTGGTCAGGCCCTCGATTGATCATGGCTAGAGATTTGGCGGAGGTGTTACATTACATACGTCCGTTTGTGTACAATTATACTGAGGATAGACACAAATATATCCATAAGGTTTTACATAATGTAATCTGCAACAACATGCAGGATGACAACAAAAAGGACTTAGAAGAGAAGGAGCGGATGAAGAACAACAAGCGACTTGCCCTACAACAAAGAGAAAGTTTTTTACAGGATATTGCGGAAAAGAATAAACTTCAAGAAACAGTGTCTAAACTCACAAGTGATTTGCATAAATCAAACTTGGAGCTTTCTGGTGTGAAAGCATCATTAGATTCTGAATGCAATAAGGTTAAAAACTTAGAAGTTCAGATAGGATATAAGAATGGCGAGATTACTAATCTCAAGCAGGAGATTGAAAATAAGAGAGAAATGTATGAGAAGTTAAAGATTGAGAGCAATCTATGTGAGAAGAAGTATATAGATATGCTCCATGATGTGTTGGATGAGAATGATATTCTCAGTAGCCAACTGAAAGAAAAACATAATGTATCTCCCGAGAAGATTAATGAGTTGAAGCAACAAGCTGCTCAAGTCGAGGATCTTCAGGCTCAGGTGGCCCGACTTCAGCCACAGATAGCAGAGGTGCAAAGGAAAAGATTAAGGAAGTTGGCACGACGGATGAGAGAAAATAAGGAAAAGGATGATAAGCAGAGGTTAGAAGAGTTAACGGTGCAGAGAAAGAAAATGGTTAAGATTGAGAAGTTACTTAGAGAAGAGAGATGCAAAGTTATAACATGTGATAACTTAAACAGAAAACTAAACCAAGAGATTACTGAATTGAGAAGAAGAGTGAATGGTTTAGTGGATGTGGTTTTAGGCATCAAAGATTTATCTACTGCTAAGGTTGACAATAGTAGACAGAAGGTTGTTAATAAACAAGCAAAGAGCCCGCCCTATACACTCTTTGCGAATTCGAAAATGGAACATGATGGACTTAAATCTCGGCGTGGCAGATATAATTTCCCACGTACGGAAGACGCTACGTTGAATATTAATGGCTATTGGCGTCAGACCAGCAAAGATACTTCATGTGTAATATCTAATTCTGGTAATAAATATAACAAACATCATGTTGGGAACCATAAGGATTTGATGAGTTCCACAGCTTGTCATACACAATATAGGCAGTGTGATACAGCAGATAAGCATGTTAACACAGAAAGGAATAAGAACAGTTCTGGTAAAAGAGATAACCATAATGTTAGACAGTACCAGGGAAGCCGTTTAAATGGTAGTTTTTCCAGACAGTCTAACAGATCTCAAAAGATTGATTCTGAAGAGTTGAGAAATTATGGTAGGAATAGTTACATTAAAGATTACAAACCTGGTAATAATTGTTCTAGGAGTCAACAAGATTCATTTACTAGATACTTCTATCCTAGAAGATATGTTAAGCATAACAATGCTAACTGCAGTTCTAGGCAGAACAAATGGAATGATAAGGGGAATGGTAATAGAGATAATAACACTCAGAATATTACTACGCATAACCAGGTTAACTGTGTGCAACAAAATCCCAAAGTCATTGGTAGTAAATAAAGTAACAGTAACTATTGATGTCCCAAGTACTACTACTGTTATGTTTTTTGGATTACGAGAGAGAATCTCGTTGTTGTGTATGTCACTTTATTTCAGCCTACTACTGGGGTGATGACCGTCATTTTCGGTCAGGTTGACCCAAGCCTCCTGGGTTGTATACTATGTGTGAACGAAGAGTTGGTGACATCATATGGAAACCAGATGGTTTCATAGGTAATTGTGTGTTTAACCTATCCGTTTTTCATTATAATCTGACCGCTGATTAAAATGGAGAATTTCATTTGTATTTTTCAACAGTAGCAGCTATGCGATAAAGGTCAGCGTGCCTGTTTTTCCTTAGCTGTGACAGAAATGTTTGTTACCTTACTACCGTGTGCAATCAAGCGTAACCCAGCCTGTATGTTGACCCAGTATTATTTGATGTCATCCCGTGCGGTTTACAGAATACTATCCGGAGTTGTAACCTATTTATTTTTTTTTCTTTAGGAATTGATTCAAGATTACTACAATGTTTCTTATACTTGATTTTTCTAGGATAATGTATTATTGTATAGTATAATATGATTGCATTGTATAATGTTACATTGGATATTGTGTATGTCCATATTTATGCATTATTTGTACTATATCTTGTTATTTACATAATTGTATTGTTGATAAACATTGTACGCATTATCATTGTAATGAATTGTAACATTTCATTTTGTAGCGACTTGTCTTTGATTGTTATTTTTTGTTGTTGATGAAATTATGGATTTTTTGTATTTACATACACTAGTCTGAAGACTATTTCATTTGCTCATATTATGTTTGACCATATGTGGATATATATATTATATAAGGAAAAGACGATGGTCATATATCGGTCATGTCCTACGAATGCAAAACAACAGAATACCACTACAGGCGCTCACTTGGGTTCCTGAGGGTAAGCGGAAAAAAGGAAGACCAAAAGAAACACTCAGAAGAACAATAATAAGAGAAAGGAAGAACGTTGGGCCTAAATAATGTGCAAGAGCTAAGAGGAGTGGCGTCACAACGAACAACCTGGAGAGCACTGGTTTCTGCCTTATGCGCCGTGTTTGGCGCTTAAAGAATTTATTATTATTATTATTATATGTGGTCTGTTGTGAAGTTGTTACATCAAAACATGGACACGATTTTGCAGGACTAACTTTTAGAATAGTTTTTTTTTTATATAATGAGATTGTCAGCCCTAAGCACAACTCATTGGTTATGACTATGCGTTAGTCGCTTTCAGAGAGTTTTTTGGTTACTAAATTTGTTTTTTACTTTTTCGTATCGGACTCCATGTGTAGTTAATATATATTACCTTATACAAAGGTTATATGAAGAAATTGTTGTGTTGTGAAATGCTATTTTGGAACTAAATTATAACATGTAGAATTGTCAGAGATAGCAGATACTATTATTTGTTTGAAGAATTTAGTAGTCTGACTTAAACACTTTTTCATGAGAAATAATGTTATGTTTATATGTGCAAGTTGGTATGATGTTAATAGTGTGGGTTTATAGGTGCTCAGTTGTGTTTACTTAGAGATGTGAATATTTTTTTAATGTCACACATTTTGTTAAAAGCTCGTTTCACTTTTGATTTATTATTTATAGGTTGAAACTTGTAAAAATTTATAATACTATTTTTATTTAAATTAGCTTTAAGAAACTTTTTTGTATTGTAATTTTGGAACAATTTATTTGTTTTTCATTGTGAAAGTATTGTATTTTTTATGTGTCCAGTGCTTAATATATTGATATTTCCACATTTTAAAAAAAAAAGAGAAAAAGATAATAATTTTTTTTTCTTTTGAGATTGTGATATTTCTGTTTTTACAATCACACTTTTTTGTGTGTGATGCCTGTGATATTTCATTTTAGTTATGAATAAGTGTTGTAATTTGGTTAAATTATTTATTATGCATTATCTAGTTATATCCTTCGTTAGTGTTTAGTATATATATATACTATGTCTTTCTGTTCGATGATTTTCTGTCAAGATTGTATTTGTTTTACAATACGTTGTTTGTTTAGATAGTTATTAGGATGTATTACTACTTATTCTATACATTCATTTCTTGAATTTTCTTCTTTCTTTTCGGATGATTCTTCGTTTCACTTCATTTCTTTTGAAGCAGTTTATACTTTCGTGATGCTTCTATTTTTCATCTTGGTGTCACTTAATTCTATTTGTATACGTTTACTTCTTACACTTCTTATACTTCCTTCTTTAGGATTGTTATGTTAATTATATGGTTTGGTATGAGGTAGTTTTTATGTCGGTTCTATCTAGTTGAATGTAAGGAATTGATTTACTTGATTGTTATCATATGGTATTATTGATCTTTGTTACTATATTGATTTCATTGCTGATTTTTGATGTTGATCATGCTTCTCTTGCTTCATCTTGTCTGTTACTTTCTATTTATTGTATACTACTTGCTCTACAGTGAACATACGTTAACTTTGTTTGAAACTGTTTATTTAATGTACTTAGCAAATTATTGTGCATAATTTATTTTATTGTACACTTGCTTATATTTTTTTGTCGATGTATTATTATAACCTTAACATAAGCTAATTTTTGAATGAGTATTTTAGAGTTTAGCTGACCCCTCATTTTTCATTGATGTAGTTTTTGTTAAAAAAATGATAAATCATTTTTTCTCCGGGGGTGGTGGTAAGATGTTAAGGTTAAAAAGGGAGATGATACTTTGTATATGGGTTGGTCACAGTAAATTAAGGGTTACATCGCTTGTAGACTTGATTAACGGTGAATTGGGTTAACAAATATATGATAGAGGTCATAGTGTACAGATAGCGTCATGAGCGCTGGTCTGTATTGTAGAACTGTAAATAGTTCGCACGGCTAGTCTGTGGAAGGGACTGAGCTGAGTGAACAGCGAAGTCCCGTGACTGTTTAGGCGGGAGTTTTGGTGACCGCTAGCAGTCGGGTTCTGGCGTTGACAGAGTGAAGTCAACAAAGGTGTTTTTCTAAGTGTGTGTGCCCGACCAGTGTTCGGTAAAGATGTTTAGAGTGTTTTGCCATGTGTGTCTCGATGGAGACTTTTGTAACGGACTGTATTGAATATTCTTTTATGTGTTACATATTATGAAGGCCAGGATTTTGTACAGGCCGCATTTGATATAACTATAGTAAGAAGATTATGGAACTATTATGAAGGCCAGGATTTTGTACAGGCCGCATTTGATATAACTGCAGTAAGATGATTATGGAGCTATTATGAAGGCCAGGATTTTGTACAGGCCGTATTTGATATTAACTGCAGTAAGATGATTATGGAGCTATTATGAAGGCCAGGATTTTGTACAGGCCGTATTTGATATTAACTGCAGTAAGAAGATTATGGAGCTATTATGATGCTATTATGAAGGCAGTCCTTGAGGGATTTAGCTATTGTGCACGTTCGATGCGGAGTGCACTATTATTCTGTAATTGAGCTCTATGAAGAAGACATTTAAGAGTCGGAGACTTATCGACTTTATAAGGCCATATTTATAACTGCGGTGAAGGCAGTCTTTGGGGGATTTTGCTATTGTGCATGTTCGATGAGGAGTGCACCACGATTTATAATGGAGCTCTGTGGGGTGTTTTGAGCTTATGAATTGACTTACCAACTCCGCCAATGCCGGTCCCAAGCCCGGATGAAAAAGGAGGAGGGCGGCCTGCATGGAGGCCGTAAGGAGGCAGCCCCTCCACCATGCAAAGGCACAACAGGCCAATCACCTATTTGCTTTAAATCATGATTACGCGAACTACAAGAGAGAAAACCGGACTGATTCTAAAGGCGACGAACTGGAACGGACTACGGACTACGACTTATGGAACTTGGAACACAAGAAGTATAAATGGGAAGGAAGAGGAGCTGGTGGAAGAGATGAGGAAAGCAAAACTAGAAATCCTGGCTATAACGGAAACGAAGAAAAAAGGACAAGGAGTCATGGATCTCGATGGCAACACGTTGCTCTACAGTGGTGTACCCATATCTGAAAGAGCTAAAGGGGGCGTGGGTTGCATTGTGGCCCAAAATCAAAAAGATAGTATCAAGGGATGGAACTTTGTCTCGGAGCGCATTATGGTTGTAAAACTAAAAGAAGGAGAAACCATAGTCAACCTGGTCATAGTGTATGGGCCAAATGAGGATGAGAGAGCAGAGGTCAAGGAGGAATTCTTCGAGCTGCTTCAAAGGACAGTGGATGACTGCCTAGATGAAGTTATTATGCTCGGAGATTTTAATGCCAGAGTTGGAAATGACCATGCTAGATGGGGTGGAGTTATCGGAAGATATGGAGAAGATACTCTCAATGACAATGGAAAGCGACTCCTTAGATTCTGCAGTGAGCAGAATCTGATCATTACAAACACAAAGTTCCCCCATAAGCGCATACATGCATACACTAGATGTGAACCAACCAAGAATGAGAAGTCAGTGATCGACTATGCCATTGTTCGGAGAAGCTCATTCAGATATGTCCGAGATGCAAGAGTCTGGAGGGGGCCAGAGATTGGAAGTGATCACTACCTGCTAACAATCAAACGAACAACTGAAAGAGTTGCTCAGCCTAGGAACTGCCCAACATCACGCAAGAAACCAAGTAAACGAGCAGGAGAAATGAGCATTAGGACCTACAAGCTGAGAGAGCCAGAAATTAAGACCAGATATCAGGGGCTTATTGCTACAGCAGTGAGCAACACAGAAGAACGACCTGATGACTTGGAAACCCTCTGGAATAAATTCAAGGATATCATAAAGACAGCTGCTGCAGAAGCATGCGGTGAAGTCCGACTTGGGAACCAGAGAAAGAGGACACCTTGGTGGACAGAGGAAGTCAAAGAGAAAATAAGAGAGAAGAAAATGGCATGGAAACAATACTTAGGAGCTAAAAACACAACAGGACAAATGGAAAAATATAGAGAATATGTGACACTCAGAACAGAAGCAAAGAACAAAGTGCTAGCAGCAAAACAGAAGTCCTGGGAAGAATTTGGAGAAAAGCTAGAAAAAGATGCACAAGAAAACCAGAAATTGTTCTATAAGACCCTAAAGAACATGAGGAAAGAAAAACAATGCCCTCTCAAATTTATAAAGGACAAGCAAGGCAAATTGCTTACTGCCCCGAAGGAAGTAATGGAAAGATGGAAAGAATATTTCTCAGAACTCCTGGATGGTGAGCATGATGAAGCATCAGAAATGATAACCACTAGCACAGAAGAGGAAACCAATGATGGTGAAGATGACATAAAGATGGAAGAACTGAGGGCAGCACTAGAGAAAATCAAGATGGGCAAAGCAGCAGGGCATGATGGTATAACACCAGAAATGGTTAAGTACATGGGAGCATCAGGCGACCTATTACTCTTAAAGGTCCTACAGGCAGCATGGTGCAACAAGACCATACCAAAGGATTGGGAGATTGCCATCATAACACCAATTTTCAAAAAGGGTGACAATCGACAATGTGGAAACCATAGAGGCATATCCCTTCTCAGTGTCCCTGGTAAAATCTACTCTAGAATCCTAGAGCAGAGACTCCGACGCCTAGCTGAGCCACAATTGGATGAGGTCCAGTGCGGATTCCGAGCAAACCGAAGTACTCAAGACCTAATCTTCACACTCAGACAGCTGAGTGAAAAGGCCCTTGAGTATAAGAGTGAGATCCATCTTTGTTTCATAGATCTGGAAAAGGCGTTTGACAGGGTCCCCTGGAGCAAACTTTGGGACTGTTTGGCAAGGAAGAATATTCCAGCACCTCTGATTCATGCTATACAGAGCTTCTACAAGTCTTGCAGAAATTATGTGAGGACAGCAAACCATAAGTCAGAAGAGTTCAGGACCACCACTGGTGTAAGACAAGGTGATATCCTATCACCTTACCTCTTCATACTCCTTATGGACGATGTCATCAAGGCATGTAAGGAGAGAACAAGAAAGTATTCAGTGGGGTACTGGAAGATGAGACAGGTCTATATTTCGGAGCTGGCATTTGCTGATGATGTTGCCCTGATTGCTAAATCAGAGGCACATCTCCAATCCAACCTGCAAGTCTGGAAGGAAGAGCTGGAGAAGAGAGGGATGGTCATAAGCAGCTCTAAAACAAAATCCATGGTGATATCACGAGAAGAAAGAAAACATCAGATTAAGTTGGGAGAACAGGTCCTGGAGCAGGTCGACCACATTAAATATCTCGGAGCTATTATCTTCTTCTTCTTCTTCTTCCATCCTTAGCCATCAACCGGCAAAGCAGTATGTGGCCAGTACGCCTAGTGGCGTCTTAGGGCAACAACAAATTGATCAATCTATCGCTGTTTCCACCACGCCTAGTGGCGTCTTTGTGGAACAAAAACAGACCAAACAATCTATCATTGTTTCCGTAATCAGATTGGTTGGCAAGCAGGTGATCAGCCCACTGTGCGAAGTTTTTATGGGATGGGGTAAACAGCCCCATGCCCATACCCTCCTTAGTCGCCTTTTACGACATGCGTGGTAGGGTGCAGTGTTACTATTCTTTGCTCCCCTTTCGGGCCCCGGTAACACACGGGTGATATTTGAAGTGATTGTGGTAAAATGTGTTGTGTTTCAAAATGGATGAGCACTGTTATTCTGAGATTTTTCAGCTATGGATTAAACTGGAGCTGACATATGTAAGTACACAGTTTTACTTATATTTTTTCCAGTTATTTTTTATCAGGTCTACACTTCACATAACATGACAGACACTTTTCCCCACATCAAATAATTATTTACAACATTTCACAAGATTCTACAATCAATTTTTATAACATCAACACCTAGTTAAATAAAATATGTATCTACTGCTTGTTTTTCAAATATAACCTGAAGAAAAAAATTGCACACATTTTGAGCGGTTGTTTCTACAAACATGTGTGGTTTTGAGAAAAAAATCATAAAAATTACATAAATCTCACAGTTCTTTGGTATGGTCTTGTTGCACCACGCTGCCTGTAGGACCCTTAAGAGTAATAGGTTGCCTGATGCTCCCATGTACTTAACCATTTCTGGTGTTATACCATCATGCCCTGCTGCTTTGCCCATCTTGAGTTTCTCCATTGCTGCCTTCAATTCTTCCATCTTTATGTCATCTTCATTACCATTTGTTTCCTCTTCTGTGCTAGTTGTTATCATTCCTGATGCTTGACCTTTCTCACCATCAAGGAGTTCTGAGAAATATTCTTTCCGTCGTTCCATTACTTCCTTCGGGGCAGTAAGCAATTTGCCTTGCTTGTCCTTTATAAATTTGAGAGGGAATTGTTTTTCTTTCCTCGGGTTCTTTAGAGTCTTATAGAACAATTTCTGGTTTTCTTGAGCATCTTTTTCTAGCTTTTCTCCAAATTCTTCACAGGACTTCTGTTTTGCTGCTAGCACCTTGTTCTTTGCTTCTGTTCTGAGTATCACATATTCTCTATATTTCACTATTTGTCCTGCTGTGTTTTTAGCTCCTAAGTATTGTTTCCATGCCATTTTCTTCTCTCTTATTTTCTCTTTGACTTCCTCTGTCCACCAAGGTGTCCTCTTTCTCTTGTTCCCAACTCGGACTTCACCACATGCTTCTGCAGCAGCTGTCTTTATGATGTCCTTGAATTTAAGCCACCTGGTTTCCAAGTCATCAGGTTGTTGTTCTGTGTTTCTCACCGCTGTAACAATAAGCCCCTGATATCTGGTATTAATTTCTGGCTCTCTCAGCTTGTAGGTCTTAATGCTCATTTCTTCCGTTCGTTTACTTGGTTTCTTGCGTGATGCTGGGCAGTTCTTAGGCTGAGCAACCCTTTCAGTTGTCCTATTCATATCAATTAATTATATGAAGCAATTCATAAGATTCTCCGGTCAATTTCACACATTTAAATGTATAACATCAACACCTAGTTAAAAAAAATGTGTATATACTGCCTGTTTTTAAAATATAACCTGAAGAGAAAAATTGCACACATTTTGAGCGGTTGTTTTTACAAACATATGTGGTTTTGAAAAACAAATCATAAAAATTACAACTATGAAGTGATAGTGATAAAAGTTTCTAGATATGTTTCAAACTAAATGTGCACTGACATTCTTAACATCGTATTGCCATACATTAATTGGGAGCTGAAATATTTAAGTTTAAGTATACAATTTAAAAAAAAAAATTGTTTAACCCTTTTTTAATCAAGTCTACACTTCACAAGACATAACACACATCTATTCATATTAATTAATTATATGAAGCAATTCATAAGATTCTCCAGTCAATTTCACACATTGAAATGTATAACACAAGTACTTACTGAACTTATGTATATTTTCACTGTCTGTTTTTAAAACCTCACCTGTCTGAAACAATTGCATCCATTTTCTGGCCTGGGTAAATAAGAGCCAAAGTGAAAAGATTGCATTCCTGAATTTAGGAGGTACTAAATTAAGAAAGAAAGTTGATGGGTTATTGGATGTGGTGTTACGCCATAATATATTGTCAGACAGCGGTCATGACAAAACTACTATACGACATGCCTGTAGTACAAAACATGATCAAACCAAGTCAACACATCCCAAGAATGTAAAAATTTCATTTCGAGGCAAGTGCAACTGATGCCAATGTTACCAGTTTAAACTATACTGCCGATTCTGGGAATAAGTCTTGGCGACATAATCAAAATGAAACTGATCTTAAGAAAACTGTTGAGGTGGTCAAGAGTGGAAAGAAATTTACTAGTATGAGTAATAGTGTTTGGGATGGGGTGAACTTAAATGGTAAAATTAAGACCACTACGTCTATAAACAAGGTTCTAACTTTGCCTAGTAAGCGGTTGACTCCAACAGATTCGAAAGGGAGTAGGTATCATACTATGTCCAATCAGTATGATACATCATCTAATAAAGATACCATATCCACGCGAATGAAAAAAGTAAATATTTCTCATGTGACTAAACATACACATCACCCCTGCTCACATTTTAGTGACAATGGGACGACTTTTATTGGGAAAGTTGCTTATTCACGCACCGTTCTAGTGCGCAATCTGCCAGCAGGAACTACATGGCAGGCACTAGGTAATTTTTTTCACTTTACTGCAGACGTCAAGTTTGTACGCCTGTTGCCATCTACCAATATCAAGTATGGCGAGGCTTTGGTCACCTTCTGTAACAATAGGGACGCTCGTATAGTTGTTGAGCGAAATAATGGTGCTTATTTTCACCACAGTTTCCTCCAGTTACAATTGGTACCTGATTCTGCTTCACGCAGATATTAGCCTGTTGATATTTCCATTTTTTATCACATCCTTTGATAAATCAGCTGGTTCAGTCATCAGTTGTTTTCTTTGCTATTCGTTTACTCCTCCATGTATTGGATATTTTAGGACTTTCTTGTAGAGTACATTTTTTTGTCATCTACATTTTGACAGCATGTCTTTTTGTCTCTGTGTTATTTTACCATGCCTATGATAGACATCAACTACGCTAATGTTTCTCCTCATGCTCAGCCAATGCAGCATGAGTTATCTGTATTGTTCTCTCTCTTGCGCAAAGGCATGCCTATAAAGATAAGGTGGTCTAATGATTGTAATATCGCGTTTCAGAAAATATCACACATTTTCTCTAAACCTCCTATTTTGAGGTTACTGGATATTACTAAAATGTATGTTCTTCGTACAGATGCGAGTGACTTCGGCTTGGGCTCTAGTCTCCTTCAACCGAAACGGAGAAAAAGTATTCCGTCCTTGATAAGGAGCTGCTAGCTGTGGTCTAGTCAATTCAGAAACTAGAGCGCTTTTTGCTGGGCGGATCATTTATCATCCAGACCGACCAGAAAGCTGTGGCTACTCTCAGACGCGCCAATCACAAAAGTCCAAAGTTGGCGAGATTCTCCATTCTTCTCCAGCCCTTCAACTTTACGATTGAATCAATTAAATGGTCAGAGAATGTGGTGGCTGCCTCTTTATCTCGCAACCCGTCTTCAACACACAATGACGAGTTATTATGCAAGTAACCTGCACTTTGTATATGACTATGCTTCTCGAACGTACTTGCATATCTTCATGAACATTAGAAATCATCGGCTTCTTTTCGATAATCGATTCGTTCAACAATCAGTAGAAATCAAATCTACCACGTTGTGTTTCTGCGCCTTGTTTGACTATGAAGAATTGGAGTAGTGATCACGAATTTCCATATCAAGAATTCAAGGTACAGGATACCGATTTTAAAGAACACATTTGCAACTATTCAAGGTACTGGATACCACTTTCTAAGAACATATTTGCATCTCTTCAAAGGTACAGGATACCGCTTTCAAGTATACATTTTACATAATTCTTGTACTTTACGATGATGCACTACGGCATTCTACACTGCACACATTTGCATTGATGAATTTCACGTTCGTACCCCATGTCTATTGGGACATAACAGACTATCGTTCAATGATCTTTTTTACGTACGATTATCCATCTGGAACTACAGAAGTAAATTCAACTTATTTTGATGCCCGATGTTGGCTTTTCATATTCGCTTTATGGACTTTGGATTGTGTCCATGGAGATCTACCACTTGATATAATACATTCTACCCGCACTACTCGATCAAACATGTACTGGACTATTTGATACGTACATCGTCCATGGTGTCTACTTACTTCTTGGGATTCGATAACGCGGAATTAACACTTGCTACAATTCAAGTTTATGAACATTTTTTAATTTCACGGAAATGACAAGCATTAGTCGTGAATGGAACTCTGTATTTTTCAGGATTGTTCAACGAGACATTCTTATGAACTTCATACCATTACACATTAATTATTTTAAGTTACTCTCATTTGACATTCATTAATAATGTACAGAATTTTAATTTCTCATTTTTGTTTAAGCATATTATCATTATATTTTCCGGTCATAATTATATGATATTTGTTAGATATTAATTACCGTACTTTTATATCACTTATTTTAGGTTAGTGAATAGTTAGGTAGATAATCCATATTTTATTTTCTTTGCAACTTGTTATCCACACTTACTTTCTTATCTAATTTACCTTAGCTAAATTATATACTTATTACTTCTTTACTATTTCTTTCTTTTGTGGTTGTCTCAATATTTTCATTTATTTTACTTGTCTTTGCTCAGTTTGAGATAATACCACAGTGGTTTAATTAACTGACTTTAGTTCTTTAACATTACCTACACGTAGTTATATTTCATTACTTTGAGTGATTAACTGCAATAGCACTTTACTTTACAAATATTTTAGTTCTCGTATCTATTCATTAATTATGTTAATTATACTTTCCTTTATTGACTGCCGACGATTCTTTTCGTTATTTAAGGTAGTATTTATTACATGTATGACATACTATGATAGTAACAACGACCTTATACACTGTTTTATTGTAAACATCTCTGGCCGTATGTCGTAAATTTTTTTCGTGTTCCGAGTTTTGATTAGATTAATTGCGTTGATATATTCATCGATATTATGATAAAAAAATTAATATAATTAATTTTTTAACCCGATCGGGCGGGGAAACTGTTAAGGTATAATTATGTCTATTACATGTTGGTCTCATTTAGATTTGTTACCAGTTTAAATTTACGCGCTAACATATTTATCTGAAAGTCAACATGATGTACAACCATTTGATTGCATGAAAACTATTGTGATGATACGTCATTAAATTTTCTTATTCGTGGACTCAACCACGACTATTGTTATTAACTCTATTCATGTTTGCTACATTGTTGTGTTGGACACTCACGCCATTCAAACAACAACTCAGCACGATTACTCAACCACTCTTCTCAAACCCCGAAAATATAACAGCAACGGCGACTGTTGCAAGTGGATCTTATGGAAGAGGAAGAAATCTTTAGAATGTTTTGGACAAATTAAATTTCGAGTTGCAACGCTTGATTAAGCGGATACTTGTTTGACTTTAGGGTAGAATTATCTTTTCCTATTTTTGGAGTGGCAGAGTACAGATAAGCGTGTGAACGCTGTTTAATCTCAAATGTTCAGAGGTATTTATTCTGTACTGTTTTGAGCCATGTGAATAGCTCGCAGCTAGTCTGCATGTATTATCGAGAGCGGTGTTCAAGACAGCCGAGTCTCGTGACGGGGTTTTTTGGCGGGACTAGTGTGTGATTTAGGAGTTGTGTTTTGGGCGTGGACCGTGTACGTCGAGTCCCAGTGGTTTTTGGATAGTTTATACCTACGTAGGACTTAAGAAAATGTCGACTTATATATTTCGCTGTGTGGACAGGCCATATTATGTTTAACTGCAGTATGAAGATTTGTGAAGCTGTTATGAAGCTATTATAAGGCCAGGATTTGGACAGGCCATATTATGTTTAACTGCAGTATGAAAATTTGTGAAGCTGTTATGAAGCTATTATAAGGCCAGGATTTGGACAGGCCATATTATGTTTAACTGCAGTATGAAAATTTGTGAAGCTGTTATGAAGCTATTATAAGGCCAGGATTTGGACAGGCCGTATTAAGTATTGATGCAGTGTGAAAATTATATACTATGATTCGATGTAACTGTGTTCGTCTATGTCTACGTGATGATGTGCTGTGAGTTAATAAACAATAATTAAATATCACCAGTCGTTCCATACTCGATGACTCCCGTGTGCTCACCTGTTGTGTGAACGACTTTGCCAGCACACAATCACACTCACTTTACCTATACCAAATAGCGACTATTATCATTTGGTGGTTTACAATTAAGTTGGAACCAATACAGAAGAGGTTACTGCTAAAAAGAGCGGTTACATTTATGGTGGTTTTCAGTTAACAGGATCTGACATCTACGACTATTCGCGTCGATAGCCTAAGTGGCGTAGTTTTCGTATCATTAGATATCATTTAAGATGTGCCTGTGTGGCGTATACGATTAAGAAATTGTTACCTCTACAGTGATATGTACTTGAAGCAAGAGGGTAAAGTGAATCAAATTTTGTCCACCAGACCATAACATATCTAGAGGATCAGTCACTACAAGTTGGAAAGAATACATATGACTTTCACGGGACAAGAGTGTAGAACACTTGACTTTGTTATAATTAGCCCTGTGTGGGCGTGGCTTGAATCTACTGTACTTCAGAACTTCGACCTAGTTATTATCTGCCTTGGTGGCGCATTTGAGAAACCACGCACGCTTTATTTAGTAGTATGCAACTTTACACCAGTAGCAATTGACGTCCTATTTCATGCCTATAGACTACAACAACGTCTGCAGTGGTCAGGGAAGTTCAATTATACTTGGACAGTATTTGTACCAGCATTTGTACGGGTTGTGACGGATTCCTGCAATATTCGGGTTACCTGTGCCAGTTATCACCATCACAAGTTCAAGATGTTATGATACACGGAGTTGCCGTGTACATTTCAGACTACAGAAGAGTCAAGAGTTGCAGTGTGTGCTGTATTATGGTTCCTGTCAACTTGTGCATTGGTAAGCACAAATCATATTGACGAAATTACCTGAAGAGAAACGAATCAAGTTCCAGTGCTTTCCCGCAGTGGAGGTTTTAGCAGTCTATGTGATATCCAGTGTCGTGGCGGAAAGGAACGGGATCATTGACAGATAAGTGATTTTTTCTTGTGTAAATTGTGTCACTTCATATATGTCACTGGGCCTCCCTAATTGCTCATTCTGTTGTTATTGTTGTTTATGTCTAATTTGACATATGATTAAGATTTTATGCATAGGTGTTAATGGCTGTTGACATATGACGATTTTCCTGATAATGATGTGACTTGATAAAGGTGCTATAAAAAGGAATTGGTGATACAGAATTGAGGAATAAGCTCATTTCTTGACAAATAGTTAACTTTGTGAGCTGGAAGGGTAATTGTCAAACCTTTTGCGACAGTAATTTGTCATAACTATGAGTGATTACTATATATATTTGATTAAGTAAGTGAATCACTATGGATGATGACGATATAGATCCTGAGGATAAGAGGCATGTATTGGCTTATTTGTTGGAAGAAGGCAGAGATTATCAAGAATTAAAAGGCCCAGAGCTTGAGGAACATGTGATAGACAGATTTTTGGTCAATGCGGCAAAAGCCCTAAAATATTTTGCTGAGGAGAATTTTCACTCTCATCCTCATCTAAGGATGGCTAAAGATTTAGCGCAGTTACTGGTTATGGATCTTCGATTGTTTTCGTACCACTATATGGGTGTTGAACGCGATCAGATAATGAAGAGTATACGTAAGATAGTGCGCAACGACATGGCTGATGATCAGAAAAAGGAGTTAGAAGATGAGGAGCAAATAAGAAGGAACAAACGGAGTGCCCTACAGGAAAGGGACAGTTGTGTAAAGAGTACTGCTGAAGTAAGTAAGCTACATGAAACAGTGTCCAGACTAACAAGTGATTTAGATAAATCAAATTCGGAACTTGCTGGTGTGCAGGCAAGTTTGGATTTAGCATTGTTGAAGATAAAGCAATTGGAAGTCCAGATGAAAGATAAGCAAATTGAGGTAGAAAATATTACACAGGAGGTCCAACAAAATAAACAGATTTATGAGAAATTGAAAGTTGAGACCGATAAACGTGATAGGGATTATACAGAGTCACTTCTTGATTTGATGGATGATATTGCGAATCTTGGTCTCCAACAGGAAGAAAAGAATGCGATGATTCCAGAAAAGATTGATGAGCTTAATAATAGCAATGATTATATTAAGATTCAATCACTACAACTAGAGTTGACTCAGTTGAGAGCAAATAAAGAACAGTACGAGAAAGAGACATTAGTGGAGTTGACGGCTGAAAAAGAGAAGGTTGCTAAGATTGAAAATTTACTAGCAGAGCAAAGCTGCAAAGTTTTGAGAGTTGAGAGTTTAAACAAGAAATTAGGTGAAGAGATCGCACATAGAGATGTGGAGATTGCACAGGCAAGGAAACGAGTAGATGGCCTGCTTGACATCGTCTTGAATAACAACATGTGGTCTTCTGTCAATGTTGACAATGATAGACAGAAAGTTGCGAAAAGTCAGCCCCATACACTTTTTGCTCAGAGAGATGTCATACATAGTAAATATAGATCTTTTCTTGGGAAATATAACTTTCCAAGTTCTAATATTACTGATAGTTTCAGTAATAATTCTTGGCGTCAGACCAACAAAGATTCTTGTGTAACAGCCAGTTCTGTTGGTCAGGAAAAGAAAGGGGATATATTTCAGGACAAGACTCATAAGAGCAAATATTTCTCGACTATTGGAAATTCTCAGAAATTAATAACAGGGGTTGAGGCTATTACTACTTGTGCCAAAGATGAAACCCATATGCGGAACAATAGAGATACTATTGTTTCTGGCAGTTGTCAAACTCAGCACAGTCAGTTTGAAACAATTGGTAAATATATTCCCATAGGGGAAAAGAAAAACAGTTCTAGAAAGAGAGATAACCCTAAGAGTAAACAGTACCAAGGGAAATTAGTAAATAATAATTTTTCCTCTCCTAGATACTATTGACAATTTAACAAATCTCAAAGTTTTGATTGTAAGAATGTTGGAACGTATGATAGAGATAATGGCTTTTCAAATGTTGCTTTACATCACCAGAGTAATGTTCCTCAACAAAAGAGGCAACAAGGCAACGGTAATAATAAGTATTTTGATCATAGAACAAATAATAAGCGCAATTGTGCTAATTTTGTTCAACATGAGCCCAGAGTCATTTATAATCAAGGTAAACAGAGTAAAAATAACAGTGGATGCTTGAATACTATTGCTTGCTCTACTTGTTGTTGTGAATGTGAGACTTTGTTTCAGCGTACGGCAGCGGCTACATTCAAGGTCGGTCATGTTGTCCCCAAGTATTCTGTGATATCTACATGTGATAGGAAGAGCTAGTGACAACCTGAAGAGACCGGTGCTTTACACAAGCCGGTGCTGGGTAATTGTCAATTTGATTTCTACGTTTTTTCTTCATTAAATTTCACTATTGAGTAAAATGGAAATTTTCATTTGTATTTGTTGACAGAAGCTACGTTGCGATAAGAGTCAAGGCTTCTGTGACATATTGACGGTCAGAAATGTAGGTCAACTTTCCGCTCGAGTGGTCAACCGAAACCTGTCAGCGTCTAACTAGAATCTGAGGTGTTGCTTACTGAAGGTCAAGCATGTTTACAAGAGAGTGGGAAATTTTGCGGCTTATTTTTTTATTTTTGAGACAGTAAATATTTTTGTATTCTATATTAGTACATGACATGTTGTTGTTTTGAAATAACATATAATTTTGTGGTAATGATTATTTCTATGCATCTTTTGATTGCCATAATTTTTTTTAATTGTTGTTATTTTTATGTCGGTAGTTTGATGACATGTTAATACATTTTTATGCTATTTATATATTATTGTGAAACTTTGATTTTTCCAGAACTTGATTTCTTGCCAGTCAGGCATGCAGATTATTTTCTTAGCAGATTATTTAAAAAAAAAAAAACTTATTTTTTTTAAGATATTTTTATAGAACCTTTTGCATATTACATATTAGCAACAAATTGTAGATTTATTGATAATGTATATCTTATCGATTTGAGTAAGAGATAAAGTTATAGCTAAATAGCATTGTACTGAGCTGAACGTAATTGTCAGCAGAAAAAACTTAAAGGATAAATTAAATTTACATATGTTGATTTAAAGGTTTCTTCGAGATAGGATTTTTGTTTTATATTTCACTCATTTTGTTAAAATATTGATTTCATTATTAGGTTTTAGTGGTCTTGAATTACTTAAAAATTAAATACTGTTTTTATGTAACTTATCGTAAAAAAATATGTTTGTACGGTACTTTTGAAAAAAATTATTATTTTTTTTTTTTTTTTGGCATTGTAATTTTTTGTTGTGTGTGCCCAGCATTTGACTGCGTGATATCATTGATATGTAGATTGATTAGTTCTTGTAAAAAGTTGTTTTTTATTATGATGTATGTTTTACTTAAGCGCTTGATTGTGCGTTGGTCGTATTAGTTATAGCAATGCTATTACTTGTTTGTTCGATGCCTATAATTTATTTATTTTAGTTTTGTATAACTCTTGTAACTTGGTTAAATTACTTATTAGGTTTTGTTTAGTTATAAATTATTTTTTGGTGGTGTTAGTATAGATATACTTTGATATTTTGTGTTGTGCCTTTCGATCATGTTTATATATTTATTTTTGAATAGGTTATCTGATCAAAACAGTTATTAGTATGTACTGTTATTGACTTTCTCTGCGTTCGTGCCTGTGATTTCTATCTGTCTTTGGTAACTAGTCTTCATTTCATTCCTTCTTTTCTGTTGTCTGTTATGTATGGATTTCATATCTTGTTTATACTTTCGTACCTCATCTTCGTTTTACTTGATTTTACTTGTATACTTTGTCTTCTTTCAACATTTATACTTCCATTATTTGTATCGTTGGAGTGGTTATATGTTTTGTTATAATATATCTACTTATGATAGTTGTATTTATTTTACATGTAATTGTCCAACTTAATTATGAGTATATGGTATTGTTGAGTTCTTACTTTCCTTTTTTACAGATCATTCTTCTTTTGATTGATCTTGTGTTTTCTCTTTCGATCGGTTGTTTTCGGTTTGGTTTGTACTAAATATACGTAACTTAATTTTGGAACTGATCATATTTGTATATTTAGCTAATTACTTTTTATACTTAGCTGATTATGCTGTATGCTTTAATTGCTACTTTACACTTTAATGCTGATATTTGTTGTAGATATAATTTGATTTAAAATAAGATGATTTTTGTAAGCATATGTTAGAACTTCTTTGTCTTCTAAATTTTTTGTTTTTCTGGGTTAATTTTTTCAAAAAAATGATAGAATCATTTTTTTTCCCGGAGCGGGTGTGTCATAAAATTAACCGTGATACAACGTTAAAATATCTCCAATGATACAACGTAGGGATAAAAACTAATGCGTAAGCTACTAGAATACATGATCGCCCACGCCGCGGGTCATCATCCGCCATGGAAATTAAATTGTTAGACGTGAAGGCAAAACGTTTACCCTTGGAGCGGGATGAGAACGGAGATCAGAGGAAAAAATATGACTGAAACGTGCTTGAAACTAGCAAGGCTAATAGGACGCAAATTGGTGGGGCAAGGAAAAAAAAAATTCACGTCCCCAAGTTGACACAAGGTAAAGAAATCGACAAAAGGGACCTTAGCTATTATACGCAACAGTCATTTCTTGGACGCTTTTGCGATAACTTAGTCCGTTTATTTGAATGCAGTGATGAACGCATTATAGAAGATTCTAGAAAATATTTGAAAAGTAACTTTTTCTTAATAATAATATTAGGAATATAAAACCTAGCTGGCCGGATGGCCCCTCTTGAGCAGTGAAATAATATGCTTTCATTTATACAGACGGATAGATCATAAGACAGATATTGACAAAAGACTGTGTTGTTCATATCAGCGAGCGTCTGCATTGAAACAAAAATGTCCCTAATTTTCAAAAACTGCAGACTTGTGACTCAAAGCGCTAAAATCTAGTTGGTATGAAAGAGAGGGGATGGGCTGGAGAATTGTGGCTAAAAATAACTTTAAAGCCAAAATTGTGTAGGGGAAGGCAGAGTTGGTTCAAAAAACAAGTGTGTTTTTTTTTTGAAACGCAAGTAGAGACGGACGGACCAACAGACAAATATGCATACTTGACTGAGGTATGACTGAAATGACTTTTTGGTAGTAGGTTTGAATTTGAAAGGAAAAAAGGCGGTGATTGGCCATAGATGAATATATTATCGGCGCTCAGACGCGCATTTTTGCCATTCGTTATAAGTTGTCCTAGTAGACACAGTAAATAATATAGTGGTGTATTCCCAGAAGCAAATTGATATCTTTAGAGGGACGCCATACTAAGGCCAGCAGCTCAGCTGAGTTTTGCTAGCAATTAACTGTGTTCTATATTCATAATTCTGAGCTGTGAGTTTTTATTTGGCACCAATGTGGTGTCAAATGATGAGTTAACTAATACAAGAGTGGACCCGTGCAGTTAATATTTTGGCAGAGCAGCCTGATATTGCCCCCAAGCACGGAGAGATGGGGCCACCAGATCTCAGCACCAGAGCTACACCTTCAAGCTACGTGAGCGTCTGGTCTGCTGAGAATTCACCAACTCAACTTATTTTATAACACACCCATAAAATTTCCATCAAATAACTGGACAATGTGTAGTTGCCATAGACAGGGAGTGATGAGGCCACCCCAACAGCACATCCATTAAGTTTTCTCCCAAATAGATTACAACTATAAACAGTAGTAATATAAACTAGTCTAGTAACATACATATGTACACACCTTGCATTTATTATGTCATATTCATGCATTTCTTTCATAATTGCAAAACCTTTCATATGTTCTGGCCAAAATAAAACCTTGGTTCAGAACAAATAAATTTAAAGAAAATTACTATCCAAATTTTACACATCTCGAGTTAGTTCAGTGTGTTATAACATTTTATTACTATTATTAGACTTGTTAAATATCTGTGTGTGTGTATGCAAACCACCACAACACATTACATATCAATACCCTAGAATTTTAACGTAGCCACATTCATTAGATAAAAAAAGATAGGTGTGAGGTCGTAGTGGTAGCAAGAAGGGCCTTCTGACAATTCACAGCTACATTTTATCTCAGGAGCCTTCACAGCTGACCTCATGCAGCACACTTAGTAATATCACCATCATACAATACCATCAATCAACTACAGGGTGGTAACTGTTGCAAGTGGATCTTATGGAAGGGGAAGTAATCTTTAGAATGTTTTGGACAAATTAAATTTCGAGTTGCAACGCTTGATTAAGCGGATACTTGTTTGACTTTAGGATAGAATTATCTTTTCCTATTTATGGAGTGGCAGAGTACAGATAAGCGTGTGAACGCTATTTAATCTCAAATGTTCAGAGGTATTTATTCTGTACTGTTTTGAGCCATGTGAATAGCTCGCAGCTAGTCTGCATGTATTATCGAGAGCGGTGTTCAAGACAGCCGAGTCTCGTGACGGGGTTTTTTGGCGGGACTAGTGTGTGATTTGGGAGTTGTATTTTGGGCGTGGACCGTGTAGGTCGAGTCCCAGTGGTTTTTGGATAGTGTATACCTACGTATACAAAAAGAAGAATGATCTGTAAAAAAGGAAAGTAAGAACTCAACAATACCATATACTCATAATTAAGTTGGACAATTACATGTAAAATAAATACAACTATCATAAGTAGATATATTATAACAAAACATATAACCACTCCAACGATACAAATAATGGAAGTATAAATGTTGAAAGAAGACAAAGTATAGAGAGTTATCTACCCTTCCAAGATGGAGGTGAAATTCTTTTCTCACCTTAGACGCCGAAAGAAAAACATCAGGAATGTGTATATTTCGATGGATAGTACCATGTTATGTTAAATTATAGAATAAAAGATACACCAGAGTATCTAGTGGTGTAGATATTTTCCTATAACTGACCTCGAAACCCTCGAATCGGTCGGTTGGATAGGAGGGTTGATCAGAGAGTTAACAATTCACTATCGTAAAACAAGCGATTGTTACCGAAACAGAACCAGGCTCGACAGTAAACATGGCTCACTCTAATATCTTGGGGGCTAAGGAGATTTTTAAAATTGGATACTGGAATGTAAGAACTATGTATCAAGACGGAAAATTGGAAGAAGTAATTAAAGAAATGGATAATTATAAGTTGGGCATATTGGGTGTCAGCGAGTGTAGATGGACGGGGAAGGGCATAAAATATATTTCAGAAGAAAAAAAGCAAATTATATACTCTGGTAGTAATGATAATCGTCACACAGAGGGAGTAGCCATCTTAATGACACAGAAAGCAGCAGCATCGCTTATCAGCTGGATACCTATTAATGAGAGGCTAATATTAGCTAGATTTCAGACAAGATTTTTCAAGCTCTCAATTGTACAATGTTATGCACCAACTAACGACGCTCTTGATACCACAAAAGATGACTTCTATGAAGCACTTCTAAGTACCCTCAACACAATAACCAAGCATGACATAATAGCAGTCATGGGCGATTTTAACGCCAAAGTAGGTGACAACAACGATGGAGTACAAAGATATCTCGGTACTCATGGCATAGGCTGTATGAATCAAAATGGCGAAAGACTTCTAGAACTTTGTGAAATATCAAACCTCGTTGTGGCAGACACCATCTTTCCACATAAGAATATCCACAAGATAACATGGAATTCACCTGATGGCAGAACTAAGAACCAGAAAGATCGCTTCTGCATAAGCGCAAAATTTCGCTCATCAGTTCAAGACGTCAGAGCATACCGAGGTGCAGAGATCTGAAGCGATCATAACCTCTGCATAGCTAAACTGAGAATTAAACTGAAGAAGTTATACCAACCGAATAAAAATAGAAGAATAGATGTACACAGACTGCAATCAAATGATATAAAGGAGGAATATAATGTCAAAATGAACAACTATTTCGATGCTTTAGGCAAAATTGACAACGATATCACCACCAAGACAATCGATACTAAATGGGAACAACTGAGAACAGCAATGACAGAAGCAGCTGTAGCGACCACCGGATACCTAGTACATAAAAAGAAAAAATGGATGAGAGAAGATACTTGGGATAAAATACAAGAAAGGAAAACAGCAAAACTTAAACTACTAGCGGCAAGTACACATAATGCAGTTGAATCTTGCAAACTAACTTATAACTTGTTAAATAAAGAAGTGAAGACAAAAACTCGAAGAGATAAAAGACATTTCATCAATGAACTGGCCGTAGAAGCTGAAAATGCTGCAAGAACTGGTAATAGTAGGTGCCTTTATCAAATTACAAAACAACTATGTCACCAGCCTACTGCTATGGAAACACCTGTTAAAGGTAAATTAGGGAATTCAATACCAACAGAAAAAGAACAAATGAAGAGATGGGCTGAGCACTTCATGGAGGTGCTAAACAGACCACCACCAACAGTAACACCTGATTTTAATAATGAAACACCCACAACCACCTTGCCAATAACTTGCGATGAATTCACGCTGGACGAGATCAAACAAGCCGTTAAAAGATTAAAAAATTTTAAAGCTGCTGGAGTTGACGAAATTTCAGGGGAAATGATTAAAGCAGTTAATGACAACAACCTCTTGAGAATTTTAGATATTATAAATGAAGTATGGAGAGAAGAACAACCACCACAACAATGGAAAGACAGTATTATTGTAAAGTTACCGAAGAAAGGTGATCTATCAGACTGTAATAACTGGCGTGGTATATCTCTATTATCAGTACCTGGAAAATTATTATGTTGCATGATGTTAGAAAGACTTAAATTGCATGCTGACGAAAAGATCAGAGAAGAACAAGCGGGTTTCAGGCCGAAACGATCATGTATTGATCAAATATTCACACTAAGAACAATTATAGAAGAATCAGTGGAAAGGCAATCGCCACTTATTATCACCTTCGTCGATTTTCAAAAAGCCTTTGATAGTCTACACCGCCCATCATTGTGGAAGATACTTACAATCTATGGTTTTCCAACAAAATATGTGAATATAATCAAAGCGCTATATGACAATGCAAGATGTTGTGTTAGAACAAATAAAGGGAATACAGAATGGTTTACAGTAGAAACAGGGGTGAAACAAGGCTGTATTATGTCACCACTACTTTTTGGAATAGCTATTGATTGGGTTATGAGAAACTATACCCACAATGAACAATTAGGTATAAAATGGACAAATGGAAAATTCCTGGGGGACCTGGATTTCGCAGATGATGTAGCATTCTTAAGTTCAACACCCAGACAATCCCAAGAAGCAATAAATAATTTGTGTCATCTCTCGGTTAAAATAGGTCTCCAAATAAATGCCTCTAAAACTAAAGCTATGAACTTTTCTAACGAGACCTTTGATATCATCTTGAACGGGGAAAAAACTACAGAAAGTTGAAAGTTTCAATTATTTAGGCAGTAAAATGACTCAGGATGGTGACACAACAAGAGAAATCCATACTAGAATTGCTTTGGCAGCTAGCGCCTTCAATAGATTATCTAACATTTGGAAATTACGATCATTGAATATACATACCAAGCTTCGTCTGTTTAATTCAAATGTTATCTCAGTGTTAACATACGGCTGTGAGAGTTGGAAAATAACAAAATCATTGGAGAACAAGCTGAATACATTCGAGAACAAATGTCTTAGAAAACTCATGAACATCAGTTGGAAAGAATTCAAGACTAATCGACAAATAAGAGAAGACTCTAGGCAGAAATATGTCTCCGACTATATAAGGAAAAGACGATGGTCATATATCGGTCATGTCCTACGAATGCAAAACAACAGAATACCACTACAGGCGCTCACTTGGGTTCCTGAGGGTAAGAGGAAAAAAGGAAGACCAAAAGAAACACTCAGAAGAACAATAATAAGAGAAGGAAGAACGTTGGGCCTAAATAATGTGCAAGAGCTAAGAGGAGTGGCGTCACAACGAACAACCTGGAGAGCACTGGTTTCTGCCTTATGCGCCGTGTTTGATGCTTAAAGAATTTATTATTATTATTATTATACCTACGTAGGACTTAAGAAAATGTCGACTTATATATTTCGCTGTGTGGACAGGCCGTATTATGTTTAACTGCAGTATGAAGATTTGTGAAGCTGTTATGAAGCTATTATAAGGCCAGGATTTGGACAGGCCGTATTAAGTATTGATGCAGTGTGAAAATTATATACTATGATTCGATGTAACTGTGTTCGTCTATGTCTACGTGATGATGTGCTGTGAGTTAATAAACAATAATTAAATATCACCAGTCGTTCCATACTCGATGACTCCCGTGTGCTCACCTGTTGTGTGAACGACTTTGCCAGCACACAATCACACTCACTTTATCTATACCAAATTGCGACTATTATCAATTGGTGGTTTACAAGTTGGAACCAATACAGAAGAGGTTACTGCTAAAAAGAGCGGTTACAGCTACACAACGTAACAAACGTCCTTTTTAGGACGAACGCAGAAGAAGAAGAAGAACCGTACTAAGGTGAAAGCAGTGGCGTTGCGAAGTGGAAAAGGTGGGAAAGGTGGGCGACCGCCCCGGGCGCCACAGGATTGGTGTCCAAAAGTAAAGTCGTCTCTTAGCGAACATGTATGCCCTATCAACACACTCATAATCTTGTCTTTCTCAACCGATTTTTTTTCATTTTCGTCTTCAAATCAAAACGTTCCACCTTTTTTTTTTAAATAAAGTACTGGTATCCCGTTTAACCCTTGATGGGTTATAATTAGGACATATGGTGTACTAATTCAAGAAAATAAAGTCGGATTTCCAATACCCAAATATTGTACTTCTTCTCCCCTCCACTCAGTCCAAATAGTCTATATAATCACAACTAATGTTAGTGAGCAGCTGAGCATTCGAGAGTATGCAGAAAATTTGGAGTTTCTTAGTATTGAAAAAGATACTCTTGACAACATTGATTTTGTTCAAATAATTGATCACTTTGCAGGAATGAAGGTGCGAACGACAGGTCTTAGTAGAAAAATAGATATCTGCAGTGTACTGTATTTACAGTTAATAACAAGCTTTTTAAAAGGAGCGGTTTATTTCTTTTCTCTTATGTTTAATTAACTCTTAAATTTCATCTTTCTCTATACTTTTGTTTTTTTTTAAACATAATTCTTCTTCTTCTTCCTCGTTCGCTTTCAAACTTCCACATTTATGACTCTAATAAAGGCAGTAGTCAACTCAACGTTCTCGACATCTCCAAACAGTTTTTCGTTGACAGAAGTGGGTTGTTGCCATATGCTACTCCGTTCATTACTGTAGGTTGGGCAGTACTGCATTAGGTGTTCATTCTAAATTCACGACCGTGCTAGATATAGTTCCTTAAACTTCCCTTTCATTTGCCTGCAAAATGAGCATGTATTTTATCTGGCGGTGACCAGGGCACATTTTTCATGGCTCGCCCCGGTCGCTAAAAACCCTCCGTACGCCATTGGGTGAAAGAATACGAAAGAGTTATTTTCTACAGGTAATGTTAGCCTGAGTGTGCTTGCTAATGTGATTGGTAGTCAGGACTTGTGTAACAGTCACATAAATGTCATGGAACTGTACAACTGGCGTCGTGTTACTTCATACCCCTAGCGTTGTTTGTCATCTACACACCCATAATATAGTTCCTGAAACCGACAGTGCCAACAGGTTTTTCTTAAGCACTGGGTAGCACCCGTAACCTTAGAAGAAATGCCTATAACAGGTATACCGTTCGAAAGGGTGGCAGTCGACGTTGTCAGACCCCTGATTAGAACAAAGAAAATAAATAGCTTCATCCTGACGTTTGTTGACACGTGCTTCATGTGGGCAGAAGCAGTAGCGATGTCTTTTTGTGACTCGACTCAAGTGTCTGAAGCCCTCCTTACTATATTTACGAGGTTCGGGTTCCCTCTTCAGATCCTGACGGAAAATGGATCACAATTCTGGGGGAAATTAATGGAAGTGTTTCGGATTTTCCAAATCCGACAAATACTTTTCCTGTCACCCCCAGAGCAACGACCAAGTATAACGGTTAAAAGGAATCTTAATTTTCACACTGCAAAAGCGAGAGCAGGAGAACCCAGATTCCAGAGATTCCTACCTGCCGACGGCACTATTCACCTACAGAGAGGTACCTCACCACTCGAAAGGAATTCCGCAAGCTTAACTGAACTTTGGGCGCCCAATCAAGGGGCCTCTGGAGGCACTTGTGAGAGCGGATGACACAGTCATTATTGCATTACTGTGTCATACTATGTTGAGGAATTGAAACAACGCTTCCAAACAGTTGGAAATTGGCGACTGCAAATCTGCGCACAGTCCGTCGCAAACATGCGCGATATTATAACAGGACAGTTAAGGATCGAGAACTGAACACTGGGAATAAAGTTTTATTGCTCTTGCCAAGCAACAATAATACATTTCAGATTGGCTGAAGATGACATTATGTTGTTGTCGAGAAAATGACGCGCACCAACTACATGATAGCCATTAAAGATAAACAGAAAACTTACCTCATCAATCTACTGAAAAAGTACAATGAACGCTCAGCCGTAGAGCTAGTCCATTTAATGACCCTTGCAGTAGCCAGTGAAGTAGATACTGAACCCAATGTACCATCTGTCTATGAGTGAGACTCAGGCCGACGTGCAAATAAGTTCCACTCTAAACCGCGAACAGCGTGAGCTGGTGTATACAATGTTGGCAGAGTGTGCGTAAGTTCTCAAGGACAAGTCAGGTCTTATCAGTTTGGTTGAATTCAATATGAAGCTGACAGACGCTATACCAGTCCGTGTGAAAATTACCCTATACCTTATGCCAAGGCGGATGCACTGAGGGAAGAAATAGAGAAATTGCTCAGTGCAGGCATTATTTCCCCATCTGAGTCACCCTATACTGCAAGTGTTGTGCTCCTCCGGAAGCCTACTGGAGAGCACAGATTGTGTACTGACTAAAGAAGACTGAATGCAGTGTCGGAGTATCAGGCTGAACCTCTCCCTGATCAAAACTGACTGTTCACTAAGTTAAGTACAGCTCGATATATCTCTAAAATTGACCTAAGCAAGGTATGCTTTCAAATCCCTGTGAAAAAAGAGATCCGACCACTACTGGGATTCAGCACACCAGAAGGACACTTTGAATTTAATGTCATCCCATTCGGATTACATAATGCGCCTAGCAATTTACGAGAATGATGAGAAAACTTCTCGCACCTTGTGACGTTACGTTTTAAAAGAGGAGAGGGTGATTGAGTGAATGTGTTTGGATGAATAAAAGAGTGACAGAAGAAAGAAGCAGGCGCTATTCTATGAAGAATGCCTGCTGTCCACTGACACATGAAAGAATACTTCTCTCTCTCTCTTAATCAGGGCAGTTCCTTTTTAAGAACGTTAAAAGGGATATTATAAGAATTGTAAACCTTGCCTCTAAGCGAATCTGCAGAGAGATTACTGAAAAAAAATATAGAATATAGGAAGAGGTTTAGGCATTCGCGTCACATTTTATCCCTTCCCTGACTTCTGTAATTATATTTTCATCTACAATTACAGTGTATTTTGGCTCGTTCACCCAGGTAAAAGAATAAAAGACTTTATTACCAAAAATGTTTACATTCACCATAAATGTGACACAAAGAAATTAAACAGACTCGATGTTTTTGATTTATACAAATATCAAATATGATTTCCAAAAGAAATATAGTGTTATAGAAAACCCAATCTATAGTGTTGTTTTTACAAATATAACATACAAGTGTTACTTTGAATGACACCAAATGTGACAAAAATGAAAATCTAATTTATGGCTTGGTACCTTTTCAAATACAATAGAATGTTACTTTGGCTACGTTATGGGATGTGTTATAAAGAATGTTGTGTTCATTTGGACATACGTATAAAATTTCTCAATGCTGGTATGGTACACTCAGCTTTCTAATTTGTGTGTGTCTGCCTTGCTCTAAGGTTAGCCAAGTGTTGCTGGTCTCCTGAAGTGTTGGACTCTTCTGCAGAACTCATGGGGTAATGCTGTCAGGCTCCTTTTTCATTTCTACGTTTCGGCCCTCAAGATTCCAACTGTTATGTACCGACACTAAGGCTGTCCCAAATGTCAACCACATGTGCTTCTCGAGGCTGCTTGCCTTGTCTTTTCACAGCGGTAGATGTAGTGGTCCCCTATTCTAGCTTTTGTGTATGATTGTTGTAGCCACTAATCTAAGCTGTCTCTTTTGTGCAGGCACCTAATTATATTTAATTAAGTGTTTAGCAGTACTATTAGCTTAAAAAGCCCATCTTTCCATGACGGAAAGGCAACAGCAGTTTTGCTGTTGTTTTAGCAAATTTCTGCTAGAACATCTTTACAAAGAGTTTACAGGTTTGGTAAAACCTGTCCTATCTCTACCAGGCTCTTGGGGGAAAGTTCGCTCCCACAGTTTAGGGGATATATTTTAAACAAGACGTGCCCAAACTTCCCGCGTGCCTCAGGTAATGTAGCGTGGGTCACCCTGTAATGAACATACTAATGGGCTCATAAATTAAATCGCCCGTCTTGCCGGTTCAAGCGTACTGGTCTGGACATGGCTCCATTCAAAAAGATATAATTTCTAGTCACCCCGGGTCATATCCTCACGAGAGGAGGAGAGAGAGAGAAAATTGAGAGAAAGAAGAGGGACTGTGTAAGTTTATAGATAGCGTTAGAGTTTAAGAAGATTCGTCCCATTTAGTAAAGGAGTTAATAGGTCGAACAAATTTAAAGACATAAAATATAGATAGGCGAATCGTTATGCGACATTACCCCGCACAGGAAGAAATTCGTTCATAGACGAATTCAGTGTGAACCTACTCTACTTTTCTGCCTTTCTTTTCAAACATGGTCTAGTTAGCTTTGTTCGCCATTTTCCATGTTTTCCTCTTTTACCTCTGTCAAACCGTATCTCAACAATACGCTCTGTCTCTTCTTCGTAACGAAGGTAAAGGTTATTGAGCTGCTCATATAATCTTTCCTTCCCTACTCCCCTTTTTGTTGACATGCCTATGTATCCTGCCTGGTTGCAGTGTGTTTGCATTACAACTTCTCCTCTGGCAACAATGGGGTTTATTAAATTTTGGGGATAACACCCAGTTTTCCCAGTTCAAATTTTGTGTTAATTTAGTCGCCTTGCACGCCCGGCATAAGCTACCAGTAGTTCTATTCTTCATTTCTCTTTTGAAAAATTCCCGGTAACTACATGGGGAAAGTTGCGAGCCCTCACGGTTCCTTTTAGAATTTTGACCAGCATTCCAGGGGGAGGTGACACGTTCATCGTTACTGTGTTCTCTTTGGCCTGTACGCTTTTTGGCCGCATAAACCTGCCACCTTTTGTCATTGGAGCGTAAGGGGCTGCGCTCCCCGGCACATTGTTGAAGAGTTCTCAACTTGTACTGGGGCAATCGCTTCTGTGATAGGACTGAAAGGTTTTAGAAAACCCTGTAGGCTGTCAGGAAGGATATTTTCCTCATAAGTCACCGTTGACTTGTCATTGGCAAGCCTACGTTTGATTGGGCCTATCCCTTCATTATATTTACTACTTTGAGATTGAGTAGCCTCATCTAACGTCGACTCTTCCGTGACGTAAGGGAAGAATGAGTTAGGCAATAGGAGCACATGTCTATTTCATAGAGCGCCTCAGATGACATGCTCATCTAATCTCAACTCTTCCGTGACGTGAGGAAACAGTGAGCTAGGTAAAGGGGGAGCAGGTCTGTTTCTAAGACATATGTAAATGGCGTGCTCATCTAACATCTACTCTCCCGTGATGTGAGGAGAGAATGAGTTAGCATGTGTGTTTCCACAAGAGGAAACGGGACTTCGGTCCAGTTTTCCCTTCTTCCATTCCTCTGGAATGAGTGAGATCATAACTTTTGGCTAATGGGTACTCTGGGGGTGTTTTCTACTTTGCTTGACATCAGCAACTATCAGTCGTACGGGTGTATTGGTGTTTGTATGTTCCCCTCCACTCTTGGGGATGTTAAGCTGCTCAACTGCCTCTTGGCCACCCCCTCCCAAGAAACGTCTTTGACAGGCCGGCTAAACTAGGTGAGGGTAGCCGACTGGTTATAAACCTTCGGTGAGTTAGGGTCTGCGTACCCATGCATGCGAATACTGGATTCGATAGATTGCGCGGAAGAAAACACCTGTTGGTTCAACGGGCATGACGGCGATTACCAGCATCGCGCTTTGGAGCTTAAGGAGCACAGCGAGGCATGTAGACAGCCCTGGTCATCCACTGCACCTGACTTCATGTCCGGTCGTCTTGACTTGTCTTACCACTGGATTCAGATGAACCCAGGCGAGAGAGTGAGGTCGACGAATTGCGCAACTCTTCCTCACGTTAAACTAAATCACTGCGCAAGTCACTCTTTCATCCACTCATCCATCCACTCACAACAAGTCCTGTGGCGATGGGCGAGCGGCGAAGCGGCAGGCGTGTGTACGCTGGCAGTCGTAGTCGCAGACCGACACACAGGCGGCTCAGGCCATATGGTCGTCTTCCATTGGTCAGAGCAGCAGTGGGATTCGGCAGCCCCTGAGTGACTGAGCAGCCCTCTTTAGGAAAGCACTGCTCACCTCCGTGTCGTGAGAAAGGGGCTAGAAAAGGTGCCCTAAACATTGCCTGCTCCACCATTATTTAACCAGCTTACCGCGGTTGGTGGGTACCCTACTTTGGCGGGCGACACATAAGAAAAAGAAAGGAAAGATCCCCCCCCCCCTCATATCATTCTAGGCGCATGGAATGTGAGCACTCTCCTTGACAATGACTTTAACGCAGACAGACCTGAGAGACGAACTGCCTTGATTGGGAGAGAACTGGCCAGATTGTCGTGTTTTGGTCTGTCTTACACCACGGTCATATTTACCGCACGCAATACTATAGGAAAACGGACCGATATAAGTGTCGTGGAATATTCTAATCCACATATATAAATTATCAAGTAAATATAAAGCCTAATAAATACATATAATAAATAAAGGAAGAAGAATGGTAAAGAACAGTGCTGTCACAATGACAGTACTCGAAATCCCCCTTCTTTTCTACTTCGTCGGCAAATTGTAACGTTTCACGTTGATATTAAAGGCCTTCTGCAACATACACGCGTTTCCCAAACACACAATAAAATGTGCTGCCTTTCTAAGAAAAACCTTGAAATATGCAAGTTGACCTAAATTTTAAATTCCATTCATGTCTTTTTCTACACTATGTTACCAAAAACGAACGAACAGATGGACAAAAGGATAAAGAGAGAGGGAGGGCTGAAAATCAGGAACGCATGCAACACGCGTCGCGCGATACACAAATGCTGCCATCACGCGTGTAAGACTACATGCACTAACTTTTTTTCAGACGGACAGTGATAAATTCACTACCCTTCCCAGAGTTAGGTTTTAAAATCTGAAAAACGCTTATAAGGAAAGATGACAATAGATGGGTTTACGTTTGAAAACATTACAGTACCCAGACAGCACATCTTCGAAACAGGAGGTAGAAGAAATTGCATATTTTGAACGCAGCCACTTAGCTCTTTTAAATTTGTTTATTTGGGTTCCTTAGGGTTTGCTGACAAAGAATATGTAAAACGTTACGCAAATAGTCTAGGAATTAACAAGTTATAACCAAAATAAAATATTGGGGATGCCTGACAGCATGAAATCATTTCTGCTCATAAAATTTTTTTATAACGTGTTTGAAAAAACCTTGCGTTACAGAAATAGCCTACCATGTAAACTCCAAATTGATTGGAGCGCAACAAATGAAAGACGAACCACGATTGGTCGGACTATAAATACTATCTTTCGTTGTTAGGGGAGACGTAGTAAGGTAACATTTTTTCAAACACTTGTCGAAACGTGGCTCGATTGGCCAGACTCGCTGATATACTCACTTAGAAGCGTTAGTTCGAGACCACTTGTTTAAATAAGCTTGATAAAGCATCAGTGCGTTGAAGCCAGCTCATATTTTTGCTAAATAAAAGCCTGGAACATAAGCAGATGGGAATTTGTGCCAGTAATTGTGCCAGAATTCATTGCTAATCAACGTATCTGTGTTTTGTTTCCATGAATTGTGGTAAGCTTGACCCATTCAGTATCTTTTAATGAAAATTGAATGTGAATTGTTAATTTATGCCTGTATATATGTGTAGTTCAGTAGCAAACATGATATAAAGCCTATAATGCTCCAGCCTGAACAGAAGGTGTCGGAGGAAAGTAAAACTGCATGGAATGGCCAAACAGTACACTGACACCTAGATTATTGATTAGACAGAAATAATGCTGGAAGTGCAGAGGCGTGGTAACCATTAAGGAGGTTAATGCTGGTATAAAGTATTTCAGATGAAGCTGACAGTTGGCCTAACGCTCTGAACTCAATGTTTGTGATGTATTGTGCTCAGTGTAAAAAGAGAGTATAAATTAGTTATGAAGTAGAAGGTACATCCTTCTTGTTTTCAGGGACCGTGGTCTTGATGGTACTGAGCAGCACCTGGTCAGAGCTTTGCTGAATCCAGAGTCGGACAGCATACTCCTTGGTCCATTTAGCTATCAGTGAGGTGTCTCCAGAGCCCAGGGGAGAATTCGAGCAGAGGAGTCCTTTCCTGCCGCCATCACGCAAGATAAGCTGATTTGGCCAGCTGAGCTCAACATTATGTCCCCTCATCTTGAAATGACTTTGTAAAAATAACATTCAGAGGGGAATTTAATTGTCTTAATATCAGGAACTGAGAACATCTCCAATACTAGTCCCAAAAGACAAACTATTGAAGTCATGATGACAAATACCAACAGAGCTTGAACAAAACAAAACCAGTATTACCTCTTATTACTACTACACAACTGACACACATAGGATACTTTTAATAATATATGTCACTACAATATTCATATTGATAAATTCTGTACATATAACTTGTAATTAAAATTGATTGTGATTCCTGGTTCCATTTGTATTTGAATCAGGACACATATTCATTCATAATAACAATGAATACATATTGTTATTTGAAAAGTTATCAGTGACTCCTTAAGATATTCTCATAGAGTGTTATATGTATGTGAGTGTCACAGTGTTGTCAAGAGTAGTGGATTAAATTAAATTGTTTATCTGTCTGTTGTTGTGACTTACACTTCATCATACACATACCCTAGACACATAACGTAGTCATCACACTATTCCAGAATAATTCTGACTGAGATATATAGATATGTGGTAGCAAGTAAGGTTATCTATAATACACTACTCTTAATAGATATAGATACCTTCACAGCTGATCTCAGTCAGTACACTAAGTCCCCTATAAATATTTATATACATCCCACTTCACCACATATATTGGGGTCTCGCTCTTGGATTTTGAATCTTTCCCTATTAAAAATATTGGGGGTAATTCACTTCAGGGAATATAAGAATTAAAAGGTATCCTTGGGTGGAATTAAATAAGGTTGAGCTCACGGTGCCTGTTTTGTCCATTAGAGATTGAATTTTTGGTTAGACATTGTATAAATTTACCTGATAGACAATGGCGGACCTGGCCAAGTTTCGATCTGCTGCTGTTCAGACTGCAAAAGAGTTAGGATTAGATGGGCAAGTTATGGTTGCCTATGTCACTACGGAATGTGACAAATTTATTGAACGCGAAGAAAGAAGGTTTGAAGCCGAAAGAAAGTTAGAGGCTGAAAGGGAAATTAAGAGGTTGCAGATTGAGGCTGAGGCTAAGAAATTGGAAGCAGAAAGAGAAGACAAAAGATTAGCTGCAGAAAGGGAAGCCGAGGAAAGAAGACAGGCTGCAGAAAGAGAAGAGAAGAAATTAGCTGCAGAAAGGGAAGAGAAGAAATTAGCTGCAGAAAGGGAAGCAGCAGACAAACGATTACAAAGCTAACACGAGTTCCGACTAAGGTAGTTTCAGTCTCAAGGCCATGCTCCTGAAAATGGTGCCAGTCCCTTTGCCTCTGACGCTACGGCTACTCAAGGAGCCTCAACCTCAGCTATGAATTTTCATTTAGATCATTTTGTTGAGAAAGACGATGATATAGAGAGCTACCTAAATAGGTATGAACTATTAGCTACCACGTATGGGTTAGAGAGAGAAAGGTGGAGCTTAAAGTTATCTCAGGGACTTCGTGGGGCAGCTTATGAAGTTTTTGCAAAAATGAGCAGAGGTGATCAGGAAAATTATGACATGCTAAAGCAGGCTCTTTTGTTAAGGTATGAAAAGAATGCAGAATTTTATAGGAAAAAATTTAGGAATGCTAAACTACTGTCAGGTGAAACCTATCACCAGTTCTCTGCACGAATAGAGACATACTTGGAGAAATGGACTTCTCTGGGGAAAACCCAAGATCTTAAGGAAATGGTCCTTATAGAGCAATTAAGAGAGTCCATGGCTCCAGACCTGAGAAAGTTTCTCATGGAACAAGGTGCAGAGAGGCTGGGTGAGTTGCTAAATGTTGCTGAAAGGTATCAAGCAGCTCAAGCAGAGGTAACAGGTAATAAAAAGAAACAAGTGGATAACTTTAGGGCACCACAGAACTTTAATAAATTTGATCCTAGGGATCAAAATAAAGGTAAGCACCAATCTGATAGGCCACGGTATGAAAATAAAAATAAAACCCCACAATTCGATGAAAGGAAATATGATGAAAGAAAATCTTTCAACCAAGGAAAAAGGTGGTGTAAAAATTGTAAGATGAACAATCATGACACTGACCATTGTAGAAGGAAACCTCCTCATTTTGCTGCTATGACATCGGGGAAAAAGGAAAAGAAGGTCAAACCTGAAGAATTACAGGAACCATACCACCCCCCAGTGTGTGAAGATGTCATCTGTAATGGTGTCACTATAAGATGTTTATATGATACCGGTTTAGATTACGATTCCGTTGTGAGTTCTCACCTGGTGCAGGCCGATCAATACACCACAGAAACAGTGGAGATTCAAACTGCAACCAAGGATGTAGCTACCATGACACTTCCCGTCGCCCGAATAAAAGTGAAAACGCGATATGTGGAAGGAATCATAAAAGCAGCAGTGATAAATGAGCCAATCTACCCTCTAATATTGGGGTGTAGATATGTCTTCTTGGGGAATCCCAAGAGACCTGTGATATTGGCAACAGTGCAGACCAGATCACAGTCAAAAAAGGAGGAGGATAATCCAATAAATACTCACCCAGATGAGATGAGGAAGGCACAGGCTGAGGACAAAACACTCAAGCCTTGTTTCAGAAAATTGTCAACTTGTCATACACCTCCAGGCAAGGGAGAGTTTTATATGAAGAACAAACTGATATATAGGAAGGCTGGATCTGAATCCAATGGTCACGGACAGCTGGTCCTTCCCACTTCATATAGGACTAAAGTGTTGGAACTAGGGCATGCGATTCCCTTCAGTGGTCATATGGGAATCAGCGCAACAGGACAGCGAATAGCTTGTCACTATTTCTGGCCAGGAATAACTGAAGATATCAAACGATATGTAAAATCCTGTCCAGAGTGCCAACGAGTAGCACCTAAACATTGGACTGCACCAGCAACTCTGGGGGAAATGCCCATAGTGGGAACACCCTTTGAGAGAGTTGCCGTGGATCTTGTGGGACCTCTCACCCGAACCAAGAGAAGGAACAGCTACATTCTGACTCTGGTGGACACTTGTTCTATGTGGGGAGAGGCAGTAGCCCTGTCATCGATTGATTCTAAACATGTGGCAGAGGCATTGCTCACAATTTTCACAAGGTTAGGCTTTCCCAATCAAATCTTGACTGATAATGGCTCTCAGTTCAAGGGGAAACTAACTGAAGAAGTTTTCAGGATCTTCCAGGCCAAACACTTCCATTGTAGTGTGTATCATCCCCAAGGGAACGGCCAAGTGGAAAGATTTAACGGCACATTGATGTCGATCCTGAGAAAGTTGGCACACGAAAAACCAGATACATGGGACCAGTACCTGCACGCCGCCCTCTTTGCTTATCGGGAGGTACCCCATAGTTCAACCGGTATGGCCCCGGCAACATTATTGTTTGGAAGGCCAATAAAAGGTCCACTTGAAGCTTTGTTAAGAACGTGGACTGATGAAAAGGCAGAGGAAAACATTACATCTTCATACCAATATGTGAATGAGCTGACCACTCGATTGAAAACCAACGGGCTGATCACCCGTTTGCCAGTCACTTCGATTACGGAAACAACAGCAGATGGATTGATTTGCCGTTGCCCTAAAGACGCCAATAGGCGTGATGGGAAACAATGGCAAAGAAAACCTATCTGCTGTTGCCCTAAGACGCCACTAGGCGTAATGGCCACTGACTGCTTTGACGGTCGGTGGCTAAGGACGGAAGAAGAAGAAGAAGAACTCGATTGAAAACTGGCTGGAAACTTGCCAATGAAAATTTGAAACAAGCCAGGAAGAAACATGCTGCCTATTATAACAGGAAGGCGAAAGACAGAAATTTGGCTGTGGGAGAGAAAGTACTACTTCTTTTGCCCGGGAGTCAGAATAAGTTACAAATTGGATGGCAGGGTCCATATACAGTTTTAGAGAAGGTATCTAGAACAAATTATAAGATAGATAAGAAGGGGAAAGAAAAAATCTATCATGTGAATCTCCTGAAGAAATATTTGGAAAGAGAACATCAGGAAGAGACACACTTGTTGACCTTGTCCATCGCCATGGAGATGAAAAAGGAACCACTTTCATCATTTGAATATCCATTACACCCCTGTGAGACAGCAGCACAGGTAAAAATCAGTACACATTTAACGAAAACTCAGAAAGAGAGAGTGCAACAGGTTCTAAATAATCATGCAGAGGTGTTAACAGACCGACCAGGGCATACAAACCTATTGGAATATGATATGAAACTGATAGACCCCACACCTGTATGTATGAAACCATATTCGATTCCGTTTGCTAAGGAGAAAGCTTTGAAGGAAGAGATAGACTATCTGTTGAAGGAAGGAATTATTTCGCACAGTGAATCCTCATATAGTTCCGGTGTGGTACTCTTAAGGAAGCCCTCTGGAGAACATAGACTCTGTATAGATTACAGGAGACTGAATGCTATTACAGAAGGACAGGTGGATCCATTGCCGGATACAAATCAGCTGTTTGCCAGACTAAATAAAGCTAAATATTTCTCAAAAGTGGATTTGAGTAAAGGATACTATCAGATTCCAGTAAAGCCTGAGGTTAGACCATACCTAGCTTTTAGTACCTCAGAAGGACACTATGAGTTTAATAGATTGCCATTTGGATTGAAGAATGCGCCTAGTGTCTTCTCTAGAATGATGAGAAAAGTATTGGACCCTCTGAATAATCCATGTATAACAAATTTCATGGATGATATCCTGATAGCCACAGAAACATTTGAGGAACACATTGACTCTCTGAACATGCTGTTTAATCGACTTAGGGAGGCAAATTTAACAGCCCGACCCACCAAATGTTGCGTTGGATGTAAAGAATTGGAATTTTTGGGACACACAGTTTATCAGGGAAACATGACCCCTGACCCAAAGAATTTAGAGAAACTACAGAAAGCCCCGAGACCACAAACCAAGAAAGACGTGAGATCCTTTGTCTCATTATGTGGTTTCTACCAGAAGTATATCAAAAACTTTAATTCCATATGTGCACCGTTAACTGAATTGACACGTAAAGGACATCCAGATCGCATTACATGGACACCACAATGTGAAATGACTTACCAAGAATTGAAGGAAAAGCTCACAAGTAAACCCATTTTGAAATTACCTGACTTAAGTCAAGAATTCATAGTAAGGACGGATGCAAGTAATATTGGGTTAGGTGCAACTCTACTACAGAAATCAGATGCATTGGATGGGGAATTAAGCCCAGTGGCATATGCTAGCAGAAAGTTGAATAAAGCTGAAATCAATTACTCAACTAGCGAAAAAGAATGTCTTGCAGTAATATGGGCGATAAAGAAATTCAATATTTATCTATATGGGAAGGCATTTAAGTTGCAAACAGACCACAAACCTTTATCTTTTCTAGCACAGGCTAGGCATGAGAACTCCAGGTTACTCCGATGGTCTTTACTTTTGGCTCCATATAATTTTAGCATTGAGTATATATCTGGAAAAAAAAATTTGGGAGCGGATTTTTTAAGCCGCCATCCGTGTGATGAGAATCACCGTAAACCCCAGAACTAATAATAAATTTCTCTATGTGTATATAGAATAAAGGACTGACATATAATGTCTGTTTTAAGAGGGGAGATGTCGTGGAATATTCTAATCCACATATATAAATTATCAAGTAAATATAAAGCCTAATAAATACATATAATAAATAAAGGAAGAAGAATGGTAAAGAACAGTGCTGTCACAATGACAGTACTCGAAATCCCCCTTCTTTTCTACTTCGTCGGCAAATTGTAACGTTTCACGTTGATATTAAAGGCCTTCTGCAACATACACGCGTTTCCCAAACACACAATAAAATGTGCTGCCTTTCTAAGAAAAACCTTGAAATATGCAAGTTGACCTAAATTTTAAATTCCATTCATGTCTTTTTCTACACTATGTTACCAAAAACGAACGAACAGATGGACAAAAGGATAAAGAGAGAGGGAGGGTTGAAAATCAGGAACGCATGCAACACGCGTCGCGCGATACACAAATGCTGCCATCACGCGTGTAAGACTACATGCACTAACTTTTTTTCAGACGGACAGTGATAAATTCACTACCCTTCCCAGAGTTAGGTTTTAAAATCTGAAAAACGCTTATAAGGAAAGATGACAATAGATGGGTTTACGTTTGAAAACATTACAGTACCCAGACAGCACATCTTCGAAACAGGAGGTAGAAGAAATTGCATATTTTGAACGCAGCCACTTAGCTCTTTTAAATTTGTTTATTTGGGTTCCTTAGGGTTTGCTGACAAAGAATATGTAAAACGTTACGCAAATAGTCTAGGAATTAACAAGTTATAACCAAAATAAAATATTGGGGATGCCTGACAGCATGAAATCATTTCTGCTCATAAAATTTTTTTATAACGTGTTTGAAAAAAACCTTGCGTTACAGAAATAGCCTACCATGTAAACTCCAAATTGATTGGAGCGCAACAAATGAAAGACGAACCACGATTGGTCGGACTATAAATACTATCTTTCGTTGTTAGGGGAGACGTAGTAAGGTAACATTTTTTCAAACACTTGTCGAAACGTGGCTCGATTGGCCAGACTCGCTGATATACTCACTTAGAAGCGTTAGTTCGAGACCACTTGTTTAAATAAGCTTGATAAAGCATCAGTGCGTTGAAGCCAGCTCATATTTTTGCTAAATAAAAGCCTGGAACATAAGCAGATGGGAATTTGTGCCAGTAATTGTGCCAGAATTCATTGCTAATCAACGTATCTGTGTTTTGTTTCCATGAATTGTGGTAAGCTTGACCCATTCAGTATCTTTTAATGAAAATTGAATGTGAATTGTTAATTTATGCCTGTATATATGTGTAGTTCAGTAGCAAACATGATATAAAGCCTATAATGCTCCAGCCTGAACAGAAGGTGTCGGAGGAAAGTAAAACTGCATGGAATGGCCAAACAGTACACTGACACCTAGATTATTGATTAGACAGAAATAATGCTGGAAGTGCAGAGGCGTGGTAACCATTAAGGAGGTTAATGCTGGTATAAAGTATTTCAGATGAAGCTGACAGTTGGCCTAACGCTCTGAACTCAATGTTTGTGATGTATTGTGCTCAGTGTAAAACGAGAGTATAAATTAGTTATGAAGTAGAAGGTACATCCTTCTTGTTTTCAGGGACCGTGGTCTTGATGGTACTGAGCAGCACCTGGTCAGAGCTTTGCTGAATCCAGAGTCGGACAGCATACTCCTTGGTCCATTTAGCTATCAGTGAGGTGTCTCCAGAGCCCAGGGGAGAATTCGAGCAGAGGAGTCCTTTCCTGCCGCCATCACGCAAGATACGCTGATTTGGCCAGCTGAGCTCAACATTATGTCCCCTCATCTTGAAATGACTTTGTAAAAATAACATTCAGAGGGGAATTTAATTGTCTTAATATCAGGAACTGAGAACATCTCCAATACTAGTCCCAAAAGACAAACTATTGAAGTCATGATGACAAATACCAACAGAGCTTGAACAAAACAAAACCAGTATTACCTCTTATTACTACTACACAACTGACACACATAGGATACTTTTAATAATATATGTCATTACAATATTCATATTGATAAATTCTGTACATATAACTTGTAAGTAAAATTGATTGTGATTCCTGGTTCCATTTGTATTTGAATCAGGACACATATTCATTCATAATAACAATGAATACATATTGTTATTTGAAAAGTTATCAGTGACTCCTTAAGATATTCTCATAGAGTGTTATATGTATGTGAGTGTCACAGTGTTGTCAAGAGTAGTGGATTAAATTAAATTGTTTATCTGTCTGTTGTTGTGACTTACACTTCATCATACACATACCCTAGACACATAACGTAGTCATCACACTATTCCAGAATAATTCTGACTGAGATATATAGATATGTGGTAGCAAGTAAGGTTATCTATAATACATTACTCTTAATAGATATAGATACCTTCACAGCTGATCTCAGTCAGTACACTAAGTCCCCTATAAATATTTATAACATCCCACTTCACCACATATATTGGGGTCTCGCTCTTGGGATTTTGAATCTTTCACTATTAAAAATATTGGGGGTAATTCACTTCAGGGAATATAAGAATTAAAAGGTATCCTTGGGTGGAATTAAATAAGGTTGAGCTCACGGTGCCTGTGTTGTCCATTAGAGATTAAATTGTTGGTTAGACCTTGTATAAACTTACCTGATAGACAATGGCGGACCTGGCCGAGTTTCGATCACGCGAAGAAAGATGAAGGTTTGAAGCCGAAAGAAAGTTAGAATGGTTAGAGGCTGACCAAGGGAAATTTAAGAGGTTGCTCAGATTGAGGCTGAGGTTAAGAAATTGGAAGCAGAAAGAGAAGACGAAAGATTAGCGGCAGAAAGGGAAGCCGAAACAGAAAGAATAAGACAGTGCTGCAGAAAGAGAAAGACGTTACGAAAGATAGATCTTTAGATTTGCAGGTATTACACGCTTGAAGAGAAAAAAGAGTAGATTGCCTCTGATCCACTCGCTAGCCAAGGGGGGCCTCAGGATAAGAGCTAAGGAAGTTTCAATTAGGCTGTCTCATTTGGGGGAAATGCGATAGACGAAGATTTAAGCTACTAAATGAGGGGGCTATTAGGACGACGATAACACGTCGAGGTTTTAGAGTTTCACAAGGCTGGAATTGATCATGAAAATTTGGTCGCTCAGGCACTTCGTGGGGGCAAGGCTGTTTGACACCCATGTTGCATGTGACTACTGGGGTAGCACTGATGGAGCAGAAAATTTACTCAGATACGCGACGAATTCTTTCAGTTTCTAGATCTGCGTTGGGGTGAAAGGATATAAAGGAGCTGTTAAGGCTGAAAGTTGGCATTATTAGGCGTGCTTTACTACATATTTGGGATGTGATAGAGTAAGGATTCGGTGAAGGGTCCCACAGTATGGTTTCTCAGGGTACATTAAGACATAATGCGGGGTATGATAGCATGTAAGTGCAATTTTTATAGTTGAGATGATTTGATAGGAGGTGCGGTTTTATAGTTCTAGCCTACTGGTAACGATGACCTTAGGAATACCCAGTGCAGCTGTTACGTCCTGCTGAACGCTGAAAAGTTTCTCGTAAATGTTCAGTCAGTGAGATGATTTGGGGAGAGTTACGCTAAATGGGACACTTGCTGAAAGGTATCAAGCAGCCTCTTTTGATTAACAGTTAAAAGAAAAAGGGTAAACAAGGGGATATTGCAGCCCCCCCCCCCCCCCCCCCCCCCCCCCCCCGAATTAGGGCATTTCTCCATAGGAAAAAATTTGATTAAGGATCAGGGAATAAAGGTAATAAATCCTGTTCTAGGCCACGTGAAACCTCCTTTCCCCTGTTCTCCGATCCCCCCCCCCATCCCAGAGTACATGTAACTTATGGGTAAGAAATTGTAATGGACTTATCTGCGGGGGAAAACCCATGTACAATTATGTAAGAAAATGAATCCTTTATTTATTAGAGGCAATTTAAAAGTGAAGATGAAGTGGGATACCATGGCTCCGTGACCCTGGAAATATGGTTGTTGTATGGAAAAGAAGGTGAGAGCAGTTATCATGGCTAGCTGGGGAACAAGGTACCAGAGGGATGGAGGCTGGACAGTGAAGTGGGTGGTAACTCATGTTGCTGAATGTAATGGGTATTCAAAGGTGGTCAATTTAGCAGACGGGGTATTCTCGGTAATACGTATTGACAACTAGTGGTTAAACTTTAGGGCACAACGTGCCGAACTTCATAATAACAAATTTATGGGATGATCTTACAACCCGCAAATCCAACATGTAAAGGTAATACCAGCAACCAATGGTTCCCGATTCCGGTGGGCCACGGTGGTTTTGGTAGCAATAAATAAAATTACGCGATATGGAAATTAGTATGATTAAACTGTGCCAATTTAATATGCTGATGTGTATTTATTCTCAACCCCATGGAAAAACCAAGGTCGTTGTTGTAAGAATTGGTCACAGTGCATGTATACAATCATGACACTGACTTTGTATGGGATGACGTGATTTGTGCAGAATCTATGAAATAAACTCTATGGTGACTCTCGGCATGTCAAATTAAGGTTCATACAGGCTGAGTGATAACTACAAGTTACTGCAAGTGTGGTCAGGGTGTATGTTTTGAAAGATGTTGTGGTTGGTAAAGGCAGGTGAGGTCTCTATATACAGGTGTTTTGGTATGTGTGTAAGGTGGAGCTTTATATAAGAAACATAGATGATCATCGCAGTTTGGTTCCTCAATTCTGGTATCCAGGAAGAGTCACATTTCTGGTATACTGCACAGTATAACTAAAGGAGTTCTGAATTAGGGCAAAATCATATCATTGCTTGTTTCAGAAATATTAAAACTTTTTGTTTCACCGTCAGTGTCTTAAATAATAGTTTAACAATTTGTATTTTTGTGGAAAATGCGATCCGAGGCATGTGGGGAATACATCTTGATGCGAATCATAGGAATAATGCAGCACAGCAAACTGATATATTTAAGCCTGGTCCAATCTGTTTTTCTTTGCTTTTCCATTTGTTATGATGCCTCTAATATGTTTATTTATCTGGAACGTAATGTAGGATATGTTATTCTTTTTCCTGGAGTTATGCCAAGGGTGATGGTATATTAGCAACATTTGGAAATCACCCATAAACCAGATCACAGTCAAAGTTATTTAAGGAGGAGGATTTTTTAATCCAATAAATAACTCATCCAGATGAGATGAGGAAGGCCACAGGCTTACTAGAGGACCATTAAACACTCTACTATAACATGGACATGATTCAAAGAATTTGCCCAAATCACTCTTACACCTCCCAGGAAAGGGAGACATTTTATATGAAGAAACAACTGATATTTATTAAGAAGGCTCGGATCTGAATCCAATGGTCACAGCGGACTTGGCCTTCCACTTCACATATATTGTTGGGACTTCTCTTTATATTGTGTTTTCCTCACAGCCTATAGGGCATGGATGCGATTCCCAAATCCAGTGGTCACAAGTGATTGGTATCATATACCTTCCCGCCTAATCAGCGCAAAAACTTGGTGGACAGCGAAGGTAGCTTGCACTATTTTTCTGGTGCCAGAATAACTGAAAGATATCAAACGATATGTAAAATCCTGTCCATTCTTGTGCCAGCCACTAGTAGCAAAAACATTGGACTGTGCACCAGCTGTCAACTCTGGGGGAAATGACTCTAAGGATTTCCTATGGAGAGGGAACACCCTTTGAGAGTGTTGCAATGTGGATCTTAATGTGGGACCTGCTATGATGTCTACCCCTTTTACACAAGAGAAAGGAACAGCTACATTCTGACTCTTAGGTGGGTCTACCTTGTTCTACGGTGGGTGAGAGGCAGTTGGGTCCTGTCATGTTGAATTAAAACATGTGGCAACTATGTCCCCATTGGTCTTCATACAATGAAGCCGACCAGTGCCCTCAATCGTGACTTTAATGTCGACCAAACAAGGATTCCTTTTGAGGCTTTTCATTTCTTGATGTAGTTGTATGTGAGAGTGTCTTATCGGAACATCCACAGAATATGTTTCACAGTGGGGATTAGAAACTTCCATCCCCCACAAGCCGCCCAGATGTATTATTGTTACCGGTTGGGGGCGTTGTCACCCAATGAGATCTCTTCTGGGTAAGGCCAAAAAACATAGGTTTAAATATATACTGTTAGCTTGGGCTGAGTGTAGGAGAGGTACCCCCCTCCGTATTCGATCTGGGGTAGTAAGGGCTGAGGGTGTCGTCTGTACTCCTCGCACAAATCAAGTGGATAATGAGTTCGATGTTAAGACTCTCTTAAAACGAGGACTGATTCATGCTTGGCAGAACAATAAATTCCATGGGAGATCACATGAGACCCCAAGGCGTGGGCATGGCCGACCTCTCGGTGCCTATCTGGAACCAGTTCCTCAGGATGATGCCCAGACCCTACCGGAAGGCACACCCCCTCAACGATATCCATTGTTTTGGGTTAACTGCTCATAATCCCCTATGGTTGACTTGAAAGCACTGTAATGGGGGGGGGGGGTCACGTGGACCCTGGAAGGTATAAGGCCTGCGATCAGAGGGCACAATCATTAAGAGCGGTGGTTCCAACGGGGGAGTGGGGGAATGAGAGGGATACCACCCTCACAACCCAGAGAAATCCAACTAACAATCTTCTTCAGCAGAATGGACCCAAGTTTCCCAGTATTCAACACTAGCCTGGAGGAAGACAACCCTCCACTAGCATACTTGACTGAATATTGCCGCTATTGCTCCAAAGCACGCCATGGCTTGTTTGACCTTATGGTTACTCCTTAATCAGCATTTGGCAAATCTAAAGGGGGGATTTTGTAGTATAGTATTAGTGCCCAGCATATCGTCTTTATTGATCTAAGGACGCCTAATGTGGGCTAAATTTGCGTGAATTGACAACAAGCTTTGGAAGGAGAAAATTTAATAAGCTAACAATTCGGTGATCTTCATACTCAACATAGAATTAGAAACACAACTGTATGAGAACCATCGTTGAAAACTGCTGGAAACTTAGTGCAATGTGAAACTATTTGATTAATACAAGCCAGGAAGAAATCCATGATGCCTATTTTGTACAGTGGCAGGGTATCTTCTCTCTCATGAAATTATTTGGGATGGTAGGTCGGAAATTGACGTACTCGGTTTGGCTTTTGAAGATGTGTGACATGCTATTTTATGAGCTCTGGAGTTTCAGAATAAGTTACAAATTTTTGGATGGCATGGGCGAATCCATCTTTCATCATTTGAATATCCATTACACCCCTGTGAGACAGCAGCACAGGTGAAAATCAGTACACATTTAACGAAAACTCAGAAAGAGAGAGTGCAACAGGTACTAAATAATCATGCAGAGGTGTTAACAGACCGACCAGGGCATACAAACCTATTGGAATATGATATGAAACTAATAGACTCCACACCTGTCTGTATGAAACCATATTCGATTCCGTTTGCTAAGGAGAAAGCTTTGAAGGAAGAGATAGACTATCTGTTGAAGGAAGGAATTATTTCGCACAGTGAATCTTCGTATAGTTCCGGTGTTGTACTCTTAAGGAAGCCCTCTGGAGAACATAGACTCTGTATAGATTACAGGAGACTGAATGCTATTACAGAAGGACAGGTGGATCCATTGCCGGATACAAATCAGCTGTTTTCCAGACTAAATAAAGCTAAATATTTCTCAAAAGTGGATCTGAGTAAAGGATACTATCAGATTCCAGTAAAGCCTGAGGTTAGACCATACCTAGCTTTTAGTACCTCAGAAGGACACTATGAGTTTAATAGATTGCCATTTGGATTGAAGAATGCGCCTAGTGTCTTCTCTAGAATGATGAGAAAATTATTGGATCCTCTGAATAATCCCTGTATAACAAATTTTATGGATGATATCCTTATAGCAACAGAAACATTTGAGGAACACATTGACTCTCTGAACATGCTGTTTGATCGACTTAGGGAGGCAAATTTAACAGCCCGACCAACCAAATGTTGCGTTGGATGTAAAGAATTGGAATTTTTGGGACACACAGTTTATCAGGGAAACATGACCCCTGACCCAAAGAATTTAGAGAAACTACAGAAAGCCCCGAGACCACAAACCAAGAAGGACGTGAGATCCTTTGTCTCATTATGTGGTTTCTACCAGAAGTATATCAAAAACTTTAATTCCATATGTGCACCGTTAACTGAATTGACACGTAAAGGACATCCAGATCGCATTACATGGACACCACAATGTGAAATGACTTACCAAGAATTGAAGGAAAAGCTCACAAGTAAACCCATTTTGAAATTACCTGACTTAAGTCAAGAATTCATAGTAAGGACGGATGCAAGTAATATTGGGTTAGGTGCAACTCTACTACAGAAATCAGATGCATTGGATGGGGAATTAAGCCCAGTGGCATATGCTAGCAGAAAGTTGAATAAAGCTGAAATCAACTACTCAACTAGCGAAAAAGAATGTCTTGCAGTAATATGGACAATAAAGAAATTCAATATTTATCTATATGGGAAGGCATTTAAGTTGCAAACAGACCACAAACCTTTATCGTTTCTAGCACAGGCTAGGCATGAGAACTCCAGGTTACTCCGATGGTCTTTACTTTTGGCTCCATATAATTTTAGCATTGAGTATATATCTGGAAAAACAAATTTGGGAGCGGATTTTTTAAGCCGCCATCCGTGTGATGAGAATCACCGTAAACCCCAGAAATAATAATAATAAATTTCTCTATGTGTATATAGAATAAAGGACTGACATATAATGTCTGTTTTAAGAGGGGAGGTGTCGTGGAATATTCTAATCCACATATATAAATTATCAAGTAAATATAAAGCCTAATAAATACATATAATAAATAAAGGAAGAAGAATGGTAAAGAACAGTGCTGTCACAATGACAGTACTCGAAATCCCCCTTCTTTTCTACTTCGTCGGCAAATTGTAACGTTTCACGTTGATATTAAAGGCCTTCTGCAACATACACGCGTTTCCCAAACACACAATAAAATGTGCTGCCTTTCTAAGAAAAACCTTGAAATATGCAAGTTGACCTAAATTTTAAATTCCATTCATGTCTTTTTCTACACTATGTTACCAAAAACGAACGAACAGATGGACAAAAGGATAAAGAGAGAGGGAGGGTTGAAAATCAGGAACGCATGCAACACGCGTCGCGCGATACACAAATGCTGCCATCACGCGTGTAAGACTACATGCACTAACTTTTTTTCAGACGGACAGTGATAAATTCACTACCCTTCCCAGAGTTAGGTTTTAAAATCATAAAAAACGCTTATTAGAAAAGATAACATTAGATGGGTTTACGTTTGAAAACATAACAGTACCCAGACAGCACATCTTCGAAACAGGAGGTAGAAAATACATATTTTGAACGCAGCCACGTAGCTCTTTTAAATTTGTTTATTTGGGTTCCTTAGGGTTTGCTGACAAAGAATATGTACAACGTTACGCAAATAGTCCAGGAATTAATAAATTATAACCAAAATAAAATAGTGGGGATGCCTGACAACACGAAATCATTTCTGCTCATAAAATTTTTTTTTAACGTGTTTGAAAAAAAAAAAAAAAAACTTACGTTACAGAAATAGCCTACCATGTAAACTCCAAATTGATTGGAGCGCAACAAATGAAAGACGAACCACGATTGGTCGGACTATAAATACTATCTTTCGTTGTTAGGGGAGACGTAGTAAGGTAACATTTTTTCAAACACTTGTCGAAACGTGGCTCGATTGGCCAGACTCGCTGATATACTCACTTAGAAGCGTTAGTTCGAGACCACTTGTTTAAATAAGCTTGATAAAGCATCAGTGCGTTGAAGCCAGCTCATATTTTTGCTAAATAAAAGCCTGGAACATAAGCAGATGGGAATTTGTGCCAGTAATTGTGCCAGAATTCATTGCTAATCAACGTATCTGTGTTTTGTTTCCATGAATTGTGGTAAGCTTGACCCATTCAGTATCTTTTAATGAAAATTGAATGTGAATTGTTAATTTATGCCTGTATATATATGTGTAGTTCAGTAGCAAACATGATATAAAGCCTATAATGCTCCAGCCTGAACAGAAGGTGTCGGAGGAAAGTAAAACTGCATGGAATGGCCAAACAGTACACTGACACCTAGATTATTGATTAGACAGAAATAATGCTGGAAGTGCAGAGGCGTGGTAACCATTAAGGAGGTTAATGCTGGTATAAAGTATTTCAGATGAAGCTGACAGTTGGCCTAACGCTCTGAACTCAATGTTTGTGATGTATTGTGCTCAGTGTAAAAAGAGAGTATAAATTAGTTATGAAGTAGAAGGTACATCCTTCTTGTTTTCAGGGACCGTGGTCTTGATGGTACTGAGCAGCACCTGGTCAGAGCTTTGCTGAATCCAGAGTCGGACAGCATACTCCTTGGTCCATTTAGCTATCAGTGAGGTGTCTCCAGAGCCCAGGGGAGAATTCGAGCAGAGGAGTCCTTTCCTGCCGCCATCACGCAAGATACGCTGATTTGGCCAGCTGAGCTCAACATTATGTCCCCTCATCTTGAAATGACTTTGTAAAAAATAACATTCAGAGGGGAATTTAATTGTCTTAATATCAGGAACTGAGAACATCTCCAATACTAGTCCCAAAAGACAAACTATTGAAGTCATGATGACAAATACCAACAGAGCTTGAACAAAACAAAACCAGTATTACCTCTTATTACTACTACACAACTGACACACATAGGATACTTTTAATAATATATGTCATTACAATATTCATATTGATAAATTCTGTACATATAACTTGTAAGTAAAATTGATTGTGATTCCTGGTTCCATTTGTATTTGAATCAGGACACATATTCATTCATAATAACAATGAATACATATTGTTATTTGAAAAGTTATCAGTGACTCCTTAAGATATTCTCATAGAGTGTTATATGTATGTGAGTGTCACAGTGTTGTCAAGAGTAGTGGATTAAATTAAATTGTTTATCTGTCTGTTGTTGTGACTTACACTTCATCATACACATACCCTAGACACATAACGTAGCATCACACTATTCCAGAATAATTCTGACTGAGATATATAGATATGTGGTAGCAAGTAAGGTTATCTATAATACATTACTCTTAATAGATATAGATACCTTCACAGCTGATCTCAGTCAGTACACTAAGTCCCCTATAAATATTTATAACATCCCACTTCACCACATATATTGGGGTCTCGCTCTTGGGATTTTGAATCTTTCACTATTAAAAATATTGGGGGGTAATTCACTTCAGGGAATATAAGAATTAAAAGGTATCCTTGGGTGGAATTAAATAAGGTTGAGCTCACGGTGCCTGTGTTGTCCATTAGAGATTAAATTGTTGGTTAGACCTTGTATAAACTTACCTGATAGACAATGGCGGACCTGGCCGAGTTTCGATCTGCTGCTGTTCAGACTGCAAAAGAGTTAGGATTAGATCGGCAAGTTATGGTTGCCTATGTTACTACGGAATGTGACAAATTTATTGAACGCGAAGAAAGAAGGTTTGAAGCCGAAAGAAAGTTAGAGGCTGACAAGGAAATTAAGAGGTTGCAGATTGAGGCTGAGGCTAAGAAATTGGAAGCAGAAAGAGAAGACAAAAGATTAGCGGCAGAAAGGGAAGCCGAGGAAAGAAGACAGGCTGCAGAAAGAGAAGAGAAGAAATTAGCTGCAGAAAGAGAAGAGAAGAAATTAGCTGCAGAAAGGGAAGCAGAAGATAAAAGATTACAAAGGGAACATGAGTTACGACTAAGGGAGTTTGAGTTTCAAGGCCATGCTCCTGAAAATGGTGCCAGTCCCTTTGCCTCTGATGCTACGGTTACTCAGGGAGCCTCAACCTCAGCTATGAATTTTCATTTAGATCATTTTGTTGAGAAAGACGATGATATAGAGAGCTACCTAAATAGGTACGAACTATTAGCTACCACGTATGGGTTAGAGAGAGAAAGGTGGAGCTTAAAGTTATCTCAGGGACTTCGTGGGGCAGCTTATGAAGTTTTTTGCAAAAATGAGCAGAGGTGATCAGGAAAATTATGACATGCTAAAGCAGGCTCTTTTGTTAAGATATGAAAAGAATGCAGAATTCTATAGGAAAAAATTTAGGAATGCTAAACTACTGTCAGGTGAAACCTATCACCAGTTCTCTGCACGAATAGAGACATACTTGGAGAAATGGACTTCTCTGGGGAAAACCCAAGATCTTAAGGAAATGGTCCTTATAGAGCAATTAAGAGAGTCCATGGCTCCAGACCTGAGAAAGTTTCTCATGGAACAAGGTGCAGAGAGGCTGGGTGAGTTGCTAAATGTTGCTGAAAGGTATCAAGCAGCTCAAGCAGAGGTAACAGGTAATAAAAAGAAACAAGTGGATAACTTTAGGGCACCACAGAACTTTAATAAATTTGATCCTAAGGATCAAAACAAAGGTAAGCACCAATTTGATAGGCCACGGTATGAAAATAAAAAATAAATTCCCACAATTCGATGAAAGGAAATATGATGAAAGAAAATCTTTCAACCAAGGAAAAAGGTGGTGTAAAAATTGTAAGATGAACAATCATGACACTGACCATTGTAGAAGGAAACCTCCTCATTGTGCTGCTATGACATCTGGGAAAAAGGAAAAGAAGGTCAAACCTGAAGAACTACAGGAACCATACCACCCCCCAGTGTGTGAAGATGTCATCTGTAATGGTGTCACTATAAGGTGTTTATATGATACCGGTTTAGATTACGATTCCGTTGTGAGTTCTCACCTGGTGCAGGCCGATCAATACACCACAGAAACAGTGGAGATTCAAACTGCAACCAAGGATGTAGCTACCATGACACTTCCCGTCGCCCGAATAAAAGTGAAAACGCGATATGTGGAAGGAATCATAAAAGCAGCAGTGATAAATGAGCCAATCTACCCTCTAATATTGGGGTGTAGATATGTCTTCTTGGGGAATCCCAAGAGACCTGTGATATTGGCAACAGTGCAGACCAGATCACAGTCAAAAAAGGAGGAGGATAATCCAATAAATACTCATCCAGATGAGATGAGGAAGGCACAGGCTGAGGACAAAACACTCAAGCCATGTTTTAAGAAGTTGCCCAAATCTCATACACCTCCAGGCAAGGGAGAGTTTTATATGAAGAACAAACTGATATATATAGGAAGGCTGGATCTGAATCCAATGGTCACGGACAGCTGGTCCTTCCCACTTCATATAGGACTAAAGTGTTGGAACTAGGGCATGCGATTCCCTTCAGTGGTCATATGGGAATCAGCGCAACAGGACAGCGAATAGCTTGTCACTATTTCTGGCCAGGAATAACTGAAGATATCAAACGATATGTAAAATCCTGTCCAGAGTGCCAACGAGTAGCACCTAAACATTGGACTGCACCAGCAACTCTGGGGGAAATGCCCATAGTGGGAACACCCTTTGAGAGAGTTGCCGTGGATCTTGTGGGACCTCTCACCCGAACCAAGAGAAGGAACAGCTACATTCTGACTCTGGTGGACACTTGTTCTATGTGGGGAGAGGCTGTAGCCCTGTCATCGATTGATTCTAAACATGTGGCAGAGGCATTGCTCACAATTTTCACAAGGTTAGGCTTTCCCAATCAAATCTTGACTGATAATGGCTCTCAGTTCAAGGGGAAACTAACTGAAGAAGTTTTCAGGATCTTCCAGGCCAAACACTTCCATTGTAGTGTGTATAATCCCCAAGGGAACGGCCAAGTGGAAAGATTTAACGGCACATTGATGTCGATCCTGAGAAAGTTGGCACACGAAAAACCAGATACATGGGACCAGTACCTGCACGCCGCCCTCTTTGCTTATCGGGAGGTACCCCATAGTTCAACCGGTATGGCCCCGGCAACATTATTGTTTGGAAGGCCAATAAAAAGGTCCACTTGAAGCTCGTTAAGAACTTGATGAAAAGGCAGAGGAAAACATTAAGAATACGTGGAGCTGATCGATTTGAAAAAACGGCAGAGGGCCAGGAAAAACATTTACATCTTCATAACCAATAATGTGTATGAGGAAAAATGAATGAGCTGACCACTCGTTTAAAAACTGGCTGGAAACTTGAAAATGAAAATTTGAAACAAGCCAGGAAGAAACATGCTGCCTATTATAACAGGAAGGCGAAAGACAGAAATTTGGCTGTGGGAGAGAAAGTACTGCTTCTTTTGCCCGGGAGTCAGAATAAGTTACAAATTGGATGGCAGGGTCCATATACAGTTTTAGAGAAGGTGTCTAGAACAAATTATAAGATAGATAAGAAGGGGAAAGAAAAAAAATCTATCATGTGAATCTCCTGAAGAAATATTTGGAAAGAGAACATCAGGAAGAGACACACTTGTTGACCTTGTCCATCGCCATGGAGATGAAAAAGGAACCACTTTCATCATTTGAATATCCATTACACCCCTGTGAGACAGCAGCCCAGGTGAAAATCAGTACACATTTAACGAAAACTCAGAAAGAGAGAGTGCAACAGGTTCTAAATAATCATGCAGAGGTGTTAACAGACCGACCAGGGCATACAAACCTATTGGAATATGATATGAAACTGATAGACCCCACACCTGTCTGTATGAAACCATATTCGATTCCGTTTGCTAAGGAGAAAGCTTTGAAGGAAGAGATAGACTATCTGTTGAAGGAAGGAATTATTTCGCACAGTGAGTCTTCGTATGGTTCCGGTGTTGTACTCTTAAGGAAGCCCTCTGGAGAACATAGACTCTGTATAGATTACAGGAGACTGAATGCTATTACAGAAGGACAGGTGGATCCATTGCCGGATACAAATCAGCTGTTTGCCAGGCTAAATAAAGCTAAATATTTCTCAAAAGTGGATCTGAGTAAAGGATACTATCAGATTCCAGTAAAGCCTGAGGTTAGACCATACCTAGCTTTTAGTACCTCAGAAGGACACTATGAGTTTAATAGATTGCCATTTGGATTGAAGAATGCGCCTAGTGTCTTCTCTAGAATGATGAGAAAATTATTGGACCCTCTGAATAATCCATGTATAACAAATTTTATGGATGATATCCTTATAGCAACAGAAACATTTGAGGAACACATTGACTCTCTGAACATGCTGTTTGATCGACTTAGGGAGGCAAATTTAACAGCCCGACCAAATGTTGCGTTGGATGTAAAGAATTGGAATTTTTGGGACACACAGTTTATCAGGGAAACATGACCCCTGACCCAAAGAATTTAGAGAAACTACAGAAAGCCCCGAGACCACAAACCAAGAAGGACGTGAGATCCTTTGTCTCATTATGTGGTTTCTACCAGAAGTATATCAAAAACTTTAATTCCATATGTGCACCGTTAACTGAATTGACACGTAAAGGACATCCAGATCGCATTACATGGACACCACAATGTGAAATGACTTACTAAGGATTGAAGGAAAAGCTCACAAGTAAACCCATTTTGAAATTACCTGACTTAAGTCAAGAATTCATAGTAAGGACGGATGCAAGTTATATTGGGTTGGGTGCAACTCTACTACACGAAAATCAGATGGCGATTGGATGGGGGAATTAAGCCCAGTGGGCATATGCTAGCAGAAAGTTGAATAAAGCTGAAATCAACTACTCAACTAGCG
>JAMPIV010005212.1:0-116296 GCA_024509875.1 Oreohelix idahoensis | reverse complement strand
CCTCGCGCCTTTCCCCTGACCGGAACGCTTAAATTTATACACGTCTTTTCTTTTCATAAGGAAATCACCACACTGAACCAACCTTTCTCTCCCTTCCAAAATTTTGTCATTAAAAGTTATATTTAGACACAGCCACCACCCAAAAACCCTCTCCTCCATACTAAGTAAATTTGAACACCTGCGTTTCGAGGTCGTGTTTTTTTGTGCAATTAGCGACACTTTTAGATTCAATACAGTCTGTCGATGATGTGAACAACACTGTCTTTTGTCATTATCTTTAATATTATCTATCCGTCTGTAAAATTAAGAACATATTAGTTCACTGCTCAGAATAGGCCATCCGGCCAGCTAATTTTTATATTCCTAACATTAATATTAAGAAAAAAGTACTTTTTAATTTTTGTAATATTCCTAACATCTGCGTTTAGCCGCTGAATTCAAATCAAGGCCTTGGTATCGCGCAAAAGCGTCCAATAAATGACTGTGGCGTATTATATCTAAGGTCCCTTCTGTCGAGTTGCTTACTTTTATGTCAACTTGGGAAACGTGACTTTTCTCCGTTCCCCCCCCCGCCCCCCCACCCCCCCCCCCCTCCCCCCCCCCCCCCCCCCCCCCCCCCCCCCCGACCCCCCCCCCCCCCCCCCCTTCCCCCCCAATTGCGTCTCCTTAGCCTTTCTAGTCTCACGCAATCTTTCCAGTCATATTTTTCCTTTTTGATCCGCCGTTCCCCTCCTGTCTAGCAAGTCAATTATTATGGAGGATGATGACCCGCGGTCTAGGCGATCATGTACTATTCGCAGCCTACGCAGTATGTTTTTATCCTTAAATGTTATCTTTGGAGATATTTTACCGTTGTATCTCTGTCCATTTCACTACAGTCGCAGTGAATTGAGCGATCATGAAAGGGTCTGACATCTTGCTGGTATCAATGCGTGGTTTCCCTTCATGTCTGACATGATAGAGTTTTCTTGGTTGTGCTCTGATTTTGCAGCAAACCAAGGAGTGATCTGTATCACAGTGTGCACTATGGTACGAGCGCGTGGAGAGCACAGACCTGAGGAGTGGCCTTCTGACGAGAATCAGGTCAAGTTGGTGCCAGTGCTTGGATCGTGGGTGTCTCCATGACACCTTATGCTGGGGTTTTGTCTGAAAGTAGGTGTTGGTCACGCAGAGGTCATGGTGGACGCACAACTCTAAGAGCCGTTGTCCATTTTCATTCATCTTGCCAATACCAAACCTGCCCAGACATGAAGGCCATGAAACATTATCGGCACCCACTCTAGCGTTAAAGTCACCAAGGAGAACAAGCTGTTCTTGCCTAGGTATGCTTTTGATAATTGCTGTTAGATTCTCATAGAACTCATCTTTAGCTTCTGAGGCAGAGTACAGAGTAGGAGCATACACACTGACAAGGGTGATGGGACCTGTGCTAGTTTGCAGGCGGAGCGTTAACAGGCGTTCTGATCCATTCTCGCCTGGTTCAACCATTTTAGTTAGCGATTTTTTGACCGCAAAACCTACTCCGTGTTCTCTAGCTTTATTAAGATCTTTCCCTTGCCAATAAAATGTGTAGTCCTTCTCGCTCACCGTTCCAGAGCCCGCCAGGCGCGTTTCCTGAAGTGCAGCTATATCCACCTGAAGTCGTTTAAGCTCATCATTAATTATGGCTGTCTTCCTTACATCGTTTACATCCTGTAGGTTTTCGGATAGTCCAGTCAACATAGTCCGGACGTTCCAGCATCCCAATCTGAGAGTTTGCTTATTTCTATTTTTTCGATAATTGCTTGGTGCAAAATTTTTCTGTCCACAGTTCGGGTTTGACCCTAATCCCCATGCACCCAATGGGGAAAGCAGACAGTGGCGGGACAACACCTTATTGACAGGGGGCTGCCCAGCTTGAAGCGGGCGGTAGCTGTCCAGTGAGATCCTAGAACCTCTCCCACTGTCGGAAGTAGCCCCTGGCGCCATGCCCTACGCCAATTGGGCAAAAAAGCTTATAACCGGTAACTGCTACTTCCCGTGTTTTGCCGACACCTATAGGGTGAAGCTGGAGTGTCCTCTCCAGGGCGCGAGCTTGGGCACAGTTATATGGAGATCAAGCTGTTGCCCATGCAGCATGTTCCCCCTCTCCACACAGCCGGTAGATCCAAAGGAACGGCAGTAGCCGATACAGTTTGGTACCAGCCATGTCGCAGGAGTTGCCAGAATAATGTCGAATCGACATTAGACTGCCTTAGGGACTCCGACTCCGGATTTATCCTCAGGGTTTACTCCCGAAGCCAATTCCATAAATGGATATTCCCGCAAGGCAGCGGTGGTTTGAATTCAGAGTTCCTTCTCTTAGATAAGCTACCAACCAAGGATCACGAGCCCTATCTGCCCGAAGCTGCTGGTTTTAAGGCGCCAGTCGCTCGCCTTTGCCACTTCTCCCGTCAGTGGAAACAGTTCCGCCGGGCTCAAATTGAGCCACACGTGAAGGCCGGGAGCTGGACTTGGTTGTCAGAGGCTGTTTGAGGCGCGTGCCATAGAAGTATTTTATCTGCAGTGAGAGCTTATCCTCACTACAACTCCCGGCAATAACAACCTTTGGAACTAGAAATTGTCTCAATTAGAAATTGTGTTTTACAGATAACCTTACTTGCTACGACATTATACCTCAGTCAGAATTATTCTGGAATATTGTGATGACTACGTTAAATGTCTAGGGTTATGTAAATGATGAAGTGTAAGAAATTGTTCTATAAGACCCTAAAGAATACGAGGAAGGAAAAACAGTGCCCTCTTAAATCTATAAAGGACAAGCAAGGCAAATTGCCTACTGCCCCCAAAGAAGTAATGAGAATATGGAAAGACAATTTTTCAGAGCTCCTGGATGTGGAGCAAGGTCAAACCTCAGAAATGATAACCACTGACACAGAAGAGGAAACCAATGGTGACGAAGGTGACATAAAGATGGAAGAACTGAAGGCAGCACTAGAGACAATTAAGATGTGCAAAGCAGAAGGACAGGATGGTATAACACCAGAAATGGTTAAGTACATGGGCGCAGCAGGCGACCTATTTCTCCTAAGGGTCCTACAGGCAGCTTGGTGCAACAAGACCATACCAAAGGATTGGGAGATTGTTATAATAACACCGATTTTCAAAAAGGGTGAAACCGACAATGTGGAAACCATAGAGGCATATCCCTTCTCAGTGTCCCTCATGGACGATGTCATCAAGGCATGTACGGAGAGGACAGGAAAGTATTCAGTGGGGTAAATTAATATGAGACAAACATAAAGGTATGTTATCAGGCACTCGTAGGTAATAAAGAAGTAGAACACTAGACAACATAAAAACAACAGACGTGAGTGGCTTACCCAAACTCGCGTCTGTTGTTTTTCTGTTGTCTAGCGTTCTACTTCTTTATTTCCTACGAGTGCCTGATAACATACCTTTATGTTTGTCTCATATTAATTTACTGTTTACAGGCCTCGGGTTTCCCTTCCTTATGTGTTATTCAGTCGGGTACTGGAAGATGAGACATGTCTGTCTTTCAGAGCTGGCATTTGCTAAAAATGTTGCCCTGATTGCTAAATCAGAGGCATACCTTAAATCCAATCTGCACGTCTAGAAAGAAGATAAGTAAAAAGAGGGATTGTGACGTACGTCTAGTTTGACTAGTGAATTTTCCCTGATATGATGGATGATTTAAAGGGACCTTTAGCTTTTCATAACATTAGAACCCCTGAACATTTGTTGTAACTTTTCGTTTGCCAGAACGCATTCCACCGGGACTCATGTAGGATACAGCGACGAGATCTAAGAGACAGACCGAGGGATCTTAGGGGAGACTATCGGCGCTATCAAAGACAGTAGTTTTCCCTGATACGAGACGCAGTTGCTTGCCGCTAATTTCGCGTCTCGGTGTCAATCGAGGAACCGAGCGAACGGGGGAAAGCGAAACGGGCAGCAGCGAGCGGATACGAAGACCAGGGGGCGGCTTTTTCTCTTGATTTGGCGGTCAGATCCCCAAAAGTTCGTGAGATCAAATAAGTTGTCAAGTTTATCATGTCCCACTCAACTTACATTTCATTTTAGCTAAATAGACCATGTAGAACTAGACACGTTATCACTCGCTGGCCAGACCTTTACAGAAGCACTAGCTTTATTGAAATCTTGTTATAGATTTTCCCCTGGATTTTATATATATTTGCAGTGATTTCTAATTCTGTGCAAAGCGGTAAAATATATATTGTGTAAAGTGATCAGTGGTCTAGTCATTCTATTTCAAGGGATTTTGTGTTAATTTAAATCTATTTAATTAAACCATCTCAAGAGTTCCAGTTTTAAATATAATGATCTATCTATTATATTATTTCAAAAGATAATAGATGCTTAAATTAACTTTTAAAGTCGCGAAGGAATTTATAATTAATAAATTCAGTTAAGTCCTAGTTTTATAGATGTGGGTTTTTAACCACTAGAATTCGCGCAGTGTTTATTAAATACATAATTAAATACTCGAGTGTATTATAGGCTTAACGGGAAATTCATCGCGCTTTAGAAGGTTTTTTGTTTTCGGTATATTACATGCTTTTTTTTCTTTCATACAGAGTGATCGTAACCTGTGCGATCCCAGCATTAAGAAAGCAATAAAGAAATCAATCTAAGCAAAGCAAAGCATAAACAGTGTGTAGAGTTCCCCTGACGCAGAACTTGTTGAGACTGTGTAAATTTTTAATCTTTGAGGCGATTCTATGTTTGGAATTCCGCTATCTAACTTATAGCAAAGAAAGCACACCCAAAGACAAATTTAACGCACCATCAAACAACTTAAGTCGTAACGGGAAGAAGAACACTGGCCCGAGCTTTGTTAGTTTACTGACACAGAGAGATAATTCATAATTTCCTGAACAGTGATGTGACTAGTTTTCTCACTGGACTTAAACCATACCTCACGGATAAAGTGTACCAGCACGCGTAAGAATTTTATTATCCGCGGCATAGACAAATAGACCACACCATCCTCACCCCGGTATCAGAGACCGTGCCCTCCCATAGAAACTGTTATTAAGAAAAGAGACACAACTACAGATTCATTTTCCAGCGATTACGGGATCCTTTTATGTGCTGACCGCCTACCCGATAATCTGGGGCTAGAACTTGAACAAACACTCATACATTTAGTTGAGGTGTAACTGCTGTTGTGTTATTCTATGGAGTGCAAGATTTTTCCACAATCGGTAAGTGAGAGCAAGATGAGTGAAGGCCTTTGCTAGCGCGTGTATGAATGACAGGAAATTAATTCTTTTGTGTGACCATTTTGTTAACTTGCTTACCTGGTAACATATATCTTTTCTGTATACCCTACATTGTTCCTTTAAGTGGGATAGTTGAAAATTTGTTAACTAACGTACCCGTGTTCCTGATATTATCTATCTCTGGACTGGGTTTGTCTTTGTCTAATGAGCGGGAAGGGCTTAGTCGATACCAATCTTCTTCACCCCCTCCCAAACTTGTTATTTGCATTTGTGTACTTATGATAATTTATGTAATATCTGATATTTTTAGTGATTGATGTTGAAAGTGAATAAAATCACCTAAACTCATTTAGTTCTGTGTGTTGGATATACCCAAAGCCCAACTTTTCCCCTATTCGTTTAATATAGTTTGTATCAACGTCGTGTGTGTGTTTGAAAACATCGAATCGGTGTGCGCGCAGATGCGAGTCTGGAAAACTGGCAAATAATTGTTTGACCAGGAGTGTGAAAGAGAAGATTGAGAGACACGATTTGTCGTAAATAAGTCTGTCTTTACTCTCCTCCAGCACGCTGTGAAGTAACTATTAAATCTCTACATTTTCTATCACTGAGCTTTCCATCATCATTTTCCACTCTAAACCGGACCACTATTTCTACGACTCTTTTCTCTCAAAATAAATTTACGACAATATTTGGCTGGCTCGTCTGTGATAATTTTGAGATACATTTGATGCACACATAATTGTGGGCTTGTTCTGGGATCTTGAGCTACATTTGAGGCAATCGCATAGCCGGGTTAAAGATATTTTGAGTCTGATTTAGTCTGGGTCTAACTAGGTAGAGTGTGAATGATTTGTCTTTGTGAATTAGGGAAATAAATAAATAATTATACCCCTAGACAAACGTTCTTTAAGTATTTGGGTTGTCCACACAGCATATTTACAGGTTGTTTTCTCTCCACAGCAGTAGAAAGTACAGATAAACAAATATATTGGCTATTTTATTATCCTCTGGCGGAGATAATTCAATTGCTTTCTTTATAAGAGTTGCTGGGATTGCGTGATTGTTTTACAGTCACAAAGGTTTTTGAAGTCAAAAAGAGTTGAGCTTAGCTAAAGACGGATTGTTCTGATTTTTAAAAATTAAGTTAACAACGTCTCATCTCAATAATTGACTTTAGGGACGGAGTTTGCACAGTACAGGTAGGAGGTAACACAGGTAAATTTATACTTGTGTTTTTTTGTTTTTCTCGTAGCGGTTCAGAGTTCCTCCGTTTCGCGTTTCTTCTTACTAGTTCTCTAAGCATACTTCATCTTATTCTTTAACAATGGCAGAGAGGATAAAGATGAGGTCCATCTTGAGGTTGGAAGCGAAAGAGGCAGGATTAGATGCAGAAGTTGCAAACGCTTTTATTAACCAGGAATTGGAAATATATGACGCGGAGCAACAGAGAGCCGAAGCTGAGAGGAAGGCGGAGCAACAGAGAGCAGAAGCTGAGAGGAAGGAAGAGAAAGAAAGAACAGAGAGGAGAGAAGCCCAGGAGAGGGCAGATAAGAAAGAAGCGGAAGAACGTCTTTTGGAACAGAAGAAAATTGAAGCAGAGATGGAAACTCGCAGAGAGAGAGAGAGAGAGACAAGGAAAGACAGCATCAACTGGCGCTTAAGGCTCTAGAGAGTCGGGGCGCCTCTACTTCGACTAACGGAGAGAAACAGCCGAAAAGAGAGCACGGAAACATTTCCCCAGTTCTCTTCACGTCTCACGGGTTATCTGACAAAGTGCATTGAATTATCTGACCTACCTCTTTCATATGAGGGACTCCTCGAACTTGTTCTTGTGGAGCAGATAAAATCCACTTTGTCGAATGAAACACGTAGATTTTTGGCGGAACAGGGGGCAGTCAGGCTTGAAGACATACTCAATAAAGCCGAACGCTATAGCAATGCAATGGCCGAACTTCCCAGCACTAAACGTAAACCCACCGATGAGCCATCTCGAAAACAGAATCTAGAGCAGGCATCCTATTCTTCCACTTCCTCTCAACATTATAACCAACGAGATAACAATACCCAGAAACCTCCCCAGGAAAAATCGAAATTCTACAAAACCCGATACCCCCCCAACAAAAATTCTGATCAACCCAACAAGCCTACGTGGCAGCGCGGCCACCAAGGTCAAGGAAAAGGGAAGACCCCTACACCAGGAACGTCTGATCAGGGCAAACAAACCGGTGCAAACCGCATTGGATGTTTGCATACAGCCTCGAAAGGTAGAGTCAATGTCAGTGATTCTCAACCTGAGGGGGACCGACCCTCAACTCGAGGAACTGTAATTTTGAACGGTACCTCCACTACTTGTCTTTTTGACACTGGATTAAGTTTTGATTGTATTGTCGCTAGGCACCTAGTCAAACCCGGTCAGGAGACAGAGGAAACCGTCAAACTTAGTGGAGTTTTCAGGAGTGATGCACCCAGGACGCTTCCTATCGCACTGGTAGAAATACACTCTGACTTTGTCAGAGGAGTTATTAAAGCGGCCATAATGGATGATCCGATCTACCCAGTTATCCTGGGATGTAGATATGTGTTCATTGGGAGACCTAAGGAGCCGATTGTGGCAGCGGTAACCACAAGAGGGCAAGCCAAGAAGGAGAGGGAGCCTGCGCCAAACTTGTTGCCGAATGAACTGAAGGAGGCGCAACAAAAGGACCCTACTCTGGCGCCCTGCTTTAAAAAACTGCCCATGGCTAAGGACCCCAGACACAACGGAGACATTTTTTCTAAGGATGGTGTATTGTATCGTAGAACGGGCAACCCGGACACGGGGAATAACCAGCTCCTAGTACCGACGCAGTACAGAAACCAGATCTTAGAAATGGGGCACTCTCTTCCCTTTAGCGGACACATGGGACAAAACGCCACTATTCAGCGAATAAAAAACCACTATTGGTGGCCAGGAATGAACTCTGACATTGTCAGGTATGTGAAATCCTGCGCCCAGTGCCAACGGGTAGCACCCAAGCACTTGACACCCCCAGTACCTATGGGGCAAATGCCAATAGTAGGGACTCCATTTGAACGGGTTGCTGTCGACATTATTGCTCCTCTGGAAAAGACCAAAAGAAGGAACAGGTTCATCCTGACCTTAGTTGACACTTGCACTATGTGGGCCGAAGCCGTACCGCTACCATGCACTAATTCCAAGCATGTCGCAGAAGCCCTTGTGCAAATTTTTACACGGTTGGGATTCCCTCAACAAGTTTTGACGGACAATGGATCCCAATTCCGTAGCCTGTTAATGGAGGAGATCTTTAAGATCTTGAGGGCCAAACATATCCACACAAGTCCCTACCATCCGGCCGGAAATGGGCTCGTGGAACGTTTTAACGGTACCCTCATCATGATGTTACGTAAGCTGGGTCAGGAGAAACCGGAAGACTGGGACCAATATATATCGGCTGCCTTATTCGCCTACCGAGAGGTACCCCAAGCGTCTACGGGTTTTGCGCCAGCTACACTTTTATTTGGCAGACCTATTAAGGGGCCACTAGAAGCCTTACTTCGGTCCCTGACAGACCAGAAGGCTGACGAGACAGTCGTCTCTGCAAGCAAGTATGTATCTGAGCTTAAGGAAAGGCTAAAGCTAGGATGGGATCTAGCTACTACCAACCTTAAGAAAGCCCGCGCAAAAATTACTAAAAGATACAACAAAGCGGCAAAAGAGAGAGAACTACAACCAGGGGAGAAAGTCCTATTGCTACTTCCAACCGGAAGCAATAAACTTCGCATCGGATGGCAAGGACCGTTTACCGTCCTTAAAAAGATCTCACGTACCAACTACAAGATCTCCATCAAAGGAAAGGAGAAGGTCTTCCACGTAAATCTGCTAAAGAAATATTTGGAAAGACCGGTGCCATACTCCGAGCATCTCCTGGCTGTCGCCATAACAACGGAAGACGAGGAAGATGATGATGGTTGCATGGAGTATCCACTGCAACCCACAGAAGCCTTTAAAGATGTCAAGTTCGGCGACAATCTCTCACCAGAACAACAAACAGAAACTAGGGCTCTACTAAAACAGTACAGTGCAGTTTTAACGGATGTACCTGGTCGAACAAATCTCATTGAATTTGATATGAAATTAACAAACGAGACCCCTGTTCAAACCAGAGTTTACCCCATCCCGTACGCTAAAGCTGATGCACTTCGCGGAGAAATAGACAAGCTGCGTCAGGCAGGAATTATCAGTGAGTCTACATCTCCTTACAGCTCGAGCGTAGTGCTGTTGCAGAAGCCCAATAAGGAAGTTCGGCTGTGCATTGATTACAGGTTGCTAAACGCTGTAACGGAATTCCAGCCCGAACCTCTCCAAACTGTTTCTGAGTTGTTCACCAAGCTCAGCAAAGCTAAGATTTTCTCCAAGATTGACCTCAGTAAAGGTTATTATCAAATACCAGTCAAAGAGGAAATTAAACCTTTGTTAGCTTTCAGCACTAGTGAAGGACATTACACATTTAACGTGATGCCGTTCGGTTTGCATAATGCACCAGGAGTGTTCACCAGGATGATGAGGAAGCTTCTACAACCTTTGCAAAGTCCCCATATCCATAATTTCATGGATGACATCTTAATTGCATCGGAAACCTATGAAGAACATATTGCTACGGTTGCTATGCTCCTCAGGAGACTACAGGAAACGGGTCTCACAGCCAGACCTAGCAAATGTCTCATCGGGTTTGAACAGTTAGACTTCCTGGGGCACACTATTTCTCACGGATGCAGTTGGCCTATTAAGAAGAACGTGGAGAAAATAGCTGCAGCAAAAAGACCCCGAACGAAGAAAGACGTACGTTCCTTCATATCGCTATGTGCATACTATCAGAAGTACATCCAGAACTTCAACGGACTGACGGCACCTCTGACTGACCTCACAAAGAAAGGTTGTCCTGATAAGGTCATATGGGATCAAAAGTGCGAACACGCGTATAGCACTTTGAAAGGACAGTTGTCTGCATACCCCATTTTGAGGTTGCCTGACCTCAAGAAACCTTTTGTACTGAGAGTCGACGCGTCAGGTCAGGGCATCGGGTCAACACTGCTTCAAGCCGATGACAACGACCTGAACATGCTATTTCCAGTTGTCTATGGCAGTCGGAAATTAAATAAAGCGGAACGGAACTACAGCGTAGTTGAAAGGGAATGTCTTGCTCTGATTGACGGTATCAGACGCCATCATGAGTTTCTTTATGGTACATCGTTCACGGTGCAAACAGACCACGCTCCGTTAGCATTTCTTGGTGCCAATAAAGAATTTAACGCTAGGATCATGCGTTGGGCCCTCCTTCTAAGCGTCTATTCTTTCAAAGTGGAATATATTCCGGGAAGACAGAATGTCGGGGCTGATTTTCTGAGTAGAAACTGGTCTACAGAGGAAGAAGAGCAAACTGAAGATACCACTCATCCTAAAATCACCAATCAGGTCACCTCCATTGTCAAAAATGAAAACATGAAAAATGGTTTCATGTCTAAAAGTGGGGACGATTGTGACGTACGTCTAGTTTGACTAGTGAATTTTCCCTGATATGTTGGATGATTTAAAGGGACCTTTAGCTTTTCATAACATTAGAACCCCTGAACATTTGTTGTAACTTTTCGTTTGCCAGAACGCATTCCACCGGGACTCATGTAGGATACAGCGACGAGATCAAAGAGACAGACCGAGGGATCTTAGGGGAGACTATCGGCGCTATCAAAGACAGTAGTTTTCCCTGATACGAGACGCAGTTGCTTGCCGCTAATTTCGCGTCTCGGTGTCAATCGAGGAACCGAGCGAACGGGGGAAAGCGAAACGGGCAGCAGCGAGCGGATACGAAGACCAGGGGGCGGCTTTTTCTCTTGATTTGGCGGTCAGATCCCCAAAAGTTCGTGAGATCAAATAAGTTGTCAAGTTTATCATGTCCCACTCAACTTACATTTCATTTTAGCTAAATAGACCATGTAGAACTAGACACGTTATCACTCGCTGGCCAGACCTTTACAGAAGCACTAGCTTTATTGAAATCTTGTTATAGATTTTCCCCTGGATTTTATATATATATTTGCAGTGATTTCTAATTCTGTGCAAAGCGGTAAAATATATATTGTGTAAAGTGATCAGTGGTCTAGTCATTCTATTTCAAGGGATTTTGTGTTAATTTAAATCTATTTAATTAAACCATCTCAAGAGTTCCAGTTTTAAATATAATGATCTATCTATTATATTATTTCAAAAGATAATAGATGCTTAAATTAACTTTTAAAGTCGCGAAGGAATTTATAATTAATAAATTCAGTTAAGTCCTAGTTTTATAGATGTGGGTTTTTAACCACTAGAATTCGCGCAGTGTTTATTAAATACATAATTAAATACTCGAGTGTATTATAGGCTTAACGGGAAATTCATCGCGCTTTAGAAGGTTATTTGTTTTCGGTATATTACATGTCTTTTTTTTTCTTTCATACAGAGTGATCGTAACCTGTGCGATCCCAGCATTAAGAAAGCAATAAAGAAATCAATCTAAGCAAAGCAAAGCATAAACAGTGTGTAGAGTTCCCCTGACGCAGAACTTGTTGAGACTGTGTAAATTTTTAATCTTTGAGGCGATTCTATGTTTGGAATTCCGCTATCTAACTTATAGCAAAGAAAGCACACCCAAAGACAAATTTAACGCACCATCAAACAACTTAAGTCGTAACGGGAAGAAGAACACTGGCCCGAGCTTTGTTAGTTTACTGACACAGAGAGATAATTCATAATTTCCTGAACAGTGATGTGACTAGTTTTCTCACTGGACTTAAACCATACCTCACGGATAAAGTGTACCAGCACGCGTAAGAATTTTATTATCCGCGGCATAGTCAAATAGACCACACCATCCTCACCCCGGTATCAGAGACCGTGCCCTCCCATAGAAACTGTTATTAAGAAAAGAGACACAACTACAGATTCATTTTCCAGCGATTACGGGATCCTTTTATGTGCTGACCGCCTACCCGATAATCTGGGGCTAGAACTTGAACAAACACTCATACATTTAGTTGAGGTGTAACTGCTGTTGTGTTATTCTATGGAGTGCAAGATTTTTTCACAATCGGTAAGTGAGAGCAAGATGAGTGAAGGCCTTTGCTAGCGCGTGTATGAATGACAGGAAATTAATTCTTTTGTTAACTTGCTTACCTGGTAACATATATCTTTTCTGTATACCCTACATTGTTCCTTTAAGTGGGATAGTTGAAAATTTGTTAACTCTGTTTAAAACCACCTCCTTTCCATTTGCTTAGTAAAGGGAAGAACAGCTGGGAAGAACAGGTTTTTTTTTCTATCACTTATACCTAACTTGGTAACACCTCTTTCAGAGTAATTAACTTTACTGTTAGGTTAACGTACCCGTGTTCCTGATATTATCTATCTCTGGACTGGGTTTGTCTTTGTCTAATGAGCGGGAAGGGCTTAGTCGATACCAATCTTCTTCACCCCCTCCCAAACTTGTTATTTGCATTTGTGTACTTATGATAATTTATGTAATATCTGATATTTTTAGTGATTGATGTTGAAAGTGAATAAAATCACCTAAACTCATTTAGTTCTGTGTGTTGGATATACCCAAAGCCCAACTTTTCCCCTATTCGTTTAATATAGTTTGTATCAACGTCGTGTGTGTGTTTGAAAACACCGAATCGGTGTGCGCGCAGATGCGAGTCTGGAAAACTGGCAAATAATTGTTTGACCAGGAGAGTGAAAGAGAAGATTGAGAGACACGATTTGTCGTAAATAAGTCTGTCTTTACTCTCCTCCAGCACGCTGTGAAGTAACTATTAAATCTCTACATTTTCTATCACTGAGCTTTCCATCATCATTTTCCACTCTAAACCGGACCACTATTTCTACGACTCTTTTCTCTCAAAATAAATTTACGACAGGGATGATCCTATACAGCTGGAAAACAAAAACCATGGTGATATCACGAGAGGAATGACAACATCAAATTAAGCTGGAAGAACAGGTCCTGGAGCAGATCGACGACTTTAAATACTGTCACATATGGAAATAGTGCAGCAGTAACCGTCCACTTTTGCCACACCTGTGGTAAAGTGGGATGTTATAAATATTTAAAAGGGACTTAGTGTACTGACTGAGATCAGCTGTGAAGGTATCTGTATCTAATAGGTGTAGTGTTTTACAGATAACCTTACTTGCTACCACATTATACCTCAGTCAGAATTATTCTGGAATATTGTGATGACTACGTTAAATGTCTAGGGTTATGTAAATGATGAAGTGTAAGTCACAACAACAACAGACAGATAAACAATTTAATTTTTTCCACCACACTTGACAACACTGTGACACTCACACACATGTAACACTCTATAAGACTATCTTAAATGAGTCACTGGTAAATTTTCAAATATATATGTATTAATTACTTTCACTAATATATATATCCTGATTCAACTACAAAGTGAACCAGGACTCACAATCAAATGTAATCACAATTTATATGTACAGAATTTATAAATATGAACCTTGTAGTGACATATTTTATTAATATTATCCTATGTGTGTCAGTTGTGTAGTAGTACTATGAGGTAATACTGGTTTTGTTTTTCAAGCTATGTTGTTATTTGTCATCATGACTTCACGTGTTTGTTTATCTGGGAAATAGTATGGGGGAAAAGATCACAGTTCCTGTCAATTTAAACAAGGTATTGTCCCTCTTTTTTACTATAAAGTCAATTTTTGAGGGGACACATAATGTTGAGCTCCTCTGGCCACAGAGGCTTAACATTCGTGATGGCGGCAGGAAAAGACTCCTCTGCTCGATTGCTCCCCTGTGTTCTGGAGACACCTCACTGGTCGCTATCTGGACCCAGGAGTATGCTGTCAGCCTCTAGATTCAGCAAAGCTCAGACCAGGTGCTGCTCAATAACTTTAGGACCACAGTCCCTGAAACAAGAAGGTTGTACCTCCTATTTCAGAACTAATCTGTAATCTATGTCCAGACTGAACAAAATACATAACAAATACTGAGTTCAGAGCGGTAGGTCAATTGCTATCTTCATCTGAAACAATTGACATCAGTATACTCCTCCCTAATGGTTACTACGCCTCTGCAATTCCAGCATTATTTCTTTCTAGTCAATAAGATAGGTGTCAGTGTACTGTTTGGCAATTCCATGTAGTTTTACTTTCCTCCGACACCTTCTGTTCAGGTTGGAGCACTATATAGGCTTTGCCTCATGTTCGCTACTGAGCCACACACATATACAGACATAAATTATCAATTTACATTCAATTTTCATTAAAAAGATATCAAATATTTCAAGCTTACCACATTTCATGGAAATAATACAGAATTACGTTGACTGGCAATGAATAGGCACAAAATCCGACCTGCCACTGTCTCAGGCTTTTATTTAGAAAAATATAATCTGAATCTCAACGCACTGTTGCTTTAGAAAGTTTATTTGAAAATGTGGTGCTGACCTGACGCTTCTAATTGCCTATATTGGCGGGTCTAACCAATCGTGCCATGTTTACACAAGCGTTTGAAAAAAAAAAATACCCTTCCTTCCGTCTCCCCTAACAACAAAAGATAGTATTTGTAGCCCGACTAATCGTGTTTAGCCTTACATTTACTTTCCGCCAATCAAATAGGAGGTAACATGGGGACCTATTTCCCGTACAATGGTGGTGTCAAAATCTGCCACTGAGCGATTCTGATTTGGGTGTTGTCTGACAGCACCACCCTTTTATTTTGGCTATAATTTGTTAATTCCTAGACTATTTGCGTAACGTTTAACATATTATTTGTCAGCAAGTCCTAAGGAACCCAATTATATAAATTTAAGGGAGCTAAGTGGCTGCGTTCAAAGATGCATTTTCTTCTAGGATAGTCGTGCTGTTGCCACCTCCTCACTTCCAAACTTTATGGTGTCTGGGTACTGTCATACTAATGTCAGGATTTCAGACATAAAACAGTAGAATGTCAGGTTTCCTAATAAGCGTTTTGTAAGTTTTTAAACCTAACTCTCGTATGAGTAGTGTTTTTTATCACTGTCTATCTGAAAAAAAGTTAGGGCTAGTGGCCTTACACGCGTGATGACTTTAATTGTATAGCGAGACGCGTGTTTAGTGTTGCATGCGTTCCTGCTTTCAGCCCTCCCTTCTCTCTATCCTAATTCCATCTGTCTTTCGTTTATGGTAACGTAATGTATAAAATGACATGAATGGAATTTTAAATATAGGTTAGCTTGCGTATCTCAAGGTTTTTCTTAAAAAGGGAGTACACGTTTCATTGAAGAAAGCGTGTAGTGATGCAGTAGGCTTTTACTATCAACGTGAAACGTTACAATTTGCAGACGAAGTAGAAAACAAGGGGGATTTCGAGTACAGTCATTGTGACAGCACTGTTCTTTACCATTCTTCTTTCCTTTTATTGAAGTTATTTGTTAGGCTTTACATTTTCTTTTTAATTTATATATGTGGATTAGAATTTCACACGACAACAACCCCCCCCCCTTTTCCCTCCCCATCTGGGTTTTATTTTTTTTTTTTTGCTACACGAACGCCTGATTTACGATCGCAATTAAAACGCGAGCCATCTGGCAATTAAGCACGTATGCGGAACAGAGCGAAGTGAGCAGCAACGGCGTAATCGTTCTTTGATCAGAGAAACATGTAGGCAGAGGTCAGGCGTAACAGTTTCTTTGAAGAATCGAATGGGCGATAAGCCTGAGACGTACCTGAAAAGTTACATTTTTCAATGGAATTAACTTACAGAGCTGAGAGGCGGCAGGGGTGAAGAAATTACCTTTCATTCAAGAATGGAACCAACAAATTGGCCCGGCCCTGGTCGGAGGTGTGAATCTCGCATTAAGGAGCGATAGAACGGAATCCATAGATATATACCCAATCTCAGATATCAGTCACTCAGAGAATTCATGAGAATAACTAGCGCGATATTATGAGAGTTTTAGTACATAGAACTTCTTAGATTCGTAGAGATATTTTTTCAGTTTCTTCTGTTTCGCGGTACTTTATATACTAGCATCTTGAGTGATTTAGTTGTTAAAGTTTTTCACTATATTCTACTGGGATTTTCTGTGTTAATTGAATAACTTATAGCTTAATTTTTTCCAGCGGTAAAGTAAATTTAATTACTCGCTTTTCCCCAGAAAGAGATGTTTTAAATTCACTAGTACATACATTAAATAACTGTCTACTGACGGTATATATTATTTACTTATATCCATTTTTATGTGATTTTATAAATGAGTAGTGTTCATATCACGCGTTAAAAAACGATAGGATAAGCTAAACACTTGTGTTTAACTCTAATTTATAACGGAGGGGTGAAACGGTCCTACTTTGAACTCGTGTAAGATATAATATTGATATTATGGTTAAATGTTTATATTTCTTTCCTATAATCTAGGCTGATCAAACCTGCGTACTAGCGAACATACGGCCATATTGAACTTGAGTTCTTATAGTCTTATATGTGTATAAGCCACCAGAAACTTTATAATATTGTTACGTCTTCGGGCTATGACCTGTGCGGTCCGTTTTCTTAATTTTATGAGAGAGACCAAACTAGAACAATAATTATAATATTAACTGGACAAGAACTATTACCAGATTTCATTGATATCAATCTCAGTAGCCAGCTTTGGCAAAATATATTGTTCAGCAACACTTGTGTAATCTAACATAGTGTTTCAGCACCAGAGGCTAGATCACACAGGAAATATATCTGTATTATTCATCTTACGTCGGCGTTCACCACGTAAGAACCTTACTCCCATCAACTGTAGGCAGAGATACCGTATTTTCTATCCAGGAAAAATTAAAGCACCAACTCCATCGACTCCCGTGACATTTGCAGTCAGCAACAACGGCGAAGTCTGGGACTGGATTTGGCAAAACTTAATTGAACACTGAATATATATTACTTATTATTGTTTATTTCCACGGAATGCCTGCGTCAAGTATTGGGTAAGCAAAATCTGAGACAGTGGCCACTGTACATATGTGAATTGAATGAACAGAGAAAGAAACTTATTGTTGTTGTTACCACTGTCATGCAACTCTTTTCTTTTGTTCTTACTAACCTAAGTATTTACCCGATAGATTAAGGAGGAACTTGTACTTGGTTTTTCTTTACTGACTTGTCCATACCCTTACTGTTAACTTTTTATCTTTTGGGTTAATTAACCTCTGCTGGGATCTTCTTTTCTTTTCTTTTACCAGAGGGGAGAACCTATTTGATTAATTTTCATTTTGTCTGTAAACCATGATCTATTGATGTATATGATTTATGTTGTAAAGTTCTAGTGTTAAATAAACTTAATAAACCTTAAGTTATTGCGTTGGTCAACCTCTACCCTATCTGTTATCCATAGTTTATTTTTACGTTTGTGCGTATTTGTCACAGAAGTGTGTGCATGTGTGTGCAGTGTAACTTGTATCTTGTACAAGGAAAGAAAGTGTGTCTGATTTAAATAAAGTCGTACTGATAGGCTGGATTAGAGAAATTACTTAACCTAGAGACTGTCCTTTCTCCTACACTATTACCTCGTGAGAAAAACTATTTCTTCCACCTTACTTTCACATAGTCAACACTATCACCTCTGCTCAGACAGGACTATAAACATATATTACCTATCAGCTAACATCTACGACAAATACCTTGGAGCTGTCGTAGACCGGAAGTGAGGCATCAAAGAAGAGTTGGCTACCAGAAAAGCAGCAGCTGGGAGACTTTTCAAGCCATAAATTGAGGATTCCTCAGCAAAAGAGAAGTTGGTAAGAAGACGCAGATGGGTGTATACCGCTCCACCTATGTCCCAGTCTTGACGTATGGATGCGAGTCATGGGCAATAACTACAACCCACAAAAGCCAGATTTAAACCTCAGAAATGAGGTATCTGAGGAAGGTAGTTGAAGTAACAATAAGAGACATGGTCCGCAAGCAGACGATAGGTCAAAGCCTAAAACCCAACCCCTGCGGATCCAAGTAGAACAGTCCCAACTAAGATGGTTTGGCCATGTCTGCAGAATGGGAGAAGATCGGCTACCATGGCAAGCATGGTAAACTAAGAGCCAGGCATCCATGCTTCCATGACGGCCCAACGTCCGTTGGGAGGACAACATTAGACAATATTTGAAGGACCGAGGACTAGAATGGAACCCAGCCAGGAGGAAGACAGCCGATAGAATAGTATGGCGCTCTCTCTTACTGTAGCGTAGTCCTGAACCAATATCTAATGGCAATTAACGAGAGCGTACCTTGCCTACCTATATCTAAATATGTCAGCAAATGTTCCGACCAATCGCTGCACGAGCTGAAACCCGTAGCCGGAACTTTAGGCTGCAGGATTGCTAGATGGAATTTGTGCAAACGGTAATATGTATTTGTGACTTCAGGTCAAAGGATAAGGTATGTCCCTCGGAACAGTGAGCACAGTGAGATAATAGGGATCATAAACTTTCATTTGATACATGGATTTAAGTTGTAGAAGCATGGACACAGGAGTTATGAGTGATTACATGCAGAAATAACTTAGAGCGAAGGCTGTTTTCCCCAGTTTCAACTGTGATTGCAAACGCTACAAGGGAGGCAGAAAAAGGATAGCTTGTTAAAATGGTAGCGCCCAATTTGCCGGTTTAAACAAGACCTGGATGGAAGGAATCGGTTGGGAAACACCGGAAGAATAAATTATCGAAGTTTTGTAAGATCGTCAGATCGGGCAGAAAGTGGTGGTTTTACGAAAATTTTGGTAAACATAAACTGACCCAGCCAGCCAATGGAATCGCTTGTCTTCCGTTCGCCCGCTATCTGTAAATAAATGGGGAAACAAATCTGGGAGATTGCTCTTGAACCGCCAAAAACAAATTCGTCAGAGGACAGAAATCAAATTCTAATACAGCTCCTTCGCCATTTGCCAGTGAAGCAGACTGCATGGGTTTATTAAAAGCCTGTTGAATCTGAGATTGTGGGTAAGAGAATTAAGTCATAATATGTATAATATTAATTACTATTGGTAATAGAAGTGATTGTGTGTGTAAATCTAATTGTGTGATTCATAGAAGGAAAGCTGCTTTGTGCTGTATAAATTATGTTCGACATTAAAGCTAAGGCCAGACGGAATGAGGGTTGTTAGTTTCAGAAGCTTTTAAAGCCTTTTCTGATTGCTGGACTGGACAGTACTATCAGGAAATAGATTGTAAGAGGAAAGATTGTAAATTTAATATATTGTTTGAGTAGGCCCATACACTCAACACTCACCGTAAGGCCTATGCAGTTTTAAGGATGCCAAGCATGGACATATTGGGAAAGTGTGGGTTGTAATGTTGTTATATTATTGCATAAACCTATTTGTCACTGACTGAGTCTACCTTTCCTGAGTTACCATCACTTATTCTGAACTGCCTCACTAATCTACAATCTGGGTATGAGGATTTTAGAGCCAGATGCTATGTAAGACCTATTACATTTCAGGTCAGAGGTATCCTGTCACTCATCTTGTTAGCAGAGAAGAACATTGGTGTTGTACCTAGCGGTGTATGTTTGAACAAGCACCCCGTACCTACATCAGTTGGAAGAGTGGGGACCCTCAATGTTGGGTTTCTCCATCTTATATTACTGCTTCAAGTAAAAGGCGGAAGCGAAGAAGTTAAGTCAAATTAGAAAAGACTGACTCACAGAGCATTGGCGTACCACTCCCTGTTAGCTTTGTAGAGATGAAAACAGTGATGATTAAATTAGTCTGGAAACAATATAGACTTTAGTCAGAGTGACAGTTTTTAAAAGCTACATAACATAGAAATATTGTGAAGTCAAGTGATATCAGTAACAGTGAAGTCATTGTGACAGTTGTCAATATCTACTCCACTAACACTGAAGATAAATTCAAGTACCATCATTAATATTGGTTCCAGAGGATTAGTTGAACTAAGACTATTTTCATAACAAGGGAGCCTTAGCAACAAGGAAAAGACTTTAACTTTAGTGATTGACTTTTATTTGGTGTAGATACATGCTACCTCAACAGTGTGTTTTTATTTTTAGGGTTTGTGTTTACACAAACAAAACTAAACAGATGACTGTGCCTAAATAAAATTAAGAAATTGTAGTGCACTGTTTTGATTACTTTATGTCAGCTTTGAATTCATTTTACTTTGAATTTAATTAATTCCCATAGATACTATAACAGCCCATAGGTATAATTCCGAGAGTGGCACCATAGAATTCTGGTACTGAATATTACTATCTCGGCCAGAAATTCTTTACAGCCTGACCTTATACCTATGAACTCTATACACCATTGCTCTTTTCTGAGAATGAGGTATTTCTTATGAGACCAGACTCTTCTCTGGCAACTATCCTAGTATCACCTGATACACCTTGTTATCTTATTCATCATCATTAAGGAACCTTTCGCGACACTTACCGACCTCTACACCTCAAGGTAGAAGAGGAACGACTAAGTAAGTAAGAGATGTGAATTGAAGAAGGGAGCTTCCATCCGAGGCAGCCTCATCGAAATTTAAAGAAATCAAGTACTACAGCTGATTGGATCCAGCCGTGTAAATTTTTTATCTTTCCTGACCTCCTATGAGTAAAGATTTTGCTCGTTCTGATGAGCCCCCAACTGATTTAACTCAGTTAAAATATTACTTTAATAGCTATGTTTTAAGTATTTAAATGACTGAAGCATACGGATGCAGTTCATTTAAAAAAATTATTAAATCATCTATAAATTTGTCTATTTACAGACAACAAATTTAATAATAAATATTCGTTAACACTTGTAAAATAAATAAATTTAGGTGAATTAGCGTTTTTAAAATGTCAACTACAAGAAACATCAAGAAAGTAGAAAAAAGAATGTATACATCGCCTTTACCTGGTTAACAGAGATGGACTCTTCAAAATCCTCCTGACAATAAACTACTTCACTAAATTATTGGAGATGATAGCCATTCAATGAAGGGGACAGTCCAATGTGCTGAAAACACATTACAAGCCACGTGTGTCCCCAAATATGCGTTGTGAGGTGGGCAAGGATGGTTGCACATTTGTCAATGCTGCTGTTAATTTATGTGTAAACATTTATAACATATAAGGAAGGGAAACCCGAGGCCTGTAAACAGTAAATAAATATTAGACAAACATAAAGATATGTTTTCAGGCACTCGTAAGAAATAAAGAAGTAGAACACTAGACAACAGAAAAACCACAGACATGAGTGGCTTACCTAAGATTTGAACCCCGGACCTTCCGTACGACAACACCGCCTAGCTATACAAGCGAATCACACTATCCTCCCGGCCAGCTAGGCATCCCCAAAAAAGATGCTTTGATGACTGATTTTCATTTTAGCCTTGCGAGATTAAACAGTCGGCTATCTGACATGCGAGATTAAACAGTCGGCTATCTGACATGCGAGATTAAACAGTCGGTTATCTGACATGCGAGGTTAAACAGTCGGCTATCTGACCTAATGTGATGGCATATTCCTTCGGTTTCATCCCCGAATGCGTGTTTCCAAAGTAAGGCAAAGAAGATTGCAAAGAGGATCACAGCCAGGACGCAACCTTGTTTGACACCACAGCGTTTATTAAAGGGATTTCAACGTTATTTAAAACAAATAGGCTACAAGCATACACGAGTAACACAAGCATCATCCACAATAATCGACCACATCTACGTAACTTGTCCAGAAAACATCATAGAATGATGTGTCCCTACTATTGCAATGAGTGACCACTATTCAAGTATGATGCACATGGTCATAGAATAAATGCAAAGTTCACAAAAATAAACATGTAAGTATTAAATTTAGAAGTTTCAAACATTTCTATCGGGAATGACTTTAAAATGACGTGCTAACTGCACCTGTCGCCCGTGTTTATCAACTTCCTGATCTGGATGACGCCATTGCATACTGGACAAAGATTTGTTATAGTGATCTTGAGAGGCACGTACCAGCCAAGAAAATTCGCGTCAAACGACAGTTAAAATCTCATGGAATCACGCAAGAGGTGTTGGAGACTATGAGGTACAGAGATCAAGCGCAAAAATATAAGGACCTCAACACATACATGGTACAAAGAAACAAATTTCAATATTTAATTCGCAAAGAAAAGAAAAAAATCACTTTAGAAATATGGTTCAGAACAAATCAAATAATAAGGAAATATGGAAGGCAATTAACACCATAGCGAAAAAACGTAATGCACTATACTCATTATCTTCCAACACTTCATTTACCTGCACGTACAGCAGCAATCACTTTCAAGCAGAAATAAACAGTATGAAATCCCCAAAACCACATTCCTCTAGTGACTTAGACAAACTTTCTGCATTCTGTGAGTACAAACTCAGTTCCACCCGACAGTTTATGAAGTGTATAACTAAATAATTAAAGTTATCTTAAAGATAATAGCTCACCAGGGCTTGATAGAATTCGCAGTCGAAAACTGCGTTATGCTGTACCAGCTATTAGTGATTCACTAACTATATATATAATCAGTATTTCGCTACGGGTTATTTTCCTTCGGCCTTTACGATCGCAAAAGTATATCCCACTTCAAACCTGGTTCATCAGATACCAAGTAACCTCGGCAACTATAGACCAATTTCTCTGATTTTATCGCTATACAAACAAATAGAAAAGCACATACATAAAACAACACTACAGTACCTAATTAGCAATGACTTGTTAACTGACAGTCAGGCAGGGTTTAAACAAAAGCATTCATGCCACACAGCTCTAAGTAAGATGAAAGACAACTTGCACCTAAACATCTATAACAATAACATATGTGGAGCAATCTTTGTAGACTTTAGGAAAGTATTAGATATGTTAGATCACGCTGTTTTAATAATAAAATTAGAAACAATGAAAGTTAACTTTAAACGAGTGACATTATTTAATTCATTCTTGTCTGACAGACAGCAAGTAGTGTCTTACAATAACTCTTTGTCAAGGACAACTACTATTGACACTGGTGTTTCTCAAGGCTCTATTCTCGGTCCTCCACTTTTTTCCAATTACAGAAATGATCGTTGTCGTGGTTGAGTTAGAGTGTAGAGTATTTGTCGAGTTGGACAACTGTAGTGAAATCGACAAGGGATAGTGGACTGACAGAGTTATAGCTTACACTTTAGATAAGGTGTAAATAGGAGATGGACTTGAGACAACCTGGAAGAAGATTTACCAAAATGATCTCTCTCTCCAAGCCTCAACTCACTTATGTCTGTCTAAGCACCTCCTGCTCTCTCTCTTTTCTCTTATCATACATAGAGATTATAGTAAAGAGCTAAAAATACAAATATGGATGGAAAGGTCGTGAACAGCGCATTAATAAATGTGTAAAATTTATTAAAGAAGAAAAGCATGAAAATAATGCATATCATCACAACAACATAAAATTACATCAATAATCAAATATTCATCAATAATCATATACACCAACAACCACACACACAGATCACCATTCATAAAACCTGTAGAACACAAAGAGATAAATAATCGAGTGACAGTCCTTCGGTTTTCGGGGACCAGCTGAAGTAACTCCAGTAAGTGGTGTTTTCGTATATATCCTCCATCGGTGATGGAATTAACCTGAATAACATCACTGTATAGGCGCTATCTTTGGTGACCCCCCTACTGGCGCGAGTTGGGCTGGGGGACGCTGTTTATCTCCTGCTGACCAACTGATTGAACTGGGCGACAGCCTGTCCGCTTTTCGGGGACCAAATGTACTAGCTCCAGGATGTGAATTACTTGTAGATCCTTCGTGAGGGACTAGCCTACAAAACTTTCTTTGTTGGTGCTAAACGTTGGTGACTCCCCTTATAGCGTGAGTAGGACTGGAACTCTGTCCATAGATGGCTGCTCATACGTGCGAGGTTTTAAGTATCCAGGAAATACACCAGAAGAAGTCACTTGAGGACAAAGAGACCCAGGCGCGCTTATCCGGCGCAAGGCTCCGCTTGGCTGTAAATCCTGTTTAAACTGGTTTGGCTGTGGTTTGCTGAGTGCCCCGTTTAGGCACAAAAAAAGGCGGGTGATATGGAATTCTGCTATAGGCATGCGGAGCGGGTTTGATATTCTGGAAGCCGCAATGCTCTGGCTGGTAATCCAATAGGCGAGTAGAGAACTACTACTGCGTTTGGCGATTCCAGATTTAGCGTTGGCTCCGTTGCACTGCTTGAGCTTAATTTGGCGTTGACAAAAAGGGGTTTTGATTCAGGAACGGGGTTGACGATTCGTTGCTAGATGTATACAGAAACCCTCTAGATCGAAGAGTATATGACTTTCTTCGCCTGACTGAAGTCTGCTCTAGCGATTCGGTCTTCCTGAAACTGAGACCCAAAAGAGACACCTTTTAACTTCAAGCAACGCTAAAATCACACTAACTTTATACAGAAAGTTTCGCTCCACTATGGGATTAGATTTATTGTAGTTATTGCTATGATAGTTTAGGGCTGTCTTTAACCATGTCTCCTGTTCCTTAAAAATATCAATTATCAACACGCGCCCGCATAGGCTTAATATCTTTTGCCCACCCAGGTACCTGTCAGTAACTGTTCTGACAGCAACAATCTACTCCTCTTCTCCCAATCTCAACATACAGGAAACCTAACCTGTAGTTACAGTTAAATGAATATGCTTATTCATCTTACAACATTAAATGAATTTACATAAACAGATTACAGCATTTGACATTACACAAATAAATCGTATGTCCCCTTTGGGAAATATATTAGCATTTCCACGAAATGAGTACAAAGAAAATGCAATGTTCTTGCTATAATAATACAGTTGTGGCTAGATCATACGATATAATTATATCTATGCCTGGTGACTGCTTTCAGTGAAAGTTATAGACTAGTGCCTAGCCACACAAGTAAGCATAAAATGATCCTCCCTTGCCACTAGAAATATCCATCAGAAGGAATAAGTGACTATCTCCTATAATCCAGAGTTATTACCTGCATCTCACTATTCAGTTTTAAAGTGAACAATCCACACCTGACATTATCTTACAGAAATGACAGTTAATTTTGCTGACTCTTAACCCAATGGTAAGCATTCGTGGACTGATTCTACGCCTAATATCTGTTATTGTAAGTTTAACATTTAACCCATGATAAACCCTAACAGTTTAAGCACCCTTACTAGGCCGTAGACAGCGCTACCCTATCACTGAATAAATTACTAGGAGAAGTCCTCAGAAATAAATTCACTTCCCTAACAGATATATAAAACTAACATGAATCTAATATAATAATTATAAGATATGTCAACTCACCCCGAAAAATGACTAGAACATAGGCAAACACATTCTAGTACAGTGTTAACGTTTGCCTTATCTCATGATGGTCATCTACGGGCCAGGAAAATTTAAGAATGTCTTCTGTCTATTAAAACCAGTCTACTCTTATAGATCACAAGGGACGCTCCCCCCGGACACCTGGCGTGCGTATTTCTACAGAAGTTCGGCGAAAGACGTAATCTAGAGTAAGACAAAAGAAATCGTGCGAAAGTTCCCCAGGTAGAGAAATGCATAACATTATGCTCTATCTTGTCTAAGGGCAAAAACTCAAAGACTGACCGCGGGTTTGTCTCCCCCTGTTTCCAGGATGCATAATATTATGATCCGAAGCAGCGTTCTGGAAGCCAAACACAGGGACCCTTTCACTCGTGATCAAAGGCTTTAAACGTAAGAGATATTCCTTTGGTCAGACCAGGTGCGGCTAGATAACATTACGTTACCTCTACGCTGGGCGTTGAGGAATGTTCAGCGAATGGGATTTTGCGAGGCCACTGAACAATGACATAATCTGTTTCCGTGTGAACATGACCTTCCTTCCCCAATTTGCTTTGTCTGTCCATGGTCCGGAAAATTATCCGCACCTGTTGTGAGTTTCGGCCCCGCCTGAACTCACTGGCCACTGCATAGGTAATCCGCCTGTTATGTGCAGTGTAATCGTTGCTAGACTCAGGCTGCTTATGTATATATTTACCTGTCACGGGCGTGGCCTTGAATAACCCTCTATAGCTGCAGTCTATAGGGATTTTCCTAGCGCGTGTAACCCTAGTTGGTAAATAAAGCCGTTCGTTGGCCGAAGAAATGCTAGCATTTTTCTTCTGCCTCTCTACACCTACTCCCCTGTTTCGGTGGGAGCATTGATCAATCTTCAGACCTGTGCCGTCTAAAGGTGGATCTGGAGCTTTCCTTGCCTTGCCAGTCACAACTCTGGCTTGGTCAACGGAAATGATCAAGTTGCTCTGTAATGGCCTGGCGGAGGAGACTACTTTGCTGTCCATCAGTGGGGTTGAGACCACTGGAATAATGCGATTTGAATGAGAGAACTCAGCTGCCTGAAGCAGAGAGTAATCGATCGCATTCTGGGGTTCTACTAAATCATAACAGATCTCCGTAGCTTCTATCCGTGAAGACAGATAGGTAATATCTGCGAGTTGCATAGTTTGTTGAGTCGCTTTCCCGTTACTAGCATGACGTGAGCCAAGGCTCTCAACAATGGCTCCTTGTACAGTAGTAAGGCAGCTTTTCTCACTGTCTTCTGCCCTGAGAAGTGTAAGAGACTCAAATGGAATACCAGGGATCCCTTCGCCTGGAACCCTGTGTCCACGATAAACGTCAACTTTGCCCTCCCCTGAGGAAGTTACTGGCGTCAGTTGAACTTTGTCCTGCAATGCGAGATCCACTTCCTGGTTGACAGGCTCCACAGTCTGCATGCAAAGGACTGGACGGTTTGAGATCCCGTTAGATCGCGAAGTGCCCGAGAAAAAACTCTCGGTGTGTTTTTTCCAAAGTTCCTTGGAACGGTTTGGAAAGTTTAACCCTTTTAGCAGGCGACTTATTCTTGCACCTTTTAAGCTCAGGGTGATAAGAGGAGCGGCGCCTCCATTCTACGATCGCTGAGTTGGAGGGATACGCCTCTGCATATGGTTTTTCGCTGTCCGGCCTGGAATCTAGCGAAATATAACGTGATAGGGTGTGGCTCCTTTTTCTCGACGTCACGTGTCGGTTAGGTGCTGCTCGGTCTGGAGCGTGAGAGGCTCGGGGTTCGCCGCTTGCCAGACGGGAACAATCCGTATTACAATGCTTGTTAGCACCTGTCTCACCTTTGTGCAGTTTCCATGCCTGGGAACGTTGCGTAATTTTTCCCGTGGCTTTAGGTCTGCTGTCCCGACGTAAATTCTTTCCTTGTTTGGGCTTCGGATCCAAGTCCAAAGGAAAGTCAATTTTCTGGAGTTGGGGTTCGGTTTTAGCAGGCAAGTTTTCTTTCATGGGCGCAAGGTTTGCAGGGGCGTTGACCGTTAAGGGCACAGTAGAAGGGGAATTAGAGTGACTACATTTAGTATCTGTTTCCATCCTCCGAATTTGGCTATCCAGTTCATTCATTCTGATTTGGTGTAGCCTGCTCCTTTCTTGGCTTTCTCTGTCCCTTTCTTGGAGCTCTATTTCCCATTGCTTGTCCCGTTCTTGTTGCTCCATTTCCAATTTCTTGTCCCGTTCTTGTCTTTGCTTTTCCCTTTGCTTCTCATCTTCTATCACTTCTTCTACATACTGTCGGGTGAATGCTTCACTCTCCCCAGTTTGTTTACAGGACCATGCCAAGATTAAACGGCTGTCAAACCAATTGTCTACCTCGTATTGATCCTGCAGGCTTACTGCAAATTCTAGAAAGGACTGGATTTCGCTATCCTTGTACTCCATGTACTTAGCTAACTCGAGGGCAATCCTATGCACTTTATCTAGATCGGCCATTATATCAGGGTGAGCAAACACTATAGAAGAATAGAACCTAGAGATCTTAGTTACCTAGTCCACTAGGTGCTGATTAACGTAATAATCAATAAAATCTAGGCTAGCATGGGAACTTTAAAAAAAACAAGAAAGTTTGTGGCTACTCTGATTGCGACAAGCAAAACCCCCAACAACTCCAAAAATGTAAGTGATGTAAACTTATTACTATCACTTCACCCCAGTTCTGTCAGTACTAAGCTATTGAGAGGATTGGTTACTATCCTCCGAATGAACACCCTCCCTTGATACAAATGCAAGCTAGTAACTGACTATCTGTAGCTTCTTATCTCAGATTAAAGAGATACTCCTGAAAAAATATTAACCCTTAAAAAAAAATTTCTGACTTTTACAACAATAGTCGTCAGATTTGTCAACCAAAAACTCAGCAGTGATACCATCAACCTTTACCAGCTGTCTCATGTGTAGCATGAACAATAAATGTAACTTAATATTTATGATTGCTGTGGAGAAAAACGCTGTTCCGACTTCCTCCAAAAGAAATAGTTCGATATGTCTAGGGGAAAGAAATTCCTATAATCTGCCGAACACTAAACTCTAAGAATCAAGATAGAATCTTGTGAGAGATTCATCCTCGGATCGAGCACTTATTAAATGTCGTACTAGATGGGTTCTAGAATCTCGGACGGGCTCCCATTTGTCGTGGTTGAGTTAGAGTGTAGAGTATTTGTCGAGTTGGACAACTGTAGTGAAATCGACAAGGGATAGTGGACTGACAGAGTTATAGCTTACACTTTAGATAAGGTGTAAATAGGAGATGGACTTGAGACAACCTGGAAGAAGATTTACCAAAATGATCTCTCTCGCCAAGCCTCAACTCACTTATGTCTGTCTAAGCACCTCCTGCTCTCTCTCTTTTCTCTTATCATACATAGAGATTATAGTAAAGAGCTAAAAATACAAATATGGATGGAAAGGTCGTGAACAGCGCATTAATAAATGTGTAAAATTTATTAAAGAAGAAAAGCATGAAAATAATGCATATCATCACAACAACATAAAATTACATCAATAATCAAATATTCATCAATAATCATATACACCAACAACCACACACACAGATCACCATTCATAAAACCTGTATAACACAAAGAGATAAATAATCGAGTGACAGTCCTTCGGTTTTCGGGGACCAGCTGAAGTAACTCCAGTAAGTGGTGTTTTCGTATATATCCTCCATCGGTGATGGAATTAACCTGAATAACATCACTGTATAGGCGCTATCGTTGGTGACCCCCCCTACTGGCGCGAGTTGGGCTGGGGGACGCTGTTTATCTCCTGCTGACCAACTGATTGAACTGGGCGACAGCCTGTCCGCTTTTCGGGGACCAAATGTACTAGCTCCAGGATGTGAATTACTTGTAGATCCTTCGTGAGGGACTAGCCTACAAAACTTTCTTTGTTGGTGCTAAACGTTGGTGACTCCCCTTATAGCGTGAGTAGGGCTTGAACTCTGTCCATAGATGGCTGCTCATACGTGCGAGGTTTTAAGTATCCAGGAAATACACCAGAAGAAGTCACTTGAGGACAAAGAGACCCAGGCGCGCTTATCCGGCGCAAGGCTCCACTTGGCTGTAAATCCTGTTTAAACTGGTTTGGCTGTGGTTTGCTGAGTGCCCCGTTTAGGCACAAAAAAAGGCGGGTGATATGGAATTCTGCTATAGGCATGCGGAGCGGGTTTGATATTCTGGAAGCCGCAATGCTCTGGCTGGTAATCCAATAGGCGAGTAGAGAACTACTACTGCGTTTGGCGATTCCAGATTTAGCGTTGGCTCCGTTGCACTGCGTGAGCTTAATTTGGCGTTGACAAAAAGGGGTTTTGATTCAGGAACGGGGTTGACGATTCGTTGCTAGATGTATACAGAAACCCTCTAGATCGAAGAGTATATGACTTTCTTCGCCTGACTGAAGTCTGCTCTAGCGATTCGGTCTTCCTGAAACTGAGACCCAAAAGAGACACCTTTTAACTTCAAGCAACGCTAAAATCACACTAACTTTATACAGAAAGTTTCGCTCCACTATGGGATTAGATTTATTGTAGTTATTGCTATGATAGTTTAGGGCTGTCTTTAACCATGTCTCCTGTTCCTTAAAAATATCAATTATCAACACGCGCCCGCATAGGCTTAATATCTTTTGCCCACCCAGGTACCTGTCAGTAACTGTTCTGACAGCAACAATCTACTCCTCTTCTCCCAATCTCAACATACAGGAAACCAAACCTGTAGTTACAGTTAAATGAATATGCTTATTCATCTTACAACATTAAATGAATTTACATAAACAGATTACAGCATTTGACATTACACAAATAAATCGTATGTCCCCTTTGGGAAATATATTAGCATTTCCACGAAATGAGTACAAAGAAAATGCAATGTTCTTGCTATAATAATACAGTTGTGGCTAGATCATACGATATAATTATATCTATGCCTGGTGACTGCTTTCAGTGAAAGTTATAGACTAGTGCCTAGCCACACAAGTAAGCATAAAATGATCCTCCCTTGCCACTAGAAATATCCATCAGAAGGAATAAGTGACTATCTCCTATAATCCAGAGTTATTACCTGCATCTCACTATTCAGTTTTAAAGTGAACAATCCACACCTGACATTATCTTACAGAAATGACAGTTAATTTTGCTGACTCTTAACCCAATGGTAAGCATTCGTGGACTGATTCTACGCCTAATATCTGTTATTGTAAGTTTAACATTTAACCCATGATAAACCCTAACAGTTTAAGCACCCTTACTAGGCCGTAGACAGCGCTACCCTATCACTGAATAAATTACTAGGAGAAGTCCTCAGAAATAAATTCACTTCCCTAACAGATATATAAAACTAACATGAATCTAATATAATAATTATAAGATATGTCAACTCACCCCGAAAAATGACTAGAACATAGGCAAACACATTCTAGTACAGTGTTAACGTTTGCCTTATCTCATGATGGTCATCTACGGGCCAGGAAAATTTAAGAATGTCTTCTGTCTATTAAAACCAGTCTACTCTTATAGATCACAAGGGACGCTCCCCCCGGACACCTGGCGTGCGTATTTCTACAGAAGTTCGGCGAAAGACGTAATCTAGAGTAAGACAAAAGAAATCGTGCGAAAGTTCCCCAGGTAGAGAAATGCATAACATTATGCTCTATCTTGTCTAAGGGCAAAAACTCAAAGACTGACCGCGGGTTTGTCTCCCCCTGTTTCCAGGATGCATAATATTATGATCCGAAGCAGCGTTCTGGAAGCCAAACACAGGGACCCTTTCACTCGTGATCAAAGGCTTTAAACGTAAGAGATATTCCTTTGGTCAGACCAGGTGCGGCTAGATAACATTACGTTACCTCTACGCTGGCCGTTGAGGAATTTAGTACTAAGGCCAAACGTAAACAAAACCTCGGGTGGGGTTTTCGAAGGTGAAAAATGAAAGAAAGAAGAATACAAAATGACGAGGAAACCCAGGACATTTAAAAAGTAATCAAATTATGGACAAGATGGTAAAATAGATTATCGGTCACGTGACAATCGTCCACTACACATAAAGCCCTCTTTCTGCGACTTATTTGCAGATGACTGTACCATTTACACTAGTGATGAAAACTGCAGCACACTAGAAATATTATTACAAAGCGATACAGACAATCTTTTTAAGTGGAATAACGAAAATCGCATGCAAATAAATATCATTAAAATAAAATGTATGAGAATATCAACTAGACAAAAATTACAAAACTTACAGACGACAGCACTTTAACTCTATATTGGTACATCACTAATTGAAAATAAAACACTGAGACTAATAACACTAGTCAACAAATTTTCAAAAGTTTTTTGTACCAGAAATTAAATGTACCATTTCTTATTGATTTTGACATGCTGATTTCAAATATCATAATGAAATTCACCAATTGGCTCTGGTTTTTTTTTAAATGATGGATTTACATTACAGTAATACAAATAATGTATGCTTGTTTACTTCTCTGGGCTGAACAGCTAGTCTTTCTACTTTAGCATTATAAAAATTGTGGTTACATACTCAATTAATTGATATTTTAACATAAAATGATAGAAAAAATAAAAACATTATTTAAAGTTCACATATCATGCTTTAAAAAGGCACATTTGAACCCATTCCGTCATTATTCAGTCGCTGTTCGAGCTCTCTTTGCTTGCTTCTTGTAGTCAATTGCCTTGATACCTTGTCTCCATAGCAGCAATGTCCTGGTGAAATCGTTCACCATGCTCATCACTGACCGCTCCACAGTTTGACGTAAAGAAATCCAGATGAGAATCCAGAAAATGAATTTTCAAAGACATGTTGCAGCCAAGACTCTTATACTTCAGAAGGAGATTTTCTACAATTTCATTGTAATTATCAGATCTGTTGTTTCCAAGAACATTGTCCACCACTGACTTAAATGCTAGCCATGCTGCTTTTTCCTTGCCATGCAACACGCAAAGAAACTCGTCATCATGAAGAAGTTTTCGAATTTGCGGACCAACAAATACTCCCTCTCTTATTTTAGCTTCACTCAGTCTTGGAAATTTTCTGATGAGATATTTGAAAGCCTCATCTGTTTTCTCCATTGCCTTGACAAAGTTTTTCATGAGACCCAGCTTAATGTGCAAGGGTGGCAACAAAATCTTGCTGGTGTCGACAACTGCTGGGTTCTCAACGTTCTTACTGCCAGGCTGCAATGACTGCCTGATTGGCCAATGTCTTCTGATGTAATGGTCACTTCGTGCACGGCTATCCCACTCACAGAGAAAGCAACAGTACTTGGTGTATCCACCCTGTAGTCCAAGCAAAAGAGCGACCACTTTTAAGTCACCGCAAAGTGACCAATGATGATGATCGTAGTTTATACACTTCAAAAGCTGCTTAATGTTTTCATAAGTTTCTTTCATATGAACTGCGTGACCAACTGGAATTGACGGTAACACATTACCATTATTCAACAAAACAGCTTTAAGACTTGTCTTGGATGAATCAATGAAAAGCCTCCACTCTTCCGGTATGTAATTGATGTTGAGGGCTGCCATTAAACCAGAAATGTTGTGGCACGCAGAAAGGTCACCCTCTTTGAAAAAGAATGTAATAAGCGGCTTCTGGCGGTTCCTATACACAGAAATTGTAACATCTTCTGCCAGGAGATTCCACTGTTGCAATCTGGAACCCAAAAGCTCCGCCTTGTTCTTCGGTAAATTCAGATCTCTTACAAGATCATTCAGTTCACCTTGGGTTATTAAGTGTGGTTTAGTGGATGTAGTTTGCTCAAAATCTGTGTCACTTGAGGTTGATGGTTCAGGACCACCAATGTCCTCTTCATCAGTGGAAGCAGCTGAAAAGGATTCTGGCACTTTGGGAACTGGTAGATCATCGCCATGTGGTACCGGAAGTATTGCAGAGGGGATGTTTGGATATTCCAGAGTCCATTTTTTCTTCTTTGATATGCCTTTCCCAATTGGAGGGACCATGCAAAAGTAACAGTTGTTGAGATGATCAGTGGGCTCTCTCCAAATCAGTGGGACTGCAAAAGGCATAGCTTGCCTTTTGCCAGTTAACCACAGTTTAAGATGTGCTGCACATGTATTGTAGCATATGTGTGGCGCCCAGCTCTTATCTTGATCTCCTATTCTGCAGCCAAAATACAAACTGTACGCCTTCTGGTATTTCTAACTACGATACTTTTGATAAGGACAAATGCACTAACTAATGGCAACATTTTATCAGAGATAAGGTATTTATACACAAAGGGGATGTAATCATAGGTAGGATTGCATCATCAACTTCTAGTAACATTTTTATTGGTCATTAGAAAAAATTATGCAATCGCCCACAACAGTTGCGTCATATATATATAAATTTACCGTAATTAAATAAACTAGTAGCATATATCTTGAAAACTAGAGCCAATCAACATTTTTAAATGTCATTTTCGTTTTCAGCACACCAAAATTAGTTAAGATCAGCTATTTTCATTTCTGGTACATTTTGGTTGTTGACTAGTGTAATTGACCAACATTGAAGTTGGAATTCGCACGTAAAAGCACTAACCAAACAAACGGCACAACAAGTTTACCAGTTAGCTAAAATCAAACATTCCTTAGTTGAGGAAACACGGAAGATGTTCTATATATCCCAAATACACACACATCTAGACTATTGTTCCACAATCTGGGATGGCTGCTCCATGTCCAACACCAAAAGTCTATTCATTACAAAGACGTGCAGTGCACCTAGTGTCAGACACAAACCTCACACGGTGTGTAGACCCATATACATATCCTAACATATTACCACAAAGAGAGCGCTTTCTCTACAACGAAGCCAAATCCATTCACAAAATCCTATCACAGAATGCTTCAACGTATCTGTGGGCTATTTTCAAATACAATGACAGACGCAGTCAATGCTTAAAAAATTACTCATGCTCAAGCCTAGGCTCGAATTATTCAAGAAAAGTTTATCTTTTTCTGCTGCTCATCTGTGGAATAATCTTCCACAAGACCTAAAATACACGCTTAGTCCATATTAATTAAATCACAGACTTTTCAAATACATCATTAGTGCAGATTATATGCCACCCTAATTTAGTTATGTTCCTAAAAAATTATATAACATCATTTGTAAGTTTTAAAGATAATTTTTCCCTGTTCAGTATTAATTTTGATAAGGTACTGTCAATGTGTGTAACTGGTATTGCACTGGTAAAATTTTGGGATTTTATTGTATTTCATTTTGTTTTGTTATTATTTGACTAATATTTAAGATACACGTGAGAATAAATGATTCAGAATGGAAGACGAGAGAAAAGGAAGGACAGAATGTTAGACGGGCCTGCGTGCCCAATTCTAAACCTTTGAAAATAAAGTGGGACCCCAAGATGCAGCAATAGTGAATGCAGTCAGCGACCCATAGCTGTACTGCTTGCATCAGGACCAGCGAACCAGAGCTGGTCAAGACCGCACTCCACCTCCACGTGGTGGTCCTGGAAACAGTCTGCAGCAGTGCAGTCTGGCTGAGCGAATGCGGATCGCAATGTGAAGGCAAACCCGGTCCCTAAAAAATGCCGTGCTGAGGTCGGATGTGTCGACCGAAATGTGCATATATCACAGCTTAGGCGTAAACAGACACAACGCAACCACCGTCCTTTTCAGGGCAAACGAAGAAGAAGATGAAGAAGAAGAAACTAAAGTTCATTCGTTCGTTCCACTGAATTTCATTTTAATAATCGTTATATGGCTACTAGCTGACCACAACTCTTGGTCCTTAGCACTGATTGACATTTTTGTATTTGATTATCTTCCAAACTTTGATTTATTATTTATCCTCCCGCCTTACTCATCTACATCAGTTTACTGCTGGACTAGTTCACTTTCTCCTATGACATATTATTAAACTGTCGAGGATCTCGTAACCCTGATGTGTTCGTATTGTTCTGATCCTGCACGCTGGCCTCGTGTGGGAAACCATCCTTCATTCCTTAAGATGTGCATATGATTGTGAATATGCGTTAGTTTACCACTTATTCTCAGTAAAATAACAAATAGTGAGTAAGCTAGTTCTATAGCAGGCTTGAGTAAAAGCCCATCTGTTAAAGTCAGTTTTTTAAGCAAGGGGATTTAAACATTAATATTTTTTGCATGTCAGGTCAGATTTAGTTGTTATCTCCCTTGACTTTCCATTTGTTCGTTTGAGAGATTTCTCTCGAACATTTGTCGATCTTTCCAGAAAGTTCTCGTGTTGAGTTTAACTCACGCCTCGCGGTTATCCACGCATGCGTGATTATTTGGCGGGACCGAGAGACGGGATCCCGTGACAATTGTGCTTGGGCGCTTGGCCAAGAAGGTGATCAGCCATGTTTTTTTTCTGACTGTGTGTACGGGGAAAATAGTTTTGTGTGATAGAAATGTTGGGGATTTCCCCGATATATTTCTGAATGGAAGGATCGATGGCTGATAATTATGTGACTTATTTCTGATGCTGTCAGTAAAGGTAAAAGTACATTTTTCATTATCTTGCCAGAGATGTACATGACTTATTTTGTCAGAGGAGATACAGAGAATTATATATATTTGGAAGCCCGGCACTTATGCGGCTTATTTTGCCAGAGATGTACATGACTTATTTTGTCAGAGGAGATACAGAGAATTATATATATATATTTTGAAGCCCGGCACTTATGCGGCTTATTTTGCCAGAGATGTACATGACTTATTTTGTCAAGGAGATACAGAGAATTATATATATTTGGAAGCCCGGCACTTATGCGGCTTATTTGGCCAGAGTCTTACATGGCTTATTTCGTCAGAGAAGGTAGAGGGGAATTACTGACGTACGGCTAGCACTGCGATACCTGCAGTTCATTCAGAGAGTCGTTGATATTGGATGTAATGAACAGTTGTTATTCCATGAGGTGTGTGAACGATGTCCCATTGACAGTGTATTGATGATGTCTTTGTTTCTGTGGAGTTAATAAATCGTGAACAATCGTACCACAGTCGTTTCCAACAATTTCCTGAATATTACATGTGTTTTTGGGTGTGTGTGATCATTGCTGTCTTACTACACGCATTCGCTCATTGACTTGTCTATACACCCACACACCATGTCGGCCACCTGTAAGCCCGACTATGCTGTTCGCCTCTTACAGCACATAATATAGACACAATGATACACCTTCTACAGTGGTGGCACAATCAAACATATTTCGTCTTTACAGTGGTGGCCATATACACATACGTCTACAGTGGTTGGCCAGCTCGATGGGGCTATTAACAGTGATCTTCTTCTTCTTGCGATCGCATCTTTGATGATTACACCGTCAGACGAGTTCTCATGATGAATTCGACTGTTGTTTGAAGTTCCTCTTTAACTCCATATAGCTTTGAGTTTAGTGTTGAGTCATTGGGCCAGTATATTATTAACAGTGATGATTCTACAAGTTCAAAAGTTGTGAACATTATTAGCTGAAAGTACCTGGAGTTGTCCGGAAGTCTCTAGACCTTACAACTGTGGAGGCCAGTGATATGGCGCTATGAATTACTTATGACATTGTACTACTACAAGGAGTTCCTATGCAGTGTTCCAGTCCTGTTTCCTGTGCAGCCTTATTACTTGGAGTGTTATATAGCAGAAATCCAACAGAATTTACAGTCGAGTTGCAGAGTTACCAGTCCAAATTTTCTGCGAGGAGTTCAACATGCCAAGAAGCTTAGCAGTGAAAACATCTGTACCTTGCGTCATAGAGTTTCTTTACCCTTCAGCGGTGGATCTTCTTTTCGTAGGACGTAGGACTGTGGTTGATATGAACCTCATTGCTGCAGTTCTGGAGGCCAGGATATTTTTCAACAGTTAAAGATAAATGACCGTTTGTTGTTGTAATCTGTGCCTCTGTGTTGATAATTAGACCTTCCTCAGAACAATATGAGATCTTTGTGTTCTATGTTTAGGTTGTGGTGTTTTATATTATATGTTTCTCATTTTAGCGGGCAGGTTGGGTGGAGACTTGCAGTAGGATGCATCCCACTTAACCAAGGGCCTACTGTAAGCGTTCTTTAGGGACTCTATTGCGAATTTTCCGCAGTGGAAATCTCCAGCAAACATTTTTGCTGCGTATTATAGTCCACTGTGTTTGGTTATTTCTGATATATTTGTTTAGTTGTGCAGAGATGTCTCTTTGTTGTTTTTGTGATATTTTCTCTATTCTTTAGTTTTGCATAAATTTGTTTGTATTTGTCTGCCTCCTCTTTCTATCGTTTATTTCTTTACAACTTTTCGTTTATACACTGTGTCGTCATTGTCTCATTGTTATATTCGCAGCTGTCGTTGCAAGTTTTGCAATACTTTTTACTTTATTTCTACTTTTTTCTTAGTTGATTCCTGCGAACGTTATCGTTTGTTCTGGATAGTTTGTCTTTGTCTTTCTAGTTGATATTATTCAGTTTTGTTATACACTGTCAGTATTGTTATGCACAATAATTATATAAGTGATTAATTATATTATTGATAAGTAAAGTATTGATACAAGTTCTTGGGCAAAGACTGAGTTGGGATAAAGTGAGTTTCAGCGAGGAATATATTTACATAAGTTACTATGGATATTTTGGATCATTTTCTCCATGAGGGAGATAGATTACGTTTAAGGGGGTCAAGCTGTGAGGAATATGCCAAAGAACAGTTCTTCATTCAAATGAGCCAGGATCTAAAAGAATTTGCTCTGTGTAACTTTGGTTACGGCTATTCGAAGGAGAAAGCACTGAGGCTTTCTAGATCATTATCCAATATTTTTTTATGATGAAGGTATAATGACTACTCAAAACAGTAATGTTGTTGAGTTGGGTACGTTAAAAAACAAACAATAAATGAGCTTCAGGGTAAGGAGAAGATACTTGCTAATCAGCTGATGCAAGAAAAAAGAAGAGCAGAACAATTAATACAAGATAAACTTGATATGGAGAGAAGAGAGTTAGATAATGAGGTGACCTCATTAATGAACATATTTTTTGAAGAAGAGAGTGACGATGAAAATAAACCTATTGCTACTAATACTACTTTGCAGATAGATTGCAATACACATGTTGCTCAAATTCAGAGCCTGACATCTTAGGTAACTCTTTTGAGAGAAAAGATTAATATGCAAAACATGATGGACCAAAACATGAAAGTTTTGGATAAAAAAGTAGCAGGTCTTGATTTGGCTAATCAAGAACTCGGAAATCTTCTGTGTCAACAGGAGAAAGTGACTCAGGAAAAACTGATGAATATGGAAAATTACTCATGGAGAAAGAGGAGCTAGAAGAAGAGGTGAGATCAATTAAAAACAAATATCTATGTAATAAACAAGCTCTTATTGGAGAGCTAGATCAAGTCAAAATGAACTATGGGAAGTTGAAGTCAGATTATGTAGTTTTGGAATTTGAGATTGAAAAACAGAAAAGAGAAATTGAGGAACAGAAATTAGAGGCTGAAGAAAGAAAATTGCAGATGCAGATGCAAGCTGAAGAAATTATGAACTTGCAGGAAGAAAAGATGTTGTCTATGGAGCTGACAAAAATAAAGGTAGTGAATGAGAAGTATATGGTTTTTCCTGAAAAGATTGATGAACTTATGACTTGTCATCATAGTGCTATGGAAGCACTCAAACTTGAACTTGTCCAGGAGAGAGCTACGACTTTAGAGAATGTCCATACTCACCAACAGGAAATTAAGAACCTTAAATTGGAAAATACATCTCAGTTAAACGACTTAAAGATAGATTATAACAGGTTTCAGGTTAAAACCAACGAGAAAATTCAGAAAGCTGTTGCTAGAGAGAAAGCTGTTGCAGAAGTAGAAATTGCAAAACTTCGTAACAGAATTGATGGATTGTTAGATATTGTTTTGAACAACAAGATGTTGTTTACTACCAAGGTGGATAGATTTAGACATACAGCTGATGGTCAATATGTTACAAATGCAAAGACTCAGCCACATGCACTCAATGCTAACAGTAACACTAAACATGGTTTAAACAAATCTTTTCGATGCAAATATAATTTCCCACGTAATAATGATACTGCCGCTAATAGGAGTGATTCTTGGCGTCAGGCCAACAAATGTAATTCAAGTGTCAGTCTTTTGGATCACGGTAAGGACTTTGATAAATGTCATGACAAGACTCCTCAGACAAACCGTGCATCGACTTTTCAGAGTTCTGATAACTTTATAACAGCCGACAAAACTATTAGTACCCATCATACTCAGCACAGACAGTATGATCCATCGTTTAAGCACATTGCCACAGGCAAAAATAAAATCAATTTTGCTAGGAGAGATAATCGGGATTGCGGAAAGCACCAAGAGCGTCCATAACGAAATAATTTTCTTTCTCTAAGAAATTGGAGACAGTTTAACGGATCTCAACATTTTGATTCTAACAACTTTAGAAAGTTTGGTAGGAATAACTACAATAGAAACTATCAACCCTTTAATAGATATTTTGGTCAAATGGGAAATGACAATCGCAACTATGCTAATTTGGGTTCAAAACATAACAACGCTCCCAATAGAGATAATGGTTATGATAGATCGCAATATGACGGTAGATCAAATAATAGATCGCATCGCCATGCTAACTTTGCTCAACAGGAGCCCAAAGTTACTAGTAATCAAGGTAACAATAATAAGAGTGTCTCTAATGCTACTGCTTGCTCGGGTTTCGATGCCGAGAGAGCATCTCAGTGCCCTAAGTGCTGTCGTAATTTTTTCTGAGAGAGTTCTGATGGATATTGGACCCTTTAGAGTGTAGAATGATAGTGAAGGCTCTGTGGGAATAAGGATTTAGGAAAGTCAGGTAGTAGATTCACAAGTGCTGGGAAGAATAAGGACAGTCTCGGTTTACGACAATAATTGACTCTCAAAACTACTCCTACCACTCTTCTGAGCTAACAATTGTTTGTCAGTTCCAGTCACTCAGGCGCACTCACCGATTTGGTGATTCTGACGCTCAACGTACATGAATACGGACTACAATAACAAATATGGGAAATGTTTGATTTGGGCCAGCCGACACCAATGCTAATAAAGTTTTAATACTTTTATTATCATAAAAAAATCAAGTCACAAATAATTATCAATTTACAGTCAGAAATCAAAGGTTACAGAATACAAATATGACAAGGGGAAGGGGAAGTTTTGAGGAGAAGTATCCCGTACACCTTTTCCCGCTTGTATTTACTAACAGAAAAGACCCAGTCCCAAAAAACAAGGAGGGGGGATGATGATGATGATCAGAGATAGGCAATTTAACCCAATGGTAAATTTATTACTCTGAGGCAAGGGTTTACAGTGATAAGGGGGTAGAGAAAAAGCTAGGGTTCTCAAATGTTTTCCTTTATCCAACAAATTTTACGGGAGGGGGAAATGAACACAGTTAAAAAATCCCGTTAGGAGAAATCCCGTACAATGAATACAGTACACCTCAATACTAGGTCGAACTAATTATAAGGGTAAAAAAAGATTAAATCTCCTTTCATTCAAAAACACGCTTGGCTGGCCAGCACACAGGCACACACACAGACTTACCAAATGGTGAATTCTGGCACTTCCTACGAATTTTACAACAGCAGATAATACCGTAGAACAATGGAAATTGTCTTTTTATTTCTTCTGTGTCAGGCCCCAGATTTATCGAGGTGGGCTGGTAGCTAATAGTCTCAGAAAAATCGCCAGACGGTGAAGCGTAAAGGCTACGGGTGTTTTTTTAAATAAAAGTTCCTAATGAATGGCACAGGCACTTGGCTAAGTGTGAGGTATGGTTTGGTTTCTAAGATGGGCACAGCTGGTGGAGATAACTTTCTTTTGCCGTAATGTCACAACTGCAAAACACTGAGATAGGTTCTTATTCGGGGGGGGGGGGGGGGGTAACATCCACTGAATATACTTGACAGACAGTGTTCAGGTAAATCTATGTTCTTCTTCACAAAAAGGGAGCATGAGTAGAATATTGCTACTGGCGACTGTTCTGCTTCCAGTTTTAACGACTTTATGAATTAGTATTTTAAACGTGTTTCTTGGGTGGCTTTGTTCTCAGTTAAATTCAGAGGAGCGAGACCCGCAACAGGTCGCCACAAGTTTAGCTTTAAAAAAGTTCATATGTCACTGGAGTAATCGAACTGGGTTGGCAAGGCTCTATATATATTCTATTGCTGCGTAATGGCTGCATAAATGCTGCCTAATTGCTGGGATGCGAGGTTCGAAAGATCACTCTGGATACAAATAGAAAAAACATGAAATGCAATGAAATCATATTAAAATCTAACGCGCGATACATTTACAGTTAGACTATTTTCTGCGCTCGCGTCTTTAATTAGTAAATCAAAAAAAAACTCTCCGTGAGGTTAATAATTTTAAAAGCACATCTATCTATACATAACTAAATTGTAATAAAGTCACAATTCCCTTAACCGTTGCAAAATTAATTTACGCGGCTATTGTATTAGGAAATTAACCTATAGATGTAACATTTAGTTTGCACTGGAACTTTGAAAATGGGTTTATTTAATAAGTTTAAATTTACACCACAATCCAGTGAAATAAAAATGAAATAACTAGACCACTGATCACTCGAAGCTAAAGTATAAATTACCATCTGCACAGAAAAGAATTCACTCCAATAGCCAACAATTTAGATGAAATCTAGCAGGAATTTAACAAATGCTAGTGAATCTTAGAATGCTGTCAGGAAGAATGATAAAGTTGCCCTTTTCAGATTCTGTATATATCTAACGGGAATGTAAGTTAAATGGGTCGTGTGAAAATTTCGCGCCTCTTCAGATCCCAGGGAAAGTCGAAGTTATTTAGCCGCCATGCTAACCGCGATGGCCCGACTGGCTTCCGATCTTCGTTCGTCTCAGGCTGCTCGCGCGAGGATGTGAAATTTCTGCGAGACTAGCCTCGTTCGCGGTGAGTTTCCTGATTCCTCAGATCGTATCCGCTACGCTGAGCGCTCCGTCTCTCCCGTTCCATAGTCTTTCGGGCAAGCCTGCCGGCTGCCACAGAGGTGAGAAGTCTGCAAGAAGGTTTCTTCTGACCGCTCGTGTCCATCTTGCGAACGGTTCAGTGTTCGCACGGAGATGCTAAATTTCTGCTTCTCTGTTCTGGGGATCGTCTTTGACTGCTTTGATCATAGCCGCTACTCTTCGTTGATGAAAAGGTACAACAATACTGATGTTCAGGGGTTCTAATGTTATGAAAAGCTAAAGTCCCTTTAATCATCCATCAAATCAGGGAAGATTCACTTGTCAAACTAGACGTACGTCACAAGTGCACAACTTTGTTTCAGCCTACAGCGTTGTCTACCTTAAGTTGCGGCCATCCTTTACCTAATCCTCCTACATTGTCTACACGGAGGAAGGTTTGATTATAGCCATACATTGGCCAGAAGTTTGCACGGCCACATTTGATAGCTAAAGATTAACATTAACGGTAATATATTAGAAAATCTTACGGTTATCAAACAGAGATGTTCATTTGTATTTTTTCTCAGCGTATGCTGTTCCATGAGAGTCAGCGCCGTTTACCAGATATTTCAAGATTTGACGTTCTTGTTTACCATTTGGCATTTGACGCTACTTTAGATGTCTTCGGTGCCTTGTTGTGTACAGAATGGTCTAAGACGTCGGAACTCATCTTTGATATGTACTTGTTCAAGATAGTTAACAACATTGTACATTACTATAGGATATTATATTAGAAGATATTGTATTATGAAGTGGTATAACTTCTTTACTATAGTGTTAATATATTGCTGTGTTTTACAGTGTTGAAAGTATAATATTGTAATGATACCATTATTTTTCGAAACTTATCATTGCGATACATGTCCATTTTGTATTATTTTTGGAAAATATGAAGTCATGAGAGGAAGTAAATTTTTTCAGTCATAGTAATGCTTTTGTGCCCAGTGCATCAATGTGCGCTAGTAGGAGTTACTATTTATACAACATGAATACTTTGAGAAAAGATTTTTTTCTGAGATAGTGAGGTACTTTTCCTCACCCGACGCTTGATTGTGCGTCAGTAATAGCCATGATTGACTGGGTTATTATGCTTGTCATGAAATATTCTAATCCACATATATAAATTATTAGGTAAATATGAAGCCTAACAAATAAAATTAATAAAGAGAAGAGCAATGGTAAAATGACAGTGCTGTCACAAAGAATGTACTCGAAATCCCCCTTGTTTTCTGCTTCGTCTGCAAATTGTAACGCTTTCACGTTGATATAAAAGCTTACTGTATTATTACCCGCCTTCTTCAATGAAACGTGTGCTGCATTTCTAAGAAAAACATTGAGACGTACTGCGTAATGACCTAAATTTTAAATTCCATTCATGTCTTTTTCTACATTACGTTACCAAAACGAACGAACAGATGGACAAAAGGATAGCGAGAAGGGAGAGGCAGAAAGCCGAACACTAAACACGCTTCGCGCGATACGCAAATGCTGCCATCACGCGTGTAAGTCTACATGCACTAATTTTTTTTCAGACGGACAGTGATAAAATACACTACCCTTTCCCAGAGTTAGGTTTATAAATCATAACAGACTCTTATTAGAAAAGATAACAATAGATGGGTTTACGTTTGAACACATAACAGTACCCAGACAGCACATCTTCGAAACAGGAGGTAGAAGAAATTGCATATTTTGAACGCAGCCACGTAGCTCCTTTAAATTAGTATTTTTGGGTTCCTTAGGGCTTGCTGACAAATAATATATAAAACGTTACGCAAATAGTCCAGGAATTAATAAATTATACCCAAAATAAAATATTGGGGGTGCCTGACAGCATAAAATCATTTCTGCTCATAAGATTTTTTTTTTAACGTGTTTGAAAAAAATTTACGTTACAGAAATAGCCTACCATGTAAACTCCAAATTGATTGGAGCGCAACAAATGAAAGCCTAACCACGATTGGTCGGGCTATAAATACTATCTTGGTTGTTAGGGGAGACGGGAAAAGATAACATTTTTTCAAACACTTGTCGAAACGTGGCTCATTGGCCAGTCTCGCTGATATACACACTTGGGAGCGTTAGTTAGTTCGAAACCACTTGTTTAAATGATCTTGATAAAGCATCAGTGCGTTGAAGCCAGCTAAAATTTTGCTCAATAAAAGCCTGGAAGATAAGCAGATGGAAATTTGTGCCAGTTTGTGCCAGAATTCATTGCTAATCAACGTATCTGTGTTATTCGTATGAATTGTGGGACAGTGGTCTTGATGGTACTGAGCAGCACCTAGTCAGAGCTTTGCTGAATCCAGTGTCGGACAGCATACTCCTTGGTCCTTTTAGCTATCAGTGAGGTGTCTCCAGAGCCCAGAGGAGAATTCGAGCAGAGGAGTCCTTTCCTGCCGCCATCACGCCAGATAAGCTAACTTGGCCAGCTGAGCTCAACATTATGTCCCCTCATCTTGAACTGACTTTTTAAAATTAACATTAAGAGGGGAATTTACTTGTCTTAAAATCAGGAACTGTGAACATCTCCAATACTAGTCCCTAAAGACAAACTATTGAAGTCATGATGACAAATACCAACAGAGCTTGAACAAAACAAAACCAGTATTACCTCATTTTACTACTACACAACTGACACACATAGAACATTTGTAATAATATATGTCACTACAATATTCATATTAAATACATTCTGTACATAACTTGTAATTTAAATTGATTGTGATTCCTGGTTCCCTTGTAGTTGAATCAGGACACATATTCATTCATGCCAGTAATGAATACATATTGTTATTTGAAAGTTTATCAGTGACTCTTTTAAGATATCTTTGTAGAGTGTTATATGTATGTGAGTGTCACAGTGTTGTCAAGAGTAGTGGATTAAATTAAATTGTTTATCTGTCTGTAGTTGTGACTTACACTTCACCATACTCATACCCTAGACACATAACGTAGCATCACACTATTCCAGAATAATTCTGACTGAGATATATAGATATGTGGTAGCAAGTAAGGTTATCTATAATACACTACTCTTAATAGATATAGATACCTTCACAGCTGATCTCAGTCAGTACACTAAGTTCCCTATAAGTATTTATAACATCCCACTTCACCACATATATTGGGGTCTCGCTCTTGGGATTTTGAATCTTTAACTATTAAAAATATTGGGGGTAATTCACTTCAGGGAATATAAGAATTAAAAGGTATCCTTGGGTGGAATTAAATAAGGTTGAGCTCACGGTGCCTGTGTTGTCCATTAGATATATAGTTAGAAATTGAATTGTTGGGTAGACATTATAAAAATTTACCTGATAGACAATGGCGGACCTGGCCAAATTTCGATCTGCTGCGGTTCAGACTGCAAAAGAGTTAGGATTAGATGGGCAAGTTATGGTTGCCTATGTCACGACGGAATGTGACAAATTTATTGAACGTGAAGAAAGAAGGTTTGAAGCCGAAAAAAAGTTAGAGGCTGACAAGGAAATTAAGAGGTTGCAGATTGAAGCTGAGGCTAAGAAATTGGAGGCAGAAAGAGAAGACAAACGATTAGCTGCAGAAAGGGAAGAGAGGAGATTAGCTGCAGAAAGGGAAGCAGAAGATAAAAGATTACAAAGGGAACATGAGTTACGACTAAGGGAGTTTGAGTTTCAAGGCCATGCTCCTGAAAATGGTGCCAGTCCCTTTGCCTCTGATGCTACGGTTACTCAGGGAGCCTCGACCTCAGCTATGAACTTTCATTTAGATCATTTTGTTGAGAAAGACGATGATATTGAGAGCTATATAAATAGGTACGAACTATTAGCTACCACGTATGGGTTAGAGAGAGAAAGGTGGAGCTTAAAGTTATCTCAGGGACTTCGTGGGGCAGCTTATGAAGTTTTTGCAAAAATGAGCAGAGGTGATCAGGAAAATTATGACATGCTAAAGCAGGCTCTTTTGTTAAGGTATGAAAAGAATGCAGAGTTTTACAGGAAAAAATTTAGGAATGCTAAACTACTGTCAGGTGAAACCTATCACCAGTTCTCTGCACGCATAGAGACATACTTGGAGAAATGGACTTCTCTGGGGAAAACCCAAGATCTTAAGGAAATGGTCCTTATAGAGCAACTAAGAGAGTCCATGGCTCCAGACCTGAGAAAGTTTCTCATGGAACAAGGTGCAGAGAGGCTGGGTGAGTTGCTAAATGTTGCTGAAAGGTATCAAGCAGCTCAAGCAGAGGTAACAGGTAATAAAAAGAAACAGGTGGATAACTTTAGGGCACCACAGAACTTTAATAAATTTGATCCTAGGGATCAAAATAAAGGTAAGCACCAATTTGATAGGCCACGGTATGACAATAAAAATAAATTCCCACAATTCGATGAAAGGAAATATGATGAAAGAAAATCTTTCAACCAAGGAAAAAGGTGGTGTAAAAATTGTAAGATGAACAATCATGACACTGACCATTGTAGAAGGAAACCTCCTCATTTTGCTGCTATGACATCGGGGAAAAAGGAAAAGAAGGGCAAACCTGAAGAATTACAGGAACCATACCACCCCCCCAGTGTGTGAAGATGTCATTTGTAATGGTGTCACTATAAGATGTTTATATGATACCGGTTTAGATTACGATTCCGTTGTGAGTTCTCACCTGGTGCAGGCCGATCAATACACCACAGAAACAGTGGAGATTCAAACTGCAACCAAGGATGTAGCTACCATGACACTTCCCGTCGCCCGAATAAAAGTGAAAACGCGATATGTGGAAGGAATCATAAAAGCAGCAGTGATAAATGAGCCAATCTACCCTCTAATATTGGGGTGGTGATATGTCTTCTTGGGAAATCCCAAGAGACCTGTGATATTGGCAACAGTGCAGACCAGATCACAGTCAAAGAAGGAGGAGGAGAATCCCATAAATACTCACCCAGATGAGATGAGGAAGGCACAGGCGGAGGACAAAACACTCAAGCCATGTTTCAAGAAGTTGCCCAAATCTCATACACCTCCAGGCAAGGGAGAGTTTTATATGAAGAACAAACTGATATATAGGAAGGCTGGATCTGAATCCAATGGTCACGGACAGCTGGTCCTTCCCACTTCATATAGGACTAAAGTGTTGGAACTAGGGCATGCGATTCCCTTCAGTGGTCATATGGGAATCAGCGCAACAGGACAGCGAATAGCTTGTCACTATTTCTGGCCAGGAATAACTGAAGATATCAAACGATATGTAAAATCCTGTCCAGAGTGCCAACGAGTAGCACCTAAACATTGGACTGCACCAGCAACTCTGGGGGAAATGCCCATAGTGGGAACACCCTTTGAGAGAGTTGCCGTGGATCTTGTGGGACCTCTCACCCGAACCAAGAGAAGGAACAGCTACATTCTGACTCTGGTGGACACTTGTTCTATGTGGGGAGAGGCAGTAGCCCTGTCATCGATTGATTCAAAACATGTGGCAGAGGCATTGCTCACAATTTTCACAAGGTTAGGCTTTCCCAATCAAATCTTGACTGATAATGGCTCTCAGTTCAAGGGGAAACTAACTGAAGAAGTTTTCAGGATCTTCCAGGCCAAACACTTCCATTGTAGTGTGTATCATCCCCAAGGGAACGGCCAAGTGGAAAGATTTAACGGCACATTAATGTCGATCCTGAGAAAGTTGGCACACGAAAAACCAGATACATGGGACCAGTACCTGCACGCCGCCCTCTTTGCTTATCGGGAGGTACCCCATAGTTCAACCGGTATGGCCCCGGCAACATTATTGTTTGGAAGGCCAATAAAAGGTCCACTTGAAGCTTTGTTAAGAACGTGGACTGATGAAAAGGCAGAGGAAAACATTACATCTTCATACCAATATGTGAATGAGCTGACCACTCGGTTGAAAACTGGCTGGAAACTTGCCAATGAAAATTTGAAACAAGCCAGGAAGAAACATGCTGCCTATTATAACAGGAAGGCGAAAGACAGAAATTTGGCTGTGGGAGAGAAGGTACTGCTTCTTTTGCCCGGGAGTCAGAATAAGTTACAAATTGGATGGCAGGGTCCATATACAGTTCTAGAGAAGGTGTCTAGAACAAATTATAAGATAGATAAGAAGGGGAAAGAAAAAAATCTATCATGTGAATCTCCTGAAGAAATATTTGGAAAGAGAACATCAGGAAGAGACACACTTGTTGACCTTGTCCATCGCCATGGAGATGAAAAAGGAACCACTTTCATCATTTGAATATCCATTACACCCCTGTGAGACAGCAGCACAGGTGAAAAAAAATCAGTACACATTTAACGAAAACTCAGAAAGAGAGAGTGCAACAGGTTCTAAATAATCATGCAGAGGTGTTAACAGACCGACCAGGGCATACAAACCTATTGGAATATGATATGAAACTCATAGACTCCACACCTGTCTGTATGAAACCATATTCGATTCCGTTTGCTAAGGAAAAAGCTTTGAAGGAAGAGATAGACTATCTATTGAAGGAAGGAATTATTTTGCACAGTGAGTCTTCGTATAGTTCCGGGGTGGTACTCTTAAGGAAGCCCTCTGGAGAACATAGACTCTGTATAGATTACAGGAGACTGAATGCTATTACAGAAGGACAGGTGGATCCATTGCCGGATACAAATCAGCTGTTTGCCAGACTAAATAAAGCTAAATATTTCTCAAAAGTGGAGCTGCGGAAAGGATACTATCAGATTCCAGTAAAGCCTGAGGTTAGACCATACCTAGCTTTTAGTACCTCAGAAGGACACTATGAGTTTAATAGATTGCCATTTGGATTGAAGAATGCGCCTAGTGTCTTCTCTTGAATGATGAGAAAATTATTGGATCCTCTGAATAATCCCTGTATAACAAATTTTATGGATGATATCCTTATAGCAACAGAAACATTTGAGGAACACATTGACTCTCTGAACATGCTGTTTGATCGACTTAGGGAGGCAAAGTTAACAGCCCGACCAACCAAATGTTGCGTTGGATGTAAAGAATTGGAATTTTTGGGACACACAGTTTATCAGGGAAACATGACCCCTGACCCAAAGAACTTAGAGAAACTACAGAAAGCCCCGAGACCACAAACCAAGAAGGACGTGAGATCCTTTGTCTCATTATGTGGTTTCTACCAGAAGTATATCAAAAACTTTAATTCCATATGTGCACCGTTAACTGAATTGACACGTAAAGGACATCCAGATCGCATTACATGGACTCCACAATGTGAAATGACTTACCAAGAATTGAAGGAAAAGCTCACAAGTAAACCCATTTTGAAATTACCTGACTTAAGTCAAGAATTCATAGTAAGGACGGATGCAAGTAATATTGGGTTAGGTGCAACTTTACTACAGAAATCAGATGCATTGGATGGGGAATTAAGCCCAGTGGCATATGCTAGCAGAAAGTTGAATAAAGCTGAAATCAACTACTCAACTAGCGAAAAAGAATGTCTTGCAGTAATATGGGCAATAAAGAAATTCAATATTTATCTATATGGGAAGGCATTTAAGTTGCAAACTGACCACAAAAACCTTTATCGTTTTTAGCACAGGCTAAGCATGAGAACTCTAGGTTACTCCGATGGTCTTTGCTTCTGGCTCCATATAATTTTAGCATTGAATATATATCTGGAAAAACCAATCTGGGAGCGGATTTTTTAAGCCGCCATCCGTGTGATGAGAATCACCGTAAACCCCAGAAATAATAATAAATTTCTCTATGTGTATATAGAATAAAGGACTGACATATAATGTCTGTTTTAAGAGGGGAGGTGTCATGAAATATTCTAATCCACATATATAAATTATTAGGTAAATATGAAGCCTAACAAATAAAATTAATAAAGAGAAGAGCAATGGTAAAATGACAGTGCTGTCACAAAGAATGTACTCGAAATCCCCCTTGTTTTCTGCTTCGTCTGCAAATTGTAACGCTTTCACGTTGATATAAAAGCTTACTGTATTATTACCCGCCTTCTTCAATGAAACGTGTGCTGCATTTCTAAGAAAAACATTGAGACGTACTGCGTAATGACCTAAATTTTAAATTCCATTCATGTCTTTTTCTACATTACGTTACCAAAACGAACGAACAGATGGACAAAAGGATAGCGAGAAGGGAGAGGCAGAAAGCCGAACACTAAACACGCTTCGCGCGATACGCAAATGCTGCCATCACGCGTGTAAGTCTACATGCACTAATTTTTTTTTTCAGACGGACAGTGATAAAATACACTACCCTTTCCCAGAGTTAGGTTTATAAATCATAACAGACTCTTATTAGAAAAGATAACAATAGATGGGTTTACGTTTGAACACATAACAGTACCCAGACAGCACATCTTCGAAACAGGAGGTAGAAGAAATTGCATATTTTGAACGCAGCCACGTAGCTCCTTTAAATTAGTATTTTTGGGTTCCTTAGGGCTTGCTGACAAATAATATGTAAAACGTTACGCAAATAGTCCAGGAATTAATAAATTATACCCAAAATAAAAATATTGGGGGTGCCTGACAGCATAAAATCATTTCTGCTCATAAGATTTTTTTTAACGTGTTTGAAAAAAATTTACGTTACAGAAATAGCCTACCATGTAAACTCCAAATTGATTGGAGCGCAACAAATGAAAGCCTAACCACGATTGGTCGGGCTATAAATACTATCTTGGTTGTTAGGGGAGACGGGAAAAGATAACAATTTTTCAAACACTTGTCGAAACGTGGCTCATTGGCCAGTCTCGCTGATATACACACTTGGGAGCGTTAGTTCGAAACCACTTGTTTAAATGATCTTGATAAAGCATCAGTGCGTTGAAGCCAGCTAAAATTTTGCTCAATAAAAGCCTGGAAGATAAGCAGATGGAAATTTGTGCCAGTTTGTGCCAGAATTCATTGCTAATCAACGTATCTGTGTTATTCGTATGAATTGTGGGACAGTGGTCTTGATGGTACTGAGCAGCACCTAGTCAGAGCTTTGCTGAATCCAGTGTCGGACAGCATACTCCTTGGTCCTTTTAGCTATCAGTGAGGTGTCTCCAGAGCCCAGAGGAGAATTCGAGCAGAGGAGTCCTTTCCTGCCGCCATCACGCCAGATAAGCTAACTTGGCCAGCTGAGCTCAACATTATGTCCCCTCATCTTGAACTGACTTTTTAAAATTAACATTAAGAGGGGAATTTACTTGTCTTAAAATCAGGAACTGTGAACATCTCCAATACTAGTCCCTAAAGACAAACTATTGAAGTCATGATGACAAATACCAACAGAGCTTGAACAAAACAAAACCAGTATTACCTCATTTTACTACTACACAACTGACACACATAGAACATTTGTAATAATATATGTCACTACAATATTCATATTAAATACATTCTGTACATAACTTGTAATTTAAATTGATTGTGATTCCTGGTTCCCTTGTAGTTGAATCAGGACACATATTCATTCATGCCAGTAATGAATACATATTGTTATTTGAAAGTTTATCAGTGACTCTTTTAAGATATCTTTGTAGAGTGTTATATGTATGTGAGTGTCACAGTGTTGTCAAGAGTAGTGGATTAAATTAAATTGTTTATCTGTCTGTAGTTGTGACTTACACTTCACCATACTCATACCCTAGACACATAACGTAGCATCACACTATTCCAGAATAATTCTGACTGAGATATATAGATATGTGGTAGCAAGTAAGGTTATCTATAATACACTACTCTTAATAGATATAGATACCTTCACAGCTGATCTCAGTCAGTACACTAAGTTCCCTATAAGTATTTATAACATCCCACTTCACCACAATGCTCAGGATTTTTTTTTTAGACAATTTAGTTATCATGTATGCTATTGTATTACAATGGTGTTAATTTATACTATGCATTGTTCCATGTAGTTGTTTTCCATGACATATTTCTGCTTTCTTTATTCTCAGGGCATTGCTTCCCTTCATCTTTTCTTTTTCCTTTCGTATTCCATCTGGTCTTTGTTCTCGTTTTACTTTTCCCGTTTCTCTTTTGATGTCATGGAGTACTTATTCTTCATACCTCTTTGAAGTTGAGATTCTTCATACGCTTATCCCGTTATCTGTCTATACTTCTTTCTTTTGTACGTTACACTTACTCCTATCGCTCTTTTGTTAATTTTTATATGACTTTAAAGAGGGTGTACTTAAGTGTAGATATTTGTATGCTACCGACCTCATGTTATTTCTATTCGATGTATGTTTTTTTTTTAAATGATGTTATCATTTTTTTCTCCGCGGGGTGTGGTAGACTGTTAAAGTCAGTTTTTTAAGCAAGGGGATTTAAACATTAATATTTTTTGCATGTCAGGTCAGATTTAGTTGTTATCTCCCTTGACTTTCCATTTGTTCGTTTAAGAGATTTCTCTCGAACATTTGTCGATCTTTCCAGAAAGTTCTCGTGTTGAGTTTAACTCACGCCTCGTGGTTATCCACGCATGCGTGATTATTTGGCGGGACCGAGAGACGGGATCCCGTGACAGTTGTGCTTGGGCGCTTGGCCGAGAAGGTGATCAGCCATGTTTTTTTTTTCTGACTGTGTGTACGGGGAAAATAGTTTTGTGTGATAGAAATGTTGGGGATTTCCCCGATATATTTCTGAATGCCAAGGATTGATGGCTGATAATTATGTGACTTATTTCTGATGCTGTCAGTAAAGGTAAAAGTACATTTTTCATTATTTTGCCAGAGATGTACATGACTTATTTTGTCAGAGCAGATACAGAGAATTATATATACTTGGAAGCCCAGCACTTATGCGGCTTATTTTACCAGAGATGTACATGACTTATTTTGTCAGAGGAGATACAAAGAATTATATGTATTTGGAAGCCCGGCACTTATGCGGCTTATTTGGCCAGAGTCTTACATGACTTATTTCGTCAGAGAAGGTAGAGAGGAATTACTAACGTACTGCTAGCACTGCGATACCTGCAGTCCATTCAGAGAGTCGTTGATATTGGATGTAATGAACAGTTGTTATTCCATGAGGTGTGTGAACGATGTCCCATTGACAGTGTATTGATGATGTCTTTGTTTCTGTGGAGTTAATAAATTATGAACAATCGTACCACAGTCGTTTCCAACAATTTCCTGAATATTACATGTGTTTTTGGGTGTGTGTGAACATTGCTGTCTTACTACACGCATTCGCTCATTGACTTGTTTATACACCCACACACCATGCCGGCCACCTGTAAGCCCGACTATGCTGTTCGCCTCTAACAGCACATAATATAGACACAATGATACACCTTCTACAGTGGTGGCACAATCAAACATATTTCGTCTTCACATGAAGGAAATTAAATTCAAAAGCACCAATACTTAACGGCAATTCTATTTATTCAAAGACTTGTGGAAAAATGCTGTTAAATGTGAACATTCGATTTGCCATAAGAAGAGCACCTTGATTTTCTGTTGTTTTATTTTTGTACTTTTATATTTTCTGTGGTTTTTGCATATACGCTTTTACCTGGGCCATATTATATCTGGATACAATTTGCAGCGATCGAAGCATGTGCCGCATCATCACAATAGGAGTATCTCGCGTGCAGCCCAAGACAATACGCATCCCTTCGCTTTGAATGCGTGAGTATTCCCAGCCCGTACTCGATTACAGACAAGACCAGCTTACAGACTACAAGAGAAACAGTAGTCTCTGCTCCACGTGCGCTGCAGCCATTTTTTAGGGCTGCCAGACCTTTCTTGCACTTCTGTATGATGTGATCAACATTGTGCTTATATGATAGCCCACGAGCGAATGTTACTCCAATATATTTCAACTTGTTCTGTCTTTCAATTTTCTGTCCACTGAGAGTAATGTCTGAAAGATCTGCTTTCAATATGGAGTTATTCAAGGAACACCAAAGCATACAGGCTTTGTTAGGGTTGACATTGGAGCTTGTTTCGTCGCACCATTTAGAAACTGCTTGAAGTGTCTCATGTATGCTTTTAACCATTTCATTTATATCTGAACCATTCCGGTAAATGAACAAGTCATCGGCAAAAATTAATGTTCGTCCCAAACCTGTTGGTTGTATTGCAGCTATTTTTGATGTATAGATGTTAAACAGCACCGGTGATAATGGAGAACCCTGGGGTGATCCTGGGCAAATGTGCAGGCATCCCCTATATGGGAAGATAGCTGACATCAAAGGAGCGAGAATAAAGAGCGGGGTGTCATGGATGGCGCAGGCGGAGGAGACTATTAGACAGGTGGCCCCAGTTGAAAGTATATTTAAGGGAGAAGAGTGGAGTAAGTCAGATGAGAGCTGGATGAACTACCAGCAAGTCATCATCAGCTTTGGTAGAGAATGCAGAACTTGGGCCAATGGGAGAGCAGAGCTGGACGTTGATCAGCTTATAAATGACAATGCTGGGGATGATGATACCATTGTGTACACTGATGGGTATGTAATCTGTGCTAGAGTAAAGGGCAGAACCGTCACTGAACATAGCGGGTCTTACATGATAACAACCTCCAGCATAAGAATGGAGGTAGAGGCAGTTACTGCTGCCTTAAGATGGCTGTCTGAGACTTTGTAAAAAAGGCAGTTATTGAATCAGACTCACAATCCATGCTTCGAAAGGTCCAAAATGGTTGGCTTCGACATGAGTGGAAAACCTCCATAAAAGCATCGAATCTTCAAGAACGGATATGGATGTACTGTCGTGGTCATGCCGGGGTACGCGGTAATGAAAGAGCTGATAGACTAGCTTCAAGAGCACCTATAAAAGGTTCATTCGCCACGGATAAGGAATAAATACTGAGGGCGATTCATGTTCGTCTATTAGAGAATGACACTGCAATCGATAAATCATCACGGCTGAGATTACTGGAATTCGGCATCAAACGTAAGACCAGCAGAGATGGACGTATGAGAGGACGCATCCGTCGTGTATACAACCAGTGCGCAACAGGAACAATTAGCATTCATACCCTTCGACATTTGCTGCGGGAGACTGAGCACCTATGGGTTTGCTCTGAGTGCAATGACGTCGATTCTGATTAACAATAACTTGTATATTGTTGTAATTTTTTAATCAAGAAAATGCGACGTACGAAAGAGAAAACTGTCTCGATCAAGAAAATTCCAACATGTTCAGAAGTTTGCCCGTGAGATTTGTTGATGGTTATCACACATGCTGGAATGATTGGAAATTGGCGTCGCTTCAGGATGAATGACAAATTGACATGGCCAGGAGCAAAGTCTCCTTTATTTGATTCTGTTAAAATTTATGCAGCAAGGAAATTGCGATGACGTCATTGATTGATCAAACGTGTTCTATTGCACAATACTATTTTCGGATTCAAACTGCAGATCAGCATAACGAAGACCACCCACATCCCGCCCCCCCCCCCCCCCCCCCCCCCCCCCCACCCCCCCCCACCACCTTTTTTTTAATGGCAGTGCATGAGGAATCATAGCTGATGGAGTTTGCCAATGAATAAACTGGCTGGATAGTTCCTAACATCATTGGGATCTTCAGATACTATTTGATAGGAACTTTAATAGATCTGTAGCTCACACGGAAGATTTGTTTTGATTTCTCTATTCAGATCTAAAGCCTCCATATTCTTGGTCTTGTTTTTGTTTTGTTTTTATCCAGGACTATCTTCATTGCACACGGACAACGCCATCAGTGCTCCGATCTCCTCCCTTAGATCACACAAGGAGGATCTCAGCACAGTGCACGAACACTGTAGCACCGGCAAAAATCCCAGTGTGTGTATATAGGAATCATACATTCTATAAATATTCTGGTTGTGCATAGATTTATTTTTTTAAAAATTTAGCCAGGGCTTTTACTCTAGTCACATAAATAGTTTTTTGCTCATTCTGTCGTTCTTTCCGTTCGTAAAGCTCCCAAAAATAGTAACACTCGCCAAAGAAAAGTGCTGAAAGGTTGGTGTGCATGCGCCATGTGAACGGCGTGCATGTTCAGACTTTGTTTCACATCAGGTGTAAAAGTGTCAAATACCCACACTTAATGTTTACGGTCGTTTATTTCCTCCAACCAGTCATTTTGTGCACCAAGAATAAGGTGATCGGAGGGGATAAGATTTAAGGCGTCCGCCTCGAGTTCTAGAGGTACCAGGTTCGATTCCCAGTTGAGGGAATATAATTTATGGAACATTTTATCAGAACTTAATGGTCCTAAGATGTCATACACTCCCCTGGTTTCCCTGGGTAGTGAGATCTGATGCCTAGCCTTCTCGGATAAGGGCGAAATAATAAGAGGCCTCGTGTGCAAGTCGCGCATGTTAAAAATCTAACGAAAATTGGAAATCGTAAAGAGTAGGCCTACTTTTTCGCCCTTATTTGAGAAGGCTAGGCATCAGATCTCACTACGAAGGGAGACGGGGGGGGGGGGGGGTATCTTGTCGTGATGGCGCAATCTAATAGACTATTTACTGTTAATCTCTTGATATTATCTTCCCACTTACAAGAACAACTTTTTAGCATGTGTCTTGGAAAAAACATACGTTATTTTAAATACACTCGGCTGCTTTCAAATCTGGTTATCTCTTTATCAATCTCTAACCGTCGACCATACAATCAAGAATGTCAATGTTGACAGTAGGAAATCTACCATCCTTAGAAGATTTGGAGACAAACAATCTATTTTAAATAGTGTTTATTTTTTATAATTTGGAGAATATATAAGGTTTGTTTAGCTTGGAGTGTATGGATACAGTGCTGTCACCAAAACGTTTTATAAATGTTCATTTGCGAGTGAACTGTATTTAATTATAGACCGCATTCAATCACACATCTTTGAGCATAGAAAGACAACACTTAGTCCACAAGCAAATTCTAACAGGCAGTAAATGTGATACTTGTGTGACCGTGTGAAGACGATGTGTGAAGAAGAATAAGAATTCGTGTGTAATGTTGTCGTCACTCTCTCTGGCCTACTTTCACACACGTTCCGCAGTCACAGAAAAAGTCTTGATGACCGGGGTCCCACTTTTATTAATAAAACCATATCAGATGGCATTTGAATCATACAGAAAACAATGTTGTCCACAAATTTACTTTGTAGGTAATTCCTATACAACACCATATAACCAAGCTATTTAGGTATTTACAATGGGCGTTCAGAAAGTAATGCACCACATCGTTTTTCTCAGCTAATAATGAAGATAGAAGCATGAAATTTTGCACATTTCAAACATGGCATGTGCCAATTGTGTGCACCAAATTGCACTGCAACCGGCCAAATAATAGGGCTGCCTTAAACCGTTGAAATGGAGCGTGTTAGCAACTTGCGTTATAAGCAGCAAATTGTGATAGAATTTCTCGTTGCAGAGAAGGAAACTGTTGTGAACATTCACAAGCGTCTATGTGAGGTGTATGGAAGTTTTGCAGACGACAGGAGTACAGTCAGTCGCTGGGTTCAGAGAATCAAAGAATCAGGAGATGGAGATACGGAGCTGCATGATCGGCCGCGCTGTGGACGTCCTGCCACAGCCACCAACGCGGAAATGTTGAAATGAGCTGAGGGCATTATTCTTACTGATAGGCGAATCACTACTCAACAATTGGCAATAGAGCTGTCAGTCAGCATTGGTAGTACAAATGCAGTTATAAAAACTCTCGGATTTTCTAAGGTTTGCGCAAGATAGGTTCCTCGAAGTCTCACAAATGACCACCAATTGCAAAGTAAAGCAATTTCTTCTGAATTGTTGGAGCGTTTCAATGCTGATGGAGAGATCTTTTTGGCTAAGATCGTTACAGGTGACGAAACCTGGGCATATCATTTTGAACCTGAGACAAAAAGACAGTCAATGGAGTGGCATCATCCGCAATCACCACGAAGAAAGAAATTCAAGACAATTCCTTCAGCTGGAAAGGTCATGATCACTGTCTTTTGGGACATTGAAGGTGTGATTCTTGTGGACGTTATGCCAAGAGGAGAGACAATCAATTTGCAAGCTTACATTAAGACATTGAAAAACTCAATCAACGTTTTTGCAGAGTTCGGCCGCACAAGAATCCAGCAGACCTGCTTCTTGTCACCGTGGTGGTGAACTCCTAGGACTGTGTGCCCTGTATATGTACATTGGCACTAATTGTTAACCAACGAACTAGGTGACTGGGGCAGACCTAGTCGTCGGATTTTCTATTTTGTCAATTTAATCTATTGACAATCTTCCAAGTAAGAGTATATCTTAATACTGACCATCACCGCCAGAGCTGACTGTTCCTGGATGATATATCTCAAGCTTCCAACCTGACTCGTTCCATCCCTCCTTGTGATGTTACTTAGTGACAACTTCGTATAGTGGTGATTTTCTTTATATCAAGTATCTTGTTTACTCTAGCACTCAACAACCTTTTAGAGACTTAACCCAACTTGAGAAACGTTCCATCAAAACAAACATTTTATTTACATCTCAGAAGTTCATCATAACAGAGGCATGTGGTACAAATTCCAGGTACAAACATTTCCTAACTGTCTCTTGTATGTCCCATTCCTCCTGGGCACATTCATGTACCTATGCATATATATATATATAGCTCTCTACCTGAGAACATTATCAGATATGGTTTATACCTATTTTCTTCCCTTAAGGCTATTCTATTTATTCTGGCTTCTCCCAAGCCTTTCATCAACTCTTTCCTGAGTTGTTTTCTCTCCTCTACTAATCCTGTCAGATTTGACTCATATTAATCAAAATACCATCATCTTAAAATTCATATATACTGTTTCAGTATCCTCATACTTATACCTGCTAGAGAGCGCATGTTTCATCCTGTAAATACAATCACCCTTCAATTTCTTACTCATCTTACTTGTAACAGTCAATATTGCAAAGTTCATTACACAATAGCCCAGCACGGCTATTAAATCCATATTCTTCTGTAAATCTTCTCAGATGCTTACTTAGTCTCATTTTATCCACCTCATAGTCAATTTTGTAGCTTCAGCTTCATTTCTCATTATCCCGCGCTCACTTAGTTGTAAGCGTCGTTAACTTTGTAATACTTTATTTCAGCTTCTGAAATCATTCTATTCAATGTCTATCAAAAGTTATGAGTCAAAGGACCTACTTACTTTGGTTTCACAGAATCCTCACAACACTCATATTTCTTACTATCACCCCTTATCACTAAGCCTATACTTTAAACACAGCTTTGCCTTTCATATGTGAATAGATTCTACTACTCTAACTAGGTCTATAGGATTCTTCAGAAGTATTCATTCTGTTTCCCACAGAAATTGAACTTGAGCCTGGCAGAAAACACATTCCTGCCACTCTACGTCCTTAACCAGGACTGCTCCTCCGAAAAATGCGACCGCTCACCAGCGTGTCCAAGTGTGTTCTCCTCTATAAAATCATTATCAGCTGATTTGTCCTTGTTTACTGTAAATTTATTGGTTCCTCCTATTCTCCACTCAGCTGGAATATGTTCATGCTTATCCGCTGTGTAAACAACTCAGTAAAGTGTCATCCGTTGTCCTGGTAAACTTTTCACGTGCATATTTTTTTCTCTCAACTCACCTAATCATATAAGGGAGGTAATTAACCGTTGTCTCCCTTTGCATATTTTGACTTAACCTTATATTGTCTTCTCTAAAGCTTGCTATACAATTCTTATATGTACATTTTCTAAACCATAATTACCAACTCACCAAATCTACTTAAGTGTAATTAAGCACTTTCCTCCCCTGACCTTAATATTCAGAGTCTCCTCCCTTTGATCAAAGTAATATTTCACTCATTTTATCTCCCTTTTAGCAAGACAAATAGTCTTTATTCAAATCCATTCTTATTTCTTAAACCATTTTTTTATACTTTCCCCCTTAACCAAAACCAAATCACCGCTTATAATTCCTGCTTGAGCATTTATAATGCTCCTAGCAAAGTCAACGGTGACATACAACCCGGGGCCATACAAATGTATCCCATAGGGAGACATTTGTGTTCCATCATTCAGCAATCCCATCCTATACTTAACATACCATCATCACCGCGCCTGTATACATATTCAAAGTTTACATGTTAATAAATATTCAAAAAAAAATTTTGAAGCGAATTGTAACGCTACCTCATTGCTGAACCTTAGCTTGAGGCATACCATCAATACTCAAACAAAAAAAAATCATGGCTCTGCACTTATAATATCTATATATATATATATATACATGTTCCTATTTTCGACATGGTCACTGCCTCTGGACACAGAGGTTTGTCAGTACCTTTATATGTCTTGAAATATCTGCTGTTAATGTAATTTATCCATTATACGAGACAGATAAGCAGAAATAACTAATTAGTGGTGCATAAGTAAATATCCTAATGTGATAGTGAAAGATATGTCACTATGTCAGAGTTGATGTGCCCGACTGATTCTAGCCTTGGATGCATCAGTCAAATCCTTAACTCTGTCTAAACCTATATATACATGCACCAGTACCTTTATATGTCTTGGGGCGATAGTGAAAGATACATGTCACTATGTCAGAGTTGATGTGCCCGACTGATTCTAGCCTTGGATGCATCAGTCAAATCCTTAACTCTGTCTAAACCTATATATACATACAGTAGAACGTCAGGGTTAACAAAATATCTAACCTTAGGATGTCGAAGTAATATAGTCATGACCCTATAACTGTCATTACCATCATCTCTTAAGTAAGCAGTACCCATAATACCAATACTGCAACCAAGTTTTATCCCTTGTATCTCTGTATAACCAGTGCAGTAACAAGTGGGGACGTTCATCTTCAGTGCAACATTTGCCTTTGTCCATGAGTGAAACTCCACCTGACTGAGTCTGGATCACTTTCTTTCTTCTTTTCTTTTCTCTTTTTTTTCTCTAGTCCTGAATACCTTTATGCCTGAAATAGGTACATTATAATGATTAACATGCATTTAATGTACTATACATATTTTAACCAATGTCAGTCTTGATCATCTGGTATGCTGCATCTTGTACCTTGGGAAGAACACTGTTAAGTTTCCTAAAACTATATGTAGTTATTCTAGTTTGTCACACTTGTCATGAAATATTCTAATCCACATATATAAATTATTAGGTAAATATGAAGCCTAACAAATAAAATTAATAAAGAGAAGAGCAATGGTAAAATAACAGTGCTGTCACAAAGAATGTACTCGAAATCCCCCTTGTTTTCTGCTTCGTCTGCAAATTGTAACGCTTTCACGTTGATATAAAAGCTTACTGTATTATTACCCGCCTTCTTCAATGAAACGTGTGCTGCATTTCTAAGAAAAACATTGAGACGTACTGCGTAATGACCTAAATTAATCCTAACATTAATTATACTGCGTTACCAAAACGAACGAACAGATGGACAAAAGGATAAAGAGAGAGGGGAGGGCTGAAAATCAGGAACGCATGCATCACGCGTGTAAGTCTACATGCACTAATTTTTTTTCAGACGGACAGTGATAAAATACACTACCCTTTCCCAGAGTTAGGTTTATAAATCATAAAAAAACTCTTATTAGAAAAGATAACATTAGATGGGTTTACGGTTGAGAACATAACAGTACCCAGACAGCACATCTTCGAAACAGGAGGTAGAAGAAATTTCATATTTTGAACGCAGCCACGTAGCTCCTTTAAATTTGTATTTTTGGGTTCCTTAGGGCTTGCTGACAAATAATATGTAAAACGTTACGCAAATAGTCCAGGAATTAATAAATTATACCCAAAATAAAATATTGGGGGTGCCTGACAGCATAAAATCATTTCTGCTCATAAGATTTTTTTTTAACGTGTTTGAAAAAAATTTACGTTACAGAAATAGCCTACCATGTAAACTCCAAATTGATTGGAGCGCAACAAATGAAAGCCTAACCACGATTGGTCGGGCTATAAATACTATCTTGGTTGTTAGGGGAAACGGGGAAAGGTAACATTTTTTCAAACACTTGTCGAAACGGGGCTCATTGGTCAGACTCGCTGATATACACACTTGGGAGCGTTAGTTCGAAACCACTTGTTTAAAATAGCTTGATAAAGCATCAGTGCGTTGAAGTCAGCATATATTTTGCTAAATAAAAGCCTGGAAGATAAGCAGATGGGAATTTGTGCCAGTTTGTGCCAGAATTCATTGCTAATCAACGTATCTGTGTTTATTCGTATGAATTGTGGGACAGTGGTCTTGATGGTACTGAGCAGCACCTGGTCAGAGCTTTGCTGAATCCAGTGTCGGACAGCATACTCCTTGGTCCTTTTAGCTATCAGTGAGGTGTCTCCAGAGCCCAGAGGAGAATTCGAGCAGAGGAGTCCTTTCCTGCCGCCATCACGCCAGATAAGCTAACTTGGCCAGCTGAGCTCAACATTATGTCCCCTCATCTTGAACTGACTTTGTAAAATTAACATTAAGAGGGGAATTTACTTGTCTTAAAATCAGGAACTGTGAACATCTCCAATACTGGTCTCTAAAGACAAACTATTGAAGTCATGATGACAAATACCAACAGAGCTTGAACAAAACAAAACCAGTATTACCTCAGTTTACTACTACACAACTGACACACATAGAACATTTGTAATAATATATGTCACTACAATATTCATATTAAATACATTCTGTACATAACTTGTAATTTAAATTGATTGTGATTCCTGGTTCCCTTGTAGTTGAATCAGGACACATATTCATTCATGCCAGTAATGAATGCATATTGTTATTTGAAAGTTTATCAGTGACTCTTTTAAGATATCTTTGTAGAGTGTTATATGTATGTGAGTATCACAGTGTTGTCAAGAGTAGTGGATTAAATTAAATTGTTTATCTGTCTGTTGTTGTGACTTACACTTCATCATACACATACCCTAGACACATAACGTAGCATCACACTATTCCAGAATAATTCTGACTGAGATATATAGATATGTGGTAGCAAGTAAGGTTATCTATAATACACTACTCTTAATAGATATAGATACCTTCACAGCTGATCTCAGTTAGTACACTAAGTTCCCTATAAGTATTTATAACATCCCACTTCACCACATATATTGGAGTCTCGCTCTTGGGATTTTGAATCTTTAACTATTAAAAATATTGGGGGTAATTCACTTCAGGGAATATAAGAATTAAAAGGTATCCTTGGGTGGAATTAAATAAGGTTGAGCTCACGGTGCCTGTGTTGTCCATTAGATATATAGTTAGAAATTGAATTGTTGGGATATACATTATAAAAATTTACCTGATAGACAATGGCGGACCTGGCCAAATTTCGATCTGCTGCGGTTCAGACTGCAAAAGAGTTAGGATTAGATGGGCAAGTTATGGTTGCCTATGTCACAACGGAATGTGACAAATTTATTGAACGCGAAGAAAGAAGATTAGAAAAAGAAGCCGAAAGAAGGTTAGAGGCTGAAAGGGAAATTAAGAAGTTACAATTTGAAGCTGAGGCTGAGACTAAGAGGTTGCAAGCTGAGGCTGAGACTAAGAGGTTGCAGATTGAGGCTGACAAAGAGGCTAAGAAATTGGAAGCAGAAAGAGAAGACAAAAGATTAGCTGCAGAAAGAGAAGAGAAGAAATTAGCTGCAGAAAGAGAAAAGAAGAAATTAGCTGCAGAAAGAGAAGAGAAGAAATTAGCTGCAGAAAGAGAAGAGAAGAGATTAGCTGCAGAGAGGGAAGCAGAAAAGGAGGAGAAGAGATTACAAAGGGAACATGAGTTACGACTAAGGGAGTTTGAGTTTCAAGGCCATGCTCCTGAAAATGGTGCCAGTCCCTTTGCCTCTGATGCTACGGTTACTCATGGAGCCTCGACCTCAGCTATGAACTTTCATTTAGATCATTTTGTTGAGAAAGACGATGATATTGAGAGCTATATAAATAGGTACGAACTATTAGCTACCACGTATGGGTTAGAGAGAGAAAGGTGGAGCTTAAAGTTATCTCAGGGACTTCGTGGGGCAGCTTATGAAGTTTTTGCAAAAATGAGCAGAGGTGATCAGGAAAATTATGACATGCTAAAGCAGGCTCTTTTGTTAAGGTATGAAAAGAATGCAGAGTTTTACAGGAAAAAATTTAGGAATGCTAAACTACTGTCAGGTGAAACCTATCACCAGTTCTCTGCACGAATCGAGACATACTTGGAGAAATGGACTTCTCTGGGGAAAACCCAAGATCTTAAGGAAATGGTCCTTATAGAGCAACTAAGAGAGTCCATGGCTCCAGACCTGAGAAAGTTTCTCATGGAACAAGGTGCAGAGAGGCTGGGTGAGTTGCTAAATGTTGCTGAAAGGTATCAAGCAGCTCAAGCAGAGGTAACAGGTAATAAAAAGAAACAGGTGGATAACTTTAGGGCACCACAGAACTTTAATAAATTTGATCCTAGGGATCAAAATAAAGGTAAGCACCAATTTGATAGGCCACGGTATGAAAATAAAAATAAATTCCCACAATTCGATGAAAGGAAATATAATGAAAGAAAATCTTTCAACCAAGGAAAAAGGTGGTGTAAGAATTGTCAGATGGACAATCATGACACTGACCGTTGCAGAAGGAAACCTGTGTATATGGCAACCCTTCAGGTCAGGTCGACCTCAAGACAGGAGGAGGATATTATGTTAGATACCACTCCAGAAGAGATGAGGAAGGCACAGGCTGGGGATAAAACACTCAAGCCTTGTTTCAGAAAATTGTCAACTTGTCATACAACTCCAGGCAAGGGAGATTTTTACATGAAAAACAAGTTGATGTATAGGAAGACTGGAGCTAGATCCAATGGTCACGGACAGCTGGTTCTTCCAAAAAGATATAGGACAGAATTAATAAGGAGTCTACATGTGAAACCAGATGGGGACCATGAGAAAATAGGTACCATCATTCAAAAGGTGGCTCACAATTATTATTGGCCCAAAGCAAGATGGGACATTGAAAATTTTGTAGAAAGGTGTAGCATAGCACATGAGGGAACACCCACAAGTGGGAACATGGATCAGGACCTGGACACGCCACGAGGCAAAATTAGGCCTGATAATAAAAAGAAAAAATAGATTTGATAAAGTGGACCAAATGGAATGGGAAGCCCCTTTTCACGGACAAGCTTCACTTAACTGTTTTACAATGGCCACTATGCGGAGAGTGCAAAAGGATGTCTTACCCCAGGATAAGCCGACAATCCCTCAATCGGACTTAAACAAACTGGAGGAAGAGGATGTAGAGAGGAAATCTCTCATCAAGAATTTTAAGTGGGGAGAAAGCCCCAAAAGAAAAATTGGTAGCGGTCGTTTTGTGAATGATAATTCTGGGAGGAAAAATCATCACTATAAAGCTTCGAGTGGAAGAGACCACACCGGTGCATGGACAAATAGGTCCACACAATTAAAGGTCCATATGTAGCTTTGTTAAGAACGTGGACTGATGAAAAGGCAGAGGAAAACATTACATCTTCATACCAGTATGTGAATGAGCTGACCACTCGGTTAAAAACTGGCTGGAAACTTGCCAATGAAAATTTGAAACAAGCCAGGAAGAAACATGCTGCCTATTATAACAGGAAGGCGAAAGACAGAAATTTGGCTGTGGGAGAGAAAGTGCTGCTTCTTTTGCCCGGGAGTCAGAATAAGTTACAAATTGGATGGCAGGGTCCATATACAGTTCTAGAGAAGGTGTCTAGAACAAATTATAAGATAGATAAGAAGGGGAAAGAAAAAATCTATCATGTGAATCTCCTGAAGAAATATTTGGAAAGAGAACATCAGGAAGAGACACACTTGTTGACCTTGTCCATCGCCATGGAGATGAAAAAGGAACCACTTTCATCATTTGAATATCCATTACACCCCTGTGAGACAGCAGCACAGGTGAAAATCAGTACACATTTAACGAAAACTCAGAAAGAGAGAGTGCAACAGGTTCTAAATAATCATGCAGAGGTGTTAACAGACCGACCAGGGCATACAAACCTATTGGAATATGATATGAAACTCATAGACTCCACACCTGTCTGTATGAAACCATATTCGATTCCGTTTGCTAAGGAAAAAGCTTTGAAGGAAGAGATAGACTATCTGTTGAAGGAAGGAATTATTTCGCACAGTGAGTCTTCGTATAGTTCCGGGGTGGTACTCTTAAGGAAGCCCTCTGGAGAACATAGACTCTGTATAGATTACAGGAGACTGAATGCTATTACAGAAGGACAGGTGGATCCATTGCCGGATACAAATCAGCTGTTTGCCAGACTAAATAAAGCTAAATATTTCTCAAAAGTGGATCTGAGTAAAGGATACTATCAGATTCCAGTAAAGCCTGAGGTTAGACCATACCTAGCTTTTAGTACCTCAGAAGGACACTATGAGTTTAATAGATTGCCATTTGGATTGAAGAATGCGCCTAGTGTCTTCTCTAGAATGATGAGAAAATTATTGGATCCTCTGAATAATCCCTGTATAACAAATTTTATGGATGATATCCTTATAGCAACAGAAACATTTGAGGAACACATTGACTCTCTGAACATGCTGTTTACTCGACTTAGGGAGGCAAATTTAACAGCCCGACCAACCAAATGTTGCGTTGGATGTAAAGAATTGGAATTTTTGGGACACACAGTTTATCAGGGAAACATGACCCCTGACCCAAAGAACTTAGAGAAACTACAGAAAGCCCCGAGACCACAAACCAAGAAGGACGTGAGATCCTTTGTCTCATTATGTGGTTTCTACCAGAAGTATATCAAAAACTTTAATTCCATATGTGCACCTTTAACGGAATTGACACGTAAAGGACATCCAGATCGCATTACATGGACACCACAATGTGAAATGACTTACCAAGAATTGAAGGAAAAGCTCACAAGTAAACCCATTTTGAAATTACCTGACTTAAGTCAAGAATTCATAGTAAGGACGGATGCAAGTAATATTGGGCTAGGTGCAACTCTACTACAGAAATCAGATGCATTGGATGGGGAATTAAGCCCAGTGGCATATGCTAGCAGAAAGTTGAATAAAGCTGAAATCAACTACTCAACTAGCGAAAAAGAATGTCTTGCAGTAATATGGGCAATAAAGAAATTCAATATTTATCTATATGGGAAGGCATTTAAGTTGCAAACAGATCACAAACCTTTATCGTTTTTAGCACAGGCTAAGCATGAGAACTCTAGGTTACTCCGATGGTCTTTGCTTCTGGCTCCATATAATTTTAGCATTGAGTATATATCTGGAAAAACCAATTTGGGAGCTGATTTTTTAAGCCGCCATCCGTGTGATGAGAATCACCGTAAACCCCAGAAATAATAATAAATTTCTCTATGCGTATATAGAATAAAGGACTGACATATAATGTCTGTTTTAAGAGGGGAGGTGTCATGAAATATTCTAATCCACATATATAAATTATTAGGTAAATATGAAGCCTAACAAATAAAATTAATAAAGAGAAGAGCAATGGTAAAATAACAGTGCTGTCACAAAGAATGTACTCGAAATCCCCCTTGTTTTCTGCTTCGTCTGCAAATTGTAACGCTTTCACGTTGATATAAAAGCTTACTGTATTATTACCCGCCTTCTTCAATGAAACGTGTGCTGCATTTCTAAGAAAAACATTGAGACGTACTGCGTAATGACCTAAATTAATCCTAACATTAATTATACTGCGTTACCAAAACGAACGAACAGATGGACAAAAGGATAAAGAGAGAGGGGAGGGCTGAAAATCAGGAACGCATGCATCACGCGTGTAAGTCTACATGCACTAATTTTTTTTCAGACGGACAGTGATAAAATACACTACCCTTTCCCAGAGTTAGGTTTATAAATCATAAAAAAACTCTTATTAGAAAAGATAACATTAGATGGGTTTACGGTTGAGAACATAACAGTACCCAGACAGCACATCTTCGAAACAGGAGGTAGAAGAAATTGCATATTTTGAACGCAGCCACGTAGCTCCTTTAAATTTGTATTTTTGGGTTCCTTAGGGCTTGCTGACAAATAATATGTAAAACGTTACGCAAATAGTCCAGGAATTAATAAATTATACCCAAAATAAAATATTGGGGGTGCCTGACAGCATAAAATCATTTCTGCTCATAAGATTTTTTTTTAACGTGTTTGAAAAAAATTTACGTTACAGAAATAGCCTACCATGTAAACTCCAAATTGATTGGAGCGCAACAAATGAAAGCCTAACCACGATTGGTCGGGCTATAAATACTATCTTGGTTGTTAGGGGAAACGGGGAAAGGTAACATTTTTTCAAACACTTGTCGAAACGGGGCTCATTGGTCAGACTCGCTGATATACACACTTGGGAGCGTTAGTTCGAAACCACTTGTTTAAAATAGCTTGATAAAGCATCAGTGCGTTGAAGTCAGCATATATTTTGCTAAATAAAAGCCTGGAAGATAAGCAGATGGGAATTTGTGCCAGTTTGTGCCAGAATTCATTGCTAATCAACGTATCTGTGTTTATTCGTATGAATTGTGGGACAGTGGTCTTGATGGTACTGAGCAGCACCTGGTCAGAGCTTTGCTGAATCCAGTGTCGGACAGCATACTCCTTGGTCCTTTTAGCTATCAGTGAGGTGTCTCCAGAGCCCAGAGGAGAATTCGAGCAGAGGAGTCCTTTCCTGCCGCCATCACGCCAGATAAGCTAACTTGGCCAGCTGAGCTCAACATTATGTCCCCTCATCTTGAACTGACTTTGTAAAATTAACATTAAGAGGGGAATTTACTTGTCTTAAAATCAGGAACTGTGAACATCTCCAATACTGGTCTCTAAAGACAAACTATTGAAGTCATGATGACAAATACCAACAGAGCTTGAACAAAACAAAACCAGTATTACCTCAGTTTACTACTACACAACTGACACACATAGAACATTTGTAATAATATATGTCACTACAATATTCATATTAAATACATTCTGTACATAACTTGTAATTTAAATTGATTGTGATTCCTGGTTCCCTTGTAGTTGAATCAGGACACATATTCATTCATGCCAGTAATGAATGCATATTGTTATTTGAAAGTTTATCAGTGACTCTTTTAAGATATCTTTGTAGAGTGTTATATGTATGTGAGTGTCACAGTGTTGTCAAGAGTAGTGGATTAAATTAAATTGTTTATCTGTCTGTTGTTGTGACTTACACTTCATCATACACATACCCTAGACACATAACGTAGCATCACACTATTCCAGAATAATTCTGACTGAGATATATAGATATGTGGTAGCAAGTAAGGTTATCTATAATACACTACTCTTAATAGATATAGATACCTTCACAGCTGATCTCAGTTAGTACACTAAGTTCCCTATAAGTATTTATAACATCCCACTTCACCACAACACTCCTAAGACTATATGTGTCTACTCTACTGTGTCACAATGATGAGTTTCTGTGTATTCACTCTAGTTTGTCACACTCTTTAAAACTATGTGTTCAATCTGCTCTATCACACTCTTAAGACTTTGTGTAATCTAGTTTGTCAACTCGACTCTCTTTAAAGAAGTTAGTGAGTACTGTAAGTGTCTAAGCGTGCTCCAGTATATGAATATCAACTTAAGCTAAACACAGTGTGACTCAATTAATTAACTTAACTTTAGGTACTATGTTGGTTAGAGTACCGAATTAAACACTATAGCTGGGTTAGTGCTGCGAATTAGTACTATTGCTGGGTAAGTACTTTGCGACGACTACACTAAGTTTTAGATTTGTTTTGCGAGTTCCAACAGTGTAATTTCTCTACTGGAAAGGCGACTGTCATACTATGACGAAGTTGATATGCATTGCGATGTCGTGTTTATAGTCGCTCTGCAGGAGGTAGGGGGCGAACGAATATTTATATTTTGTTGGAAACCTAGTGAAGGTGTATGTACTTGGCGATGATTTCTTTTGAATCTTGTTCGTAGATGTTCTTGCGGTAATCGTAGCAATTTCGCTCTTGGTGGTGAATCTAGTGACGACTGTTGGTAAGGGCGTTTGGTAGCTGTGCGTATTTCGGTGCTGGTTGTATCATCCATACACTCTCTGTCGCTGTCTTCTCGCTCTGTTACGTCAAGTTCAGATTCCATCTGTGCTGCTGAAGGCGTATCAATGACATTCTTGTTGTTATTTATATGCTCCGCTGTAGTGCTCTGGGTATGGTGAGCAATGTTACTTTTCGTCACTTGTAAAGACTGTTCGTCATCGCTATCTGAGCTAGAGTATGTAGGGTGGTGTTGACTGAAAGTTAACAGTGGTGACCTCTGAGTCGTATGCTCTTCTGTAAAGTTCGTACTGTGGGGGGCCATGTTTCTTGTTGCTGATTTCAAAGGTCTGTCATCTTCACTATCCCAAGTAGAATGTATAGCCTGGTGTTGACCGGAGGTTGACGGTTGTAGTCCTTGACTCGCATGTTCTTCTGTAAAGTTGCTACCGTGGGGGACCATGTTTTTCGTTGTTGATTTCAAAGGTCTGTCATCTTCACTATTCCAAGTAGAATGTGTAGACTGGTGTTGACTGGAGGTTGACGGTTGTCGTCCTTGACTCGCATGTTCTTCTGTAAAGTTGCTACCGTGGGGAACCATGTTTCTCGTTGTTGATTTCAAAGGTCTGTCATCTTCACTATCCCAAGTAGAATGTGTAGACTGGTGTTGACTGGAGGTTGATGGTTGTAGTCCTTGACTACCATAGTATGTTTGACTTGTTATGGACGCATGAGGTTCTTCGTCTTGTGTCGATAGTGGCGTATTACTATCTCTCCCGTGTAGGCGATTGTCTCTGTATATTAATCTTTCTCTCAATTCTGCTGGTGGAATGTCATCTTCATCTTCTGAGTCTTCTCTGCAGCGAACTAAACGATGTACAGCATCTTGGAGTTGACCTGAAGTGTTACGTTGTTGTAGGCTAATGTTGTGCTCAACATTCATGTCGTTTTCTTCACGTGAAGTACTTAATGTCTCTGTGGAATCATAATAACTCAACGTGACCTTTCGTATTGGTCTGCTACTGTATAAGGCTGGTGGAGCTGTAGGGCGATGATCATCTTTTTTCATCTGTGATGCGTGTGCTTTGACGGTTATGTTCTTCTCCTCATGCCATAGTCTGTAATTAACGGGTGTTGTCTGTTCTACTATTTTATATCCATCCAGCCATCGTGCATCCAACATATTATCTCTAACGTTCTTCTTGTAATATACTTTATCTCCGACTTTGAATTGCTCTAACTTCGCTCTTTTGTCATGCTGCTTGTGCCATTTCTTGAAGGCTTTCTGTGCATTACTGTTTGCTATCTGATGTGCTCTGTGCTTTTCTTGTAGTATAACTTCTATAGGATCTTCACCTTGATATTTCTTTTGGGGTTGCAAAAGATTATCTAATGGGAACATAGGCTCACGTCCATATAGCATGTAGAACGGGGATAGTCCTGTCGTCTCGTTTATGTTTACTCTTATCGCTTCAAGAGCTTGATTGATACATACGTCCCAATATTGAGCATTGCCTTGTATATATTTAGCAAGGATATCATGCAATGTAGCATGCATTCTCTCATTTCGTCCGTTTGCCAGCGGTCTATAAAAAGTGCTAGTCGTATGCTGAATATTCAAAGTCCGAAGTGTCTTCTTAAAAGGGTTGCCTACAAATTGCTTTCCATTGTCCGTGATGATTCTTTTAGGACAACCATGTCTTGGTACAAATTCTTGTAGAAAAAACTCTGTCACAGTCGCTGACGTTATATTCTTAAGAGGATAAGTTTCAGGCCATACTGAATATTGATCAACAATATGTAAAAGGTATGCATTTCCAGATTGCGTAACAGGATATGGACCAGAAATGTCCATACTTATAACTTCCATAGGAAAATGAGATGTATTCATTTCCTGTAAAGGAACTTTAGTTGGTCTCATATTTCTGATTCTGCATACCCTACAAGTACCAACATATTCAACTATATCTTTGTACATAGACTTCCAATAGTATCTTTTCTTGATTATATCAATGGTTTTATCTCTCCCTACATGTCCATTATTATCATGAAACTGCTCTAGTAGTTGGGGTATTATTGATTGTGGAATTACTTTCTGTAATCTCCCCTCTTGTTTCTCATCAATATGATATAGTAGTTGATCATTGGGCAAGATTATAAACCGTTTAAGCGACGTAGGTTTCGTTTGCACCTGTTTGATGATCTTAAGAATTTCGGGATCTTTTCTCTGCTCAGTATGTACATCAAGTGTATCTACATCTGTTGTTTGCTGCGTGCCGTTATCTGTTATGGTAGTGGTATTCCCATCATTCACTCTGTTGGAATTTATAATGTTAATTTCCCTTGCGTTGTCGTTGATATCTGTAGACGCAATTATATCATCTTCCAGTATAGTACTAGGTTGTGGCGTTCGCGAAAAGAAGTCTGCACACGTATTTTGAATACCGGGAATGTATTCAATTTTTGTATCATATGATTGTAGGTTCATAGACCATGTTTGTAACTTTTTTGGCTGCTTCTGCGTCTTAGTAAGCCAATTCACTAATGGTTGATGGTCTGTTCTGATAGTGAGTTTAGTACCTCTGATATAAAAATCAAGTTTTTGTATCGCGTAATGTATAGCAAACGCTTCCTTCTCCGTTGTCGACCATCGTTTCTGAGTTTTAGAGAGAGCGTGTGACACGAATGCTATAGGCATTTCATTAAGGATTTCTGGTATAATTGGTGTCTCATTCTCTTCCCTGAGTTGGACTAAGCAAGCGCCTATTGCTGTATCTGAAGCATCTGTATACAAGATCATGGACGAGATATATCCGGATGTGCAAGCAGTGGTATCTTTGTAAGTGCTTCCTTAAGATAATCAAAGGATTCTTGGCATTCTTTTGTCCACCTAAATCTTGAATACTTCTTGGTAAGTGCAATGAATTGTTCAGCAGCCTTGGAGAAATTAACGACGTGACGTCTGTAGTATCCGCAACAACCAATATACGCTCGTACCTGCTTTACTGTTGTGGGAGCAGGCATGTTCCTTATTGCTTCCACTTTATCTGTATCAGGGCGAATACCTTCTTTATTCACTATAAACCCTAAGTATTTAGTTTCCGTCTTTAGGAACTCGCATTTACTTAGTTTGAGTTTAACCTGGTGGTGTCGTAGGCGATCAAAAACTTGTTCAACCTTGAATAGGTGGTCATCCACAGTACCTGATGTGTGAATCAATACATCATCAATATAAGCTAATGCGAAAGAATGCATTCCTTGTAGGACTTCATCCATCAACGCCATATATGTCGCGGGACTTCCTTTCAACCCAAAAGGCATAACGTTCCATTTGTAACTACCCATGTGTGTACACAACGTTTACTTTTCTTTCGCTGCTGGTGTCATAGGAATGCACCAAAATCCTGAGCGTGCATCCAATGTAGTGAAATGTGTGGAGTGTCCAAGTGTTGCCAAAATATCATCTATCCGTGGCAATGGATACGAAATCGTTTTTGTAATTCTGTTTAATGCTCGATAATCACAGCAGAATCTACTCGTTCCGTCTTTCTTGGAGACAATCACTATTGGTGACGACCATGTGATAATTAAAGACTTTTTTAGTGAAGGAGAATCCAAATGTTATATGTAATTAATTATGGTGAAGAAGGTGAGTGTGGTTTGGGACAGTCACTCACAGTAGCGCACACACCAAGTCATGGAATGGTGTAACGTCTGATGATATTTTAACCATGATTTATTACAATTATAACATCACGTAGATCTAGACGAATACAGCTACATCGAAACATGAATCTTCATAATGTAGTTAACACACCATACGGCCCTTACACATCCTGGCCTACAAAATCTCTACACTTCACATCAGTGCACAAATACTGCATCTACGGCAGATATATAATAATCAAGGCCTACCAAATCTCTATACTTCACATCAGTGTACAAATACTGCATCTACGGCAGATATATAATAATCAAGGCCTACAAAATCTCTATACTTCACATCAGTGCACAAATACTGCATCTACGGCAGATATATAATAATCAAGGCCTACAAAATCTCTATACTTCACATCAGTGCACAAATACTGCATCTACGGCAGATATATAATAATCAAGGCCTACAAAATCTCTATAGCCCTGCGCAGGCATACATTATCCAAAAAACACCTTAGGGCTGACCACCTCAGTCAAAAAACCCTGCATAGACTGAACCCACGGGAACACACCCCGTTCACACAGTCACGAGAATCTACTGTTCTCTTAACACTGCTCTCAAAAATCCCTGCGGACACTAGCCGCGAGAGCTATTCACACATAACTCAAAAACAGTTCAGAAACAGTACATTATGACCAGAGTTCACCTGCTATCTGACATACTATCTTCCACGAAACTAAGAGGAGATATCTTTAAACAAATCCATACCAATCTGTAAGCAAGTACTCTAACCCAAAATTAACTCTACTCAACACGTATTTCCCAAGATCATTTCCCTTTCATCACATCTGCACTTATCAGTTTGCCACACTCCCAGGGAAAAAAAAAATGATTATATCATTTTTTTTTTTTGTTGAAAATTAACTCCCAAAAATTTAACGGTCAATGAAGTTATATCAGATACCTCTTAAATTAATTCCCAAAAATTTTTAAAAAAATTAATGAAGTTCTATCAATTACCTACAAAAATATACCTATGACAAGAGAACATAGCACATCTACAAAAATATCATCAATAAATGTAAGATAACGACTAAATCATCCAACATAATCATTCAAGCATACCAAAATAAAAATTAATCTAATACAAAACCCAAATTAAGTATACATAGTACAAACTAAACAGAAAATAAATTATCATACGAGAAAAGACAAAATATGAAATGGGAATATGATAAGAATCAAATAGAATCATAAGATGACAATGAAGACAACAATTCCATACATGTAAAACAAATAGAACTATAAGAACCAATTACATTATCTAAAGTCATATAATTAACTTAACACTACAAAGAATGAAAGTATAAATAGCGTAACACGAAAAAAGTATACTAGAAGTATGAATGACATCAAAGATGAAACACGGAAGCATAAACAAAATATCAGACAATACTGAAAAGACAACAGAAAAGATGTAAAGAAATGACGAATAGTCAACAAAGAGAGATGACAGTAAAGATGCAAATGTAAAGAAAGTTGGTAACAACACCTAACAATAACTATCCAAATATAACAACGTATTGTAAAATACAAAAATGCTAAAGTATATTTATATACTAACACGAAAAAGAAAGCTTATGACAAGCACAGCATAATAAGTAATTTAACTAAATTATAAACTTATACATAACTAAAAATAAATTACATCAAATATCACCCAAACAAAAAATTATTAACGATAACACAAGTTCCGCATTGACGCATAGTCAAGCGCTAACAACCAAAAAATACATCCAAACATCACAACATTTTCAAAGAATTAATGTCACTACATAATAGTAACCCTAACATACAATCTAGCGCTGGCGCAGAAAAAATAAATATCACAATGTCCAAAACACATTTTTTCAAAAAAAAAAATTACAATACAAAAAATGTTTCTTAACGCTAGGTTAAATAAAAATAGTATTTTTATTTTTAAGTAATATGTGGCTATAATTAATAACTAACAATTAAATTAGCTGAGTAACATAAAAATAATCTTATCTTTAAATAGACACACATCAAAACGTGTAAGTTTTTTTTTTTCTCTTCTTTTTAAAAAAAAAAATACATCAAAGAAACGTCACATTGGGTAATAAAATGTTAACTACAAACGAAGTTATAAATATATATAAGTGTAATATTATTTATCTTAACTATGTATTATAATCAGATATTTAAATTCTTTAAATGAACAAGAGTATCAGCCGTCGCTGTTAATTCTACCCACTTAATTTAATAGGAAATTTAAGTTAATTCTAGCTGACAAAAAAAATCGAATCGTTTAAATTATCAAATGTCATAATTGAGAAAAAATGGAAACCAAGTTTCAGAATACGTCCTTAACTTCAACGAAAAATCATTAATAATACATACAAGTTATGTTTAAAATTACCTTTCACTAAACAATTAATTCAAATAATCTGTATATAAATATGTTAATTAAACATGGTATCAGACCCATGATGAAAAACAAAACCAAAATTTTAAGTAGTGCATAAAAAACACTCAGGACTATCTACAGAAATGACTATTACATTGTCTCAGTAAATAAGTTTGTGCATAGAAATTATTTAATGCATAATTAAAATACAGTCATATAAGTAACAACCAACAAATAATTATGGCAATCAAATGTTACAAAGATTACATAATATTTCATTAACAACATATAAAGTTCTACACTAAAGAATACAATAACATTCAGTGTTTGTAAACAGAACAAAAAATAAACAGGACCTTTGAAAAAAAACAAAAAAAAATTCCTTCGAGGTCTTGCGAACATCTCATCAACACGCAAGGTGACATCATGACACGGTGGGTTAACGTACTGTCTAGGCTCGCTTGAATGGATAAATGGTACATAGTGATCTATATCTCTCGCAGGTAATGTCAAATTAGAATGGTGATTCCTCACAAAGTCGCTCGCTGTGAGACAATACAAATGAAAATATCTATTTTAATCCATGGTAAGATTATGAGGAAACACGGAAAAGTTCACTACACAATTACCCGAACTCCGTGGTGTAAGGTTGTGACTATCCTGCGATGTCAACAACTCTCGTCACATAGCAGACAACATAGGGACAACCTGACCTATAATTCACAGCTGTCAGTGCGGTAGGCTGAAAAAAAATTTACTACCTTCACAAGACCGAGATGATCTCTCAAATCTATCAGCATGACAAGCAAAAGCATTTAAGAACCTATTACCGCTCCCATTACTCTGATTGCTAATAATCTTGCTCTTATGTGGAGCACAGTTAACCTGGTTGCGATCTGTATAATTTCTTTTGAGAGCATTGTTATTTGCTCTATTAACACCGTTGTACTGATTTAAATCCCAGTTACAATAGTTATTCTTAATACTTCTTCCCAGATAACAATGTCCACCCGATATAACTGGCTTTTTAGCAGAAAAATTATTACTTGACTGATGAACTTTCATATAATTACTTCTGCTATAGTTTTCTAAACTTTTAGAATCACAATGTTGAGATCTGTCACATTTTTTCTTGTTTTTGGGAGAAGAAACGTTACCGTAGGATGAACTCCCTTGGTACTTTATAACCTTAGGGTTATGTCTCCTATCAAAATTATTTTTTTCTTTGCTTGTGGCAATGTGTTTAAAAAATGAGTCACACTGCCTTGACTGGGTATGACTAGAAGGTTTGACAATCTCTTTATTTTTTTTTCACAACATTTGTTTCCTTCATGGAACAAGCAGTAGTATGTTTGTTACTTGTAACCAATTTATCAGATCTGTCAATAAATACGCTGTTGGTTTTTAACACACTGACTTGAGATTTAGCACTGTTTCTTTCCTTATCTACAGGACTGGATATTACTGTAGAATTCTCTTTGTTGGACTGTCGCCAAGAAACAATATTATTTGAAATATCATTGGTAGTGCGCTGAAAGTTATATCTTCCCCGAAAAGATACACGTCCACTATTCTCGACCTTAGAATGTGCAAAAAGTGTCTGAGGCTGACTTTTTGCTTTTGTGGTCTGATGATACGAAACTTTCTGTCTATCCCTGTCACCATTGACAGAAGACCACGTATTGCTATTCAAGACTACGTCAAGCAGACCATATATTCTTCTTCTTGCTTCTACAATCTCAAAGTCCTTAAGTGCAATCTGTTCACTTAATTTCTTGTTTAAACTCTCCGCTTTTAAGACCTTGCAGCTTTCCTCTGCTAGCAAATTTTCAATCTTAATCAATTTGTCTTTCTCCATCATTAACTCTTTCATTCTCTCTTTATCAACCCTCTCAATCTCAATATCATGACTATTCGTAAGCCTATCAACCTTCTCTTTCTCAACCATCAACTCTACTAATGTCTCTTTCTTTTGTTGAGTCTCCTGTGTAAGTTTTTCAACCTCAATTTGCTTCTCTTTCATCTGAACTTCCAATTGCTCTATGTTCAACAATGCTGAATCCAAACTTGCTTGAACACTAGCAAGTTCTGAGTTTGATTTGCCTAAATCATCTGTAAGTTTAGAGACTTTTTCATGTAACTCACTTACTTCAGCAGTACATTCTATAAAACTTTCCCTTTGCTCTAGGGTACTCTGTTTTATGTCTCCTATTTGCTTCTTCTCTTTTAACTCTTCTTCCTGGTCACTATATATGCCGTCGAGCAATAACGTACGAATACTCTTCAATATGCTATCACGTTTAATACTAATATAATTGTCCAAGAACAGACGAAGGTCCAAAACCAATAACCTTGCCAGATCCTCAGCCATACTCACATGAGGAATTGACTGAAATCTCTCATTAGCAAACTCTCTTAGAGCTCTTGATGCACAAACCAAAAACCTGTCCATAACATGTGACTCAAGCTCTGGGCTTTTTAATCTCTGACAATCTGTCCCTTCCTGAAACAGATACTCTAATACAGGTCTCATATCCTCCGGATCTGTATCAGAATCCATTGTGACTTGTTTACTTAGTCAACCATATATGTCTTAATTAAACTTTCATTATACCAAATCAAGTTTAGATCTCAAATATTGTATCATCAATCCCTGTACATCATCACATTCTATAATTAATCGATATAATTATCGACAACAACAACAATAGTTATCAATAGAATAGGATAGTGCAGATTGAGGCTTGTTGACATGGACAGAAGTGGCAACATTTACACACAACAAAAGCACTTAACTGAAGGTAATCCTGACCCTTCCGCCAACACACTGGATATCACAAAGTTCTGACGTTAAAACACTCCACTGCAGAAAAGGTACAAGGACTAGGCACTCTTGTCTTCAAATCCCTGCCACTGTACAGTATGTCCTCAACAATGCATCAGACGACAGGAACCGATCACAGCAACCCCGCAATCACTTGAGGTATACGTGCAGACGAACTCTCCAAAATACTGCACCTATAGTTGAATCTGCATATGGAAAGACTGGAACAAGCACTGTAACAATTATGGCATCAATGTCGCTATCAGATAACAGCTGTTTGATATGGAAACCAACTGATAAAGTCAGTTTAGTTGCTACAACACACCAAGATATGAGGATGGATATGCGCAGTCAGCTGATACCTGTGTACAGTTGAATTAAGCCACGCCCACACAGAGCCAAACATAACACAGTTCAGTGTTCCCACTTGTAATGACTGGTCCAGAATCTGACCTAATTTACCCTCTTGTTACGCGAATGTAATGTGGGTGTTACGACCCGTTGGTTTGGTCCACCACTGATAATTAAGGACTTTTTTATAGTGAAGGAGAATCCAAATGTTATATGTAATTAATTATGGTGAAGAAGGTGAGTGTGGTTTGGGACAGTCACTCACAGTAGCGCACACACCAAGTCATGGAATGGTGTAACGTCTGATGATATTTTAACCATGGTTTATTACAATTATAACATCACGTAGATCTAGACGAATACAGTTACATCGAAACATGAATCTTCATAATGTAGTTAACACACCATACGGCCCTTACACATCCTGGCCTACAAAATCTCTACACTTCACATCAGTGCACAAATACTGCATCTACGGCAGATATAATAATCAAGGCCTACCAAATCTCTATACTTCACATCAGTGTACAAATACTGCATCTACGGCAGATATATAATAATCAAGGCCTACAAAATCTCTATACTTCACATCAGTGCACAAATACTGCATCTACGGCAGATATATAATAATCAAGGCCTACAAAATCTCTATACTTCACATCAGTGCACAAATACTGCATCTACGGCAGATATATAATAATCAAGGCCTACAAAATCTCTATACTTCACATCAGTGCACAAATACTGCATCTACGGCAGATATATAATAATCAAGGCCTACAAAATCTCTATACTTCACATCAGTGCACAAATACTGCATCTACGGCAGATATATAATAATCAAGGCCTACAAAATCTCTATAGCCCTGCGCAGGCATACATTATCCAAAAAACACCTTAGGGCTGACCACCTCAGTCAAAAAACCCTGCATAGACTGAACCCACGGGAACACACCCCGTTTACACAGTCACGAGAATCTACTGTTCTCTTAACACTGCTCTCAAAAATCCCTGCGGACACTAGCCGCGAGAGCTATTCACACATAACTCAAAAACAGTTCAGAAACAGTACATTATGACCAGAGTTCACCTGCTATCTGACATACTGTCTTCCACGAAACTAAGAGGAGATATCTTTAAACAAATCCATACCAATCTGTAAGCAAGTACTCTAACCCAAAATTAACTCTACTCAACACGTATTTCCCAAGATCATTTCCCTTTCATCACATCTGCACTTATCACCATGCTGATCTCGATCTCTCTATAACTATTGCATTCAACATGTCATTTATAGCTTTCTCTACTATTTGCCTGTTTTTTAATGGAGTGTGGTATGGTTTCAAACTAATGGGTTCGTCTGTTGTAGTTTGAATGTCCATATATACTGTATTAGTTCTACCTAACTCCATATCTGTTAATGCAAACACGTCCTAGTGTTTAGTAACAAACGTAGTGAGTTTGGACTTGTGTTGATCATCTACTTTCAACGTGGCTAAAAGCTGTGCCAACCGATCTGGTGGATCATTCTGTCTATGGGACTCATAATCTGTCCAAGGTATTTTAACATATGTACTATGTTCTTCATCTCTGTGGAAATTTGTTCTTTCTTGTTCAGTTTTAGGACAATTAAAAGGTCTGAAACATCTGGACTTTGTTCTCTGCGACATTGATTGACTTATATATTTCCCATTGGGTCTCTGCCATGGAGTATGCTCTTTCTCCTCATTATATACATTGCCTCCATTCTGTCGTTTACTACGACTATATTCAAAGGGACTTGCACATCTAAACTGGTACCTCTGATACAGTGGTTTATTCGAGTATCTCATATAGGGTTTCCGCCTTGGAGTATGCTCTTCCTCTGTATTACCAATATGATTGTTATTTTGTCGTTGACCACGAGTATTTTCAAAGGGCTTTGTTGAGGTTGGTAGTGCATGGTGAGTAACAAGATTAACATAAGTAGCTTGACCTGTGCTACCATATGTTCTTCTGTATATACCATCCTGTGTTTTTCTTTGTATCACTTGATTCACTTTTCGTAGATAACTATAATATTCGTCTTCATTCGCACTTGCATGTATGTGTTCAGGTTCTTCTCTGCTAGGTTTTTTATACAATGTGCCATTCATCTTATCTCTATGTAGGGTTTGTTGATCTCTCTGTTTTTGATTCTTCCACTGGTCTCCAATTCCATATCTATCCACTCTATTTAATTGACTCTTCTCCCTTATTATTCGTGTATCATTCCTGCCTCCATATCTGTTATAGAGTTGGTTGACCTCTGTGCTCTGCCGACAAAAGTTTCTGTTAGGGTCGGAAGGGTAACCTAAGGTATTATTTTGCCATGTGCGTGACATAAGGGTGTGCTGGTTTTGATTGCAACTAACTTCAGGTGTTTTCCCATTCTTGGTGGTATTCAAAGACGATCTTTGTACTTTGGCGACTATAGTACCTCTGTGTATCGTTGTAGCCTGTCCTGACGTGTTTATAATCATGACAGGGAAGTCAAGTGAGGCTGAAACTTGTGCTATACCTTCAGTAACAAACATGAGGAGTTTATCATTTATATCCTCATTTTCCAAAGGTTCAATTTGTATTGACTGTCCTTTCTTGATATAACTAGAGCTCTTGACTCGTCCTCTAGCTATCACAAGTGTGTTAGGCTGTAGTGTGACTGGAGTCGTCAACCGCACCAAAGATGCTATGTGTATATCGTCTTGTAGTTGTATGTACTCCCCATTAATATTGATCTTGTTGAGGTCAAAATATATCCTAGCATTGTGAGCAGTAAGAAAATCTCTGCAAAAAAATAAATTTCTGGACATCCCACGTGTAATTATGAAAGGATGTGTGATCAGTTGTTGTCCTATGTGGAATTTGATGTATGCTGTACCACAAGATTTCAGAGATTGTCCCGTCACTGATGCCATAAACGTTTTTGAAGGTCTGAAAGTTACCAAGTGTTTGATCTGCTTGTACAGCTGCTCTCTAATCAAACTTATTGAAGCGCCAGTGTCCACAAGTGCGCGATAATTTTTGCCATTAATCTTGATCATGCATGAGCTAGGATCTGGAGTAATATTTATGGAATGAATTTGTTGCTGCTGTGTCTCTTGCTGAAAAGGTTTTTGATGTGACACCATGTTGTTATTATTTATGTTTTTGGACCTTCGATGAAGGAAGCTGTCTTCATTTACTTTACGTTCATCACTAACGGTCCTACTTAGTGATTTGACCATTCCATTTTCCTGGTTATACTTTCGTGCTTGTCTGGCTCTGAAGTTGGATGGTGTATACGCTCCTCTAAAGTTTTGGTTATGTCCTCGCGTACTATCATAACTACTCTGTTGTGGAACATTATAATACTGCTGGTGCCAGCGAGGATGTTGTTGTCGGCACTCAGGGGCTATGTGTCCTCTACAACCGCAACTAAAACAAGTGGGAATATTCACCTGCTGTATACTCTGCTGCCTATGAAAATGTCGAGGATAGCTTGTGTTCACCTGTCTCTGGTTTTCCGTCCGGCTTGGGCGACGCCAACGAGAACGGGAATGTCCAATCTCCATCGGCTCATGTTCTGTCTGTGCCTCGACTGTTGGTTCTTGTTCGATACATTGATTAAACCTCGTTTGGACTTTTTCTTCTGTAATCGCTATCTGGATCGCCTCATTTATTGTATTGGGATCCTTACGAATCATATGGAGTTTTGTACTACTGCCCAACAGTCCGTCAATAAAAATTCCTACCAGATGTTTCTCACGGTCCGGTGATGCTGTCAATCCATTCAGGAATGCCTCCTCCGCCAAATTTAATAATTTCTCTGCATAGGATTGTATAGGCTCGTTACGTTGTTGTTTGATGCGGCGAAGCAATGACCATGCATGTTCCGTATTTGTAATGTCACTATAGCGTTTCGTTAGCTCTTTCTTCAATGACTCATATGTCTCACTTGGGTATGTATTATCACGTCTCCTTAAGAAATCCGTAACAAGAGCGTCAGACGAGAAATATAGTATCTTCTTCCGTTCCATATCTGTGCTTGCATTTATTATAGTGGCAAATCTGTCTGCATCCTTCATCCATTTTCTAAATTCTTTCGAGTCTCCTTTAAATGGGGTTATCACTGATCTAATCTGATTATATTTTCCATATATAACATTATATAGCGTTTCAGTAATACTCTTAAGAGCGGCCATTGTTGGTTCTTGCTCCACAGGTGGTGAAACAAATATGGAATGTTGTTGTTGTTGCTGTTGTTGTTGATATTCCATCTCTCCTTGTGATGTAGCCATGTCACTTTAAGAAGGGTCTGTCACGGCGCCAATTAGTAATGTGTCACCGTGGTGGTGAACTCCTAGGACTGTGTGCCCTGTATATGTATATTGGCACTAATTGTTAACCAACGAACTAGGTGACTGGGGCAGACCTAGTCGAGGATTTTCTATTTTGTCAATTTAATCTATTGACAATCTTCCAAGTAAGAGTATATCTTAATACTGACCATCACCGCCAGAGCTGACTATTCCTGGATGATATATCTCAAGCTTCCAACCTGACTCGTTCCATCCCTCCTTGTGATGTTACTTAGTGACAACTTCGTATAGTGGTGATTTTCTTTATATCCAGTATCTTGTTTACTCTAGCACTCAACAACCTTTTAGAGACTTAACCCAACTTGAGAAACGTTCCATCAAAACAAACATTTTATTTACATCTCAGAAGTTCATCATAACAGAGGCATGTGGTACAAATTCCAGGTACAAACATTTCCTAACTGTCTCTTGTATGTCCCATTCCTCCTGGGCACATTCATGTACCTATGCATATATATATATAGCTCTCTACCTGAGAACATTATCAGATATGGTTTATACCTATTTTCTTCCCTTAAGGCTATTCTATTTATTCTGGCTTCTCCCAAGCCTTTCATCAACTCTTTCCTGAGTTGTTTTCTCTCCTCTACTAATCCTGTCAGATTTGACTCATATTAATCAAAATACCATCATCTTAAAATTCATATATGCCAATTAGCACATTGGGTACATCTGTTGCAGTATCCTCATACTTATACCTGCTAGAGAGCGCATGTTTCGTCCTGTAAATACAATCACCCTTCAATTTCTTACTCATCTTACTTGTAACAGTCAATATTGCAAAGTTCATTACACAATAGCCCAGCACGGCTATTAAATCCATATTCTTCTGTAAATCTTCTCAGATGCTTACTTAGTCTCATTTTATCCACCTCATAGTCAATTTTGTAGCTTCAGCTTCATTTTTCATTATCCTGCGCTCACTTAGTTGTAAGCGTCGTTAACTTTGTAATACTTTATTTCAGCTTCTGAAATCATTCTATTCAATGTCTATCAAAAGTTATGAGTCAAAGGACCTACTTACTTTGGTTTCACAGAATCCTCACAACACTCATATTTCTTACTATCACCCCTTATCACTAAGCCTATACTTTAAACACAGCTTTGCCTTTCATATGTGAATAGATTCTACTACTCTAACTAGGTCTATAGGATTCTTCAGAAGTATTCATTCTGTTTCCCACAGAAATTGAACTTGAGCCTGGCAGAAAACTCATTCCTGCCACTCTACGTCCTTAACCAGGACTGCTCCTCCGAAAAATGCGACCGCTTACCAGCGTGTCCAAGTGTGTTCTCCTCTATAAAATCATTATCAGCTGATTTGTCCTTGTTTACTGTAAATTTATTGGTTCCTCCTATTCTCCACTCAGCTGGAATATGTTCACGCTTATCCGCTGTGTAAACAACTCAGTGAAGTGTCATCCGTTGTCCCGGTAAACTTTTCACGTGAATATTTTTTTCTCTCAACTCACTTAATCATATAAGGGAGGTAATTAACCGTTGTCTCCCTTTGCATAATTTGACTTAACCTTATATTGTCTTCTCTAAAGCTTGCTATACAATTCTTATATGTACATTTTCTAAACCATAATTACCAACTCACCAAATCTACTTAAGTGTAATTAAGCACTTTCCTCCCCTGACCTTAATATTCAGAGTCTCCTCCGTTTGATCAAAGTATTATTTCACTCATTTTATCTCCCTTTTAGCAAGACAAATAGTCTTTATTCAAATCCATTCTTATTTCTTAAACCATTTTTTTATACTTTCATCCTTAAACCAAAACCAAATCACCGCTTATAATTCCTGCTTGAGCATTTATAATGCTCCTAGCAAAGTCAACGGTGACATTCTCCTTCACGACAATGCGCGACCTCACACAAGTCTGGCAACACGGGAAGCAATCATCAAATTGGGTTGGACTGTACCACCACATCCAACCTATAGTCACGATTTGGCACCCTCTGATTTTCATCTATTTGGTCCACTTAAAGATGCACTCCGTGAGACAAGGCTTGAAGATGATGAAGGAGTGATTCATGCAGCGAAGAAATGGCTACATGATCAAGACAAAATCTGGTACGGGTTAGGAATACATGCACTTGTTTCGCGCTGGCATAAAGAAGTACAAGTTGATGGGGATTATGTTGAATAATAACGATGTTTACATGACATATCCATGTATATTATGTATAAATTTCATGCTTTTTGAATAAACAGCTCCTGAGAAAAACGATGTGGTGCATTACTTTCTGAACGCCCCTCGTACTACATTACATCATATAACCCAGCACAGACTGCTGGCCTCTCTGAAATTAAATGAAACAAAATAAACTATCATTGTACTAATGGACAAACATCATCTACGTAATAATACATATGTGTGAAAATATGCAAGTACATGAACTAAAATGACCATGTGTGTGAGTGTGTGTGTGTGTTGTGTGTGTTCATGCAGGTCTTTGTATATGTGTAATCATACAATAAACATATTTAAGTCAACAATAATACGCCGCGCTGGTGCAGTGGTTACCAAACTGCGCTGGCGACCGGGTAACCAAGGATCGAACCCGGGCGAGGACATTTGAAGATTTTTCGTCGACCGGCATTTGGACTGGATTGACTCGAGCCCTGGCAAGGACATTTGAAAAAGTGTCGTCGACCAGGGACTGGCGGCTCCTGAGCCAACCAAGCTCTAATGGATTTCTCCGAAATCGGCGAGTATCTGCCTGAATTGCGAGGGACACCTGTCTCTGTGCAAGAAAAAAGGGATACTCAAGTAAAATCAGTCTCAGGCTAGACATACTAACCTGAGATTTCGCCTCGAGTACGCAAAAAAAAAAAAAGGTGCCTTCATACTCATACTAAATACTAACTACATCATCACGCGAGAGAAAACTTAAATGAAGCACTTATATATGATGAACTATTATTCACAACTCACTGGTCTAAATGACCACATTTGATCATCATCATCATCATCTCATCTCAACCCGTAACCCGTCATGGGTCGTAGGGGTGCCATGGTGGAAGCATCAGCAGACAGGGTCCTACACTGCTCTCTATCCTCAGCAATGCGTACAAGTGAGGAAAAACCGGGTCCTGCCCATTCTTTGATTTTATCAGCCCAGGATTTTCTTTGCCTTCCTCTTCTCCGTTTACCTTCGACTGTTCCCTGGAGGATAGTTTTTGAAAGGGGGTCATGACAAGTTACATGCCCAAACCAGCCAAGCTTTCGATGTTTCACTACTGACAAAAGTGGTTCTTGGTGGCCTGCATAGGTGTTTATCTTCTCTCTAACATAGACATTTGTTTTGTGCTCTTTTTGTCATGGCAGCTGAGGCTATCTCAAGTCTTGTCTTGATTTCTTTACTTGATCTTCCATCTCTGCAAATAGTGGACCCCAGATATTTAAAGGTGTTCACTTCTTCTAACGTTTGCCCATTTAACGTAACGTTGGCAGCAAATGTTTCTTATGGCTATTCACCAATATCTTGCTTTTTTCTATATTAATTTCCATCCCATAAGTTCTTGTTGGTTCCAAAGGTTGTTATTGCCGGGAGTTGTAGTGAGGATAAGCTCTCACTGCAGATAAAATACTTCTATGGCACGCGCCTCAAACAGCCTCTGACAACCAAGTCCAGCTTCCGGCCTTCACGTGTGGCTCAATTTGAGCCGGCGGAACTGTTTCCACTGACGGGGGAAGGGGCAAAGGCGAACGACTGGCGCCTTAAAACCAGCAGCTTCGGGCAGATAGGGCTCGTGATCCTTGGTTGGTAGCTTATCTAAGAAAAGGAACACTGATTTCAAAGCACCGCTGCCTTGCGGGAATATCCATTTGTGGAATAGGCTTCGGGAGTAAACCCTGAGGATAAATCCGGAGTCGGAGTCCCTAAGGCAGTCTAATGTCGATTCGACATTATTCTGGCAACTCCTGCGACATGGCTGGTACCAAACTGTATCGGCTACTGCCGTTCCTTTGGATCTACCGGCTGTGTGGAGAGGGGGAACATGCTGCATTGGCAACAGCTTGATCTCCATATAACTGTGCCCAAGCTTGCACCCTGGAGAGGACATTCCAGCTTCACCCTATAGGTGTCGGCAAAACACGGGAAGTAGCAGTTACCGGTTATAAGCATTTTGCCCAATTGGCGCAGGGCATGGCGCAAGGGGCTACTTCCGACAGTGGGAGAGGTTCTAAAATCTCACTGGACAGCTACCGCCCGCTTCAAGCTGGGCAGCCCCCAGTCAATAAGGTGTTGTCCCGCCACTGTCTGCTTTCCCCATTGGGTGCATGGGGATTAGGGTCAAACCCGAACTGTGGACAGAAAATTTTGCACCAAGCAATTATCAAAAAAATAGAAATAAGCACACTCTCAGATTGGGATGCTGGAACGTCCGGACTATGTTGACTGGACTATCCGAAAACCTACAGGATGTAAACGATGTAAGGAAGACAGCCATAATTAATGATGAGCTTAAACGACTTCAGGTGGATATAGCTGCACTTCAGGAAACGCGCCTGGCGGGCTCTGGAACGGTAAGCGAGAAGGACTACACATTTTATTGGCAAGGGAAAGATCTTAATAAAACTAGAGAACACGGAGTAGGTTTTGCGGTCACAAAATCGCTAACTAAAATGGTTGAACCAGGCGAGAATGGATCAGAACGCCTGTTAACGCTCCGCCTGCAAACTAGCACAGGTCCCATCACCCTTGTATGCTCCTACTCTGTATTCTGCCTCAGAAGCTAAAGATGAGTTCTACAAGAATCTAACAGCAGTTATCAAAAGCATACCTAGGCAAGAACAGCTTGTTCTCCTTGGTGACTTTAACGCTAGAGTGGGTGCCGATAATGTTTCATGGCCTTCATGTCTGGGCAGGTTTGGTATTGGCAAGATGAATGAAAATGGACAACGGCTCTTAGAGTTGTGCGTCCACCATGACCTCTGCGTGACCAACACCTACTTTCAGACCAAACCCCAGCATAAGGTGTCATGGAGACACCCACGATCCAAGCACTGGCACCAACTTGACCTGATTCTCGTCAGAAGGCCACTCCTCAGGTCTGTGCTCTCCACGCGCTCGTACCATAGTGCAGACTGTGATACAGATCACTCCTTGGTTTGCTGCAAAATCAGAGCACAACCAAGAAAACTCTATTGTGTCAGACATGAAGGGAAACCACGCATTGATACCAGCAAGATGTCAGACCCTTTCATGATCGCTCAATTCACTGCGACCTTCGAGAAAGTGCTCAGTAGCCCTCAGCATGGTGATACTATTACAGAGAACTGGGAGCATCTACGGAACACCATTCAAAGTACTGCACTTGCCACCTTTGGTAAGAAAACAGCAAAGTCAAATGACTGGTTTGATGCTTCATCAGATGTGATGGCACCTGTCATTGAAGCTAAGCGCAGTGCTATGAATGAATACAAACGTTCACCGAGTGCCAGAACCCTACAGATCCTGAGGGCAACGAGAAGCAAAGTTCAACAAACTGCTCGACGCTGTGCAAATGACTATTGGCTCCAGCTCAGTAAGAGCATCCAGATCGCAGCGAAAACAGGCAACATTAGACAAATGTATGACGGTATAAAGAAAGCACTTGGCCCCCATAAAAGTACGACGGCACCGCTAAAAACCATCAGCGGAGAGAAGCTAACCGATAAGGGTAAGCAGATGGAGAGGTGGGTCGAGCACTACTCTGAGCTTTACGCTAGAGACAATACCGTTACGCCTGCAGCCCTTGATGCTGTCAATAGTCTGCCAACTATGGAGGAGCTGGATGCCGAACCAACATTAGAGGAACTCAGAAAGGCCATTGATAGCTTGGCCTCTGGCAAAGCACCAGGCAGTGATGGGATTCCATCCTGATTTAATCAAATGCTGTAAGAGCACGCTATTACATCCCCTGCATAGGATGCTGTTCCAGTGCTGGGAAGAGACAACTATTCCTCAAGACATGCGAGATGCCAAGATTGTAACACTGTATAAAAATAAAGGAGACAGAAGTGATTGCAATAACTACAGAGGCATCTCTCTTCTTAGTATTGTTGGTAAGCTTTTTGCCAAAGTCATCTTAATGCGACTACACAAGTTAGCTGAGCGCATATATCCAGAGGCACAGTGTGGATTCCGAGCTGGCTAGTAGGGATGGACTCTTTAAAATCTTCTTGAAAATAGGCTGCCCTTCTAAAATGCTGGAAATGATAGAGTCATTCCATGATGACATGAAGGGAACAGTCCAATATGCTGGAAGCACGTCACAGCCCTTTGATATAGGAAGTGGCGTTATACAAGGCTGTGTTCTGGCTCCGACTCTCTTCGGAATCTTCTTTGCCTTACTCTTGAAACATGCATTCAGAGATGCAACTGAAGGAATATGCCTTCACACTAGGTCAGATGGCCGTCTGTTTAATCTTTCAAGGCTGAAGGCAAAAACAAAAATCAGAAGGGTCACTATAAGAGACTTGTTGTTCGCTGATGATGCTGCAGTCGTCACTCAAAGCCAACAGGAGCTTCAGAGCTTGATGAATCGCTTCACTAAAGCATGCAAGGACTTTGGCCTCACAATAAGTCTTAAGAAAACGAATGTGTTGAGTCAGGATGTGGGTGCTGCACCAGTTATCACTATCGATAACTATGAATTGGCAGTGGTGCACCACTTCACATACCTAGGGTCTACCATCAATGACAAACTCTCACTGGATACAGAAATCGACAGCCGCATTGGCAAAGCTGCAGCTACCTTTGCCCGCCTCACACCGCGTGTTTGGGGAAACTCTAAACTCACAATGAAGACCAAAGCTGCGGTATATAATGCCTGCGTCACCAGCACACTCCTATATGGCAGCGAGACCTGGACGACCTATGCTAAGCAAGAAAGAAGGCTCAATACCTTCCATTTGCGGTGTCTACGCCGCATCCTCGGCATCTCGTGGAAAGATAAAGTGACAAATGTCGAGGTGTTGTCACGTGCTGGCCTTCAAAGTATGTATACGCTGCTTAGACAGCGCAGACTTCGCTGGCTTGGCCATGTTCGCCGCATGGAAGATGGTCGTATCCCAAAAGATATCTTCTACGGACAATTAGCAGATGGCGAGAGAACAGTTTTGCGACCACAGCTGAGATTCAAAGATGTGTGCAAGAGAGATATGAGAGCACTGGACATGGATCAAGCAACATGGGAGGATGAAGCTGCCGATCGCACTAAGCGGCGATGCTATTTACGGCGCCACCTCAGATTGGGCGAAGAGACACTCACACAAGAAGCAGAGGTGAGGAGAAAACGTCGAAAGGAGCAGCAGGAAAATAAGCAGCTGAGGGCTGCCACCTCAGAGGCGCATTCCCAAAGTCAGTTATGACTGAAGGGGCTATTATTATTATTATTATAAGTTCTTGTTACTTTCTCCAGTCTAACAAGAACATCACTCCTTTGCGGCAGATTCTGCTATGGACTACCTTTTACTATCATGGTCACTGCCTCACAGAGGCGTACATAAATAATTGGTACCTGGGGCGGATTCTACCTTTGGTACCCTCCTCACTAAAGAAACACATTCGTAACTATATTTGTTTTAGTTTAGGCAGCACTATGTGCCGGTCAAAAATACAAACTGATATTGAATGGACTTTCACATTAATAGAAACTCGTGTGATACATATTTCCTGACGTGTATTAAGCGTTGCATGCATTTATTTATCCCATTTAAAATATAAATGGATATTTATATAATTATAACTAACGGCTGAAAAAATCCTTTAAGAATTTAAAATGTACTGCCGTTTCCGTTTTTGCTACATAACAGTTTACAAAGAACTTTTTAAAATAACTACTTAATATTGTAAAAGTTATGAAAAACGTTCTTTTACGTACTACTCCCTTTGTAATTAAAATTACATCCCTTAGATAAAACGCATACATGTATCTTAACGTTTCAGTATGAGGGAAATAGAAATGCGATGGTAGTGGAAAATTGATAAGAATTTCCAACGTCTAAGTCTGGTTAGGTAGCGAATACAGAAAGTTAGTTAAATGTCAGTGACTTTACATGCTTATAGTTTTGGTGGGTAATGACTTTTGTCCCCCCCCCCCCCCCCCCCCCCCCCCCCCCACCCCCCCCCCCACACACCTTTAATGCCTTTATTTTTCTCCCATGCCATTTCTGTGACTGTCATAATAAAAAAGCCTCTATGTGTTGCAAGAAAGTCCTAAACATATCTAAACTGGATTAAACTTAAAATTTAACCCAAGCTTGCGCCGTGCCTCCCCCTCCCTCCTCCAATTAAAATAAGAAAAGCAACCACAACTGAGGTTTGTGACATGAAGAGGTAAGTCCAGGATTCTGGAAGGACGGAGTTGTCGGTTGCAGCAAGTGGAGATGCCTTCAAAGAATATGCGAAAAGAGACTCTTACAACATCAGGTGAAAATAACCATTTAGTGATGCCCCCTTAACAAAATGGGTTCATTTCAAAGAGGTATACCACGTGAGAGCCTTGACCCAAGCGGGACTGCTGCCATAAAATGTCAAAGACGATCACGTGATCACAGTATGGAATATAATATTTCTACAGGATGATTGACAAGTCTTATTTTTTAATTGTATTATCAGCATGTGTTTCTATTGGATATTCCTAAACCACGTGTCAAAACAAGGAAACAAGAACGGCCATTTGACACATAATAATAGCCGGTTCAGTCATAACTGACCATGGGAATGCGCCCCTGAGGTGACAGCCCTCAGCTGCCCATTTTCCCGGTGCTCCTTTCGACGTTTTCTCCTCACCTCTGCCTCTTGTGTGAGCCTCTCTTCGCCCAATCTGAGGTGGCGCCGTAAATAGCATCGCCACTCAGTGCGATCGGCAGCTTCATCCTCCCATGTTGCTTGATCCATGTCCAGTGCCCTCATATCTCTCTTGCACACATCTTTGAACCTCAGCTGTGGTCGCCCAACTGTTCCCTTGCCATCTGCTAATTGTCCGTAGAAGATATCTTTTGGGATGCGACCATCTTCCATGCGGCGAACATTGCCAAGCCAGCGAAGTCTGCGCTGTCTAAGAAGCGTATACATACTTTGAAGGCCAGCACGTGACAACACCTCCACATTTGTCACTTTATCTTTCCACGAGATGCCGAGGATGTGGCGTAGACACCGCAAATGGAAGGTATTGAGCCTTCTTTCTTGCTTAGCATAGGTCGTCCAGGTCTCGCTGCCATATATGAGTGTGCTGGTGACGCAGGCATTATATACCGCAGCTTTGGTCTTCATTGTGAGTTTAGAGTTTCCCCAAACACGCGATGTGAGACGGGCAAAGGTAGCTGCAGCTTTGCCAATGCGGCTGTCGATTTCTGTATCCAGTGAGAGTTTGTCATTGATGGTAGACCCTAGGTATGTGAAGTGGTGCACCACTGCCAATTCATAGTTATCGATAGTGATAACTGGTGCAGCACCCACATCCTGACTCAGCACATTCGTTTTCTTTAGACTTATTGTGAGGCCAAAGTCCTTGCATGCTTTAGTGAAGCGATTCATCAAGCTCTGAAGCTCCTGTTGGCTTTGAGTGACGACTGCTGCATCATCAGCGAACAACAAGTCTCTTATAGTGACCCTTCTGATTTTTGTTTTTGCCTTCAGCCTTGAAAGATTAAACAGACGGCCATCTGAGCTAGTGTGAAGGCATATTCCTTCAGTTGCATCTCTGAATGCATGTTTCAAGAGTAAGGCAAAGAAGATTCCGAAGAGGGTCGGAGCCAGAACACAGCCTTGTTTAACGCCACTTCGTATATCAAAGGGATGTGACGTGCTTCCAGCATATTGGACTGTTCCTTTCATGCCGTCATGGAATGACTTTATCATTTCCAGAATTTTAGAAGGGCAGCCTATTTTCAGGAGGATTTTAAAGAGTCCATCCCTACTAACCAGGTCGAATGCTTTTGTGAGGTCTATAAAGGCGATATATAATGGTCTTTTCTGCTCTCTTGATTTTTCCTGAAGCTGGCGGAGAGAGAAGATCATGTCTGTTGTTGATCTGCCAGCTCGGAATCCACACTGTGACTCTGGATATATGCGCTCAGCTAACTTGTGTAGTCGCATTAAGATGACTTTGGCAAAAAGCTTACCAACAATACTAAGAAGAGAGATGCCTCTGTAGTTATTGCAATCACTTCTGTCTCCTTTATTTTTATACAGTGTTACAATCTTGGCATCTCGCATGTCTTGAGGAATAATTGTCTCTTCCCAGCACTGGCACAGCATCCTATGCAGGGGATGTAATAGTGTGCTCTTACAGCATTTAATTAAATCAGGACGAATATCATCACTGCCTGGTGCTTTGCCAGAGGCCAAGCTATCAATGGCCTTGCTGAGTTCCTCTAATGTTGGTTCGGCATCCAGCTCCTCCATAGTTGGCAGACTATTGACACCATCAAGGGCTGCAGGCGTAACGGTATTGTCTCTAGCGTAAAGCTCAGAGTAGTGCTCGACCCACCTCTCCATCTGCTTACCCTTATCGGTTAGCTTCTCTCCGCTGATGGTTTTAAGCGGTGCCGTCTTACTTTTATGGGGGCCAAGTGCTTTCTTTATACCATCATACATTTGTCTAATGTTGCCTGTTTGCGCTGCGATCTGGATGCTCTCACTGAGCTGGAGCCAGTAGTCATTTGCACAGCGTCGAGCAGTTTGTTGAACTTTGCTTCTCGTAGCCCTCAGGATCTGTAGGGTTCTGGCACTCGGTGAACGTTTGTATTCATTCATAGCACTGCGCTTAGCTTCAATGACAGGTGCCATCACATCTGATGAAGCATCAAACCAGTCATTTGACTTTGCTGTTTTTTTTTACCAAAGGTGGCAAGTGCAGTACTTTGAATGGTGTTCCGTAGATGCTCCCAGTTTTCTGTAATAGTATCACCATGCTGAGGGCTACTGAACACTTTCTCGAAGGTCGCAGTGAATTGAGCGATCATGAAAGGGTCTGACATCTTGCTGGTATCAATGCGTGGTTTCCCTTCATGTCTGACACAATAGAGTTTTCTTGGTTGTGCTCTGATTTTGCAGCAAACCAAGGAGTGATCTGTATCACAGTCTGCACTATGGTACGAGCGCGTGGAGAGCACAGACCTGAGGAGTGGCCTTCTGACGAGAATCAGGTCAAGTTGGTGCCAGTGCTTGGATCGTGGGTGTCTCCATGACACCTTATGCTGGGGTTTTGTCTGAAAGTAGGTGTTGGTCACGCAGAGGTCATGGTGGACGCACAACTCTAAGAGCCGTTGTCCATTTTCATTCATCTTGACAATACCAAACCTGCCCAGACATGAAGGCCATGAAACATTATCGGCACCCACTCTAGCGTTAAAGTCACCAAGGAGAACAAGCTGTTCTTGCCTAGGTATGCTTTTGATAATTGCTGTTAGATTCTCGTAGAACTCATCTTTAGCTTCTGAGGCAGAGTACAGAGTAGGAGCATACACACTGACAAGGGTGATGGGACCTGTGCTAGTTTGCAGGCGGAGCGTTAACAGGCGTTCTGATCCATTCTCGCCTGGTTCAACCATTTTAGTTAGCGATTTTGTGACCGCAAAACCTACTCCGTGTTCTCTAGCCTTTATTAAGATCTTTCCCTTGCCAATAAAATGTGTAGTCCTTCTCGCTTACCGTTCCAGAGCCCGCCAGGCGCGTTTCCTGAAGTGCAGCTATATCCACCTGAAGTCGTTTAAGCTCATCATTAATTATGGCTGTCTTCCTTACATCGTTTACATCCTGTAGGTTTTCGGATAGTCCAGTCAACATAGTCCGGACGTTCCAGCATCCCAATCTGAGAGTTTGCTTATTTCTATTTTTGCGATAATTGCTTGGTGCAAAATTTTTCTGTCCACAGTTCGGGTTTGACCCTAATCCCCATGCACCCAATGGGGAAAGCAGACAGTGGCGTGACAACAACTTATTGACTGGGGGCTGCCCAGCTTGAAGCGGGCGGTAGCTGTCCAGTGAGATCCTAGAACCTCTCCCACTGTCGGAAGTAGCCCCTGGCGCCATGCCCTACGCCAATTGGGCAAAATGCTTATAACCGGTAACTGCTACTTCCCGTGTTTTGCTGACACCTATAGGGTGAAGCTGGAGTGTCCTCTCCAGGGCGCGAGCTTATGCACAGTTATATGGAGATCAAGCTGTTGCCCATGCAGCATGTTCCCCCTCTCCACACAGCCGGTAGATCCAAAGGAACGGCAGTAGCCGATACAGTTTGGTACCAGCCATGTCGCAGGAGTTGCCAGAATAATGTCGAATCGACATTAGACTGCCTTAGGGACTCCGACTCCGGATTTATCCTCAGGGTTTACTCCCGAAGCCAATTCCATAAATGGATATTCCCGCAAGGCAGCGGTGGTTTGAATTCAGAGTTCCTTCTCTTAGATAAGCTACCAACCAAGGATCACGAGCCCTATCTGCCCGAAGCTGCTGGTTTCAAGGCGCCAGTCGCTCGCCTTTGCCCTTTCTCCCGTCAGTGGAAACAGTTCCGCCGGGCTCAAACTGAGCCACACGTGAAGGCCGGGAGCTGGACTTGGTTGTCAGAGGCTGTTTGAGGCGCGTGCCATAGAAGTATTTTTGTTATTTTATGATGTACAATGATGTGTCACATTAAAACTAAAGAGCAAGGGGAGATCACGTGACATCGTTGCGGGCAATAATAATAATTTTGACACATAAGTTGTATTTATATTCCTGGAAACAAAAACAAAAGAAACAAAATTCTAAAATGACCAATAAACTCAACGTTACAAGAGACAGCAAATATTATTGCCCGCAACGATGTCATGTGATCTCCCCTTGCTCTTTAGTGTTAATGTGACACATCATTGTACATCATAAAATAACAAGTAAGTTGCTGTATTGTGACGTTTGTTTCATATAAAGTTATTGGATAACATGAACAACTAACAAATTAAAAATAACAAGTCTTCTTCGTACACTCTCAGACGTTGACTTGAATGTTCTCAAAGAAAGCAGTAGTCAGTTTGAGGCTATTTGAATCCGCGTAAAGCTTTTCAACGAAAGGAGCTGACGTCGGCCATATGCACGTTCTCTGTACCACATATGAGGTGCAACTTTGAAGCAGATGTTCAGCAGTCATTTTATCAGTGCCACAGTTACACTGATCGGTAGTTCCTATCTTTAGCTTGTTGAATAGATGGTACCTCAATCTGTTGTGGCCAGTGCGGAGTCTGAAGATTACGACTTGTTCTCTTCTGTGGAGCTGGTAGTAAGCATCATTCTGTGTGTGCCCTGGATGTTCTACATTCCATTTGTTTCTGTATCTGATTCTGATAAAACTCTTTGCTTCCTCAAAAGTTATGCTTGCATCAGGCTGAGGTAGATGTGAACCTTCTTTTGCCATTCTATCAGCCTCTTCATTGCCGGTGATGTTACAATGAGATGGGATCCATTGGATCATAACACTTTTGAATCGATGACAAAGTTTGTGGAGCATTATTCTGAGGTCATCCAGGTCCGTATTATTTTGTCCTTTCAACGTTGCAATTACTGACTGTGCATCAGTAAAGAAAGCAACTTGTCTCTCTGTGCTTTCTTCTGTCAATATAACATCTGCTGCAGTTGTCAATGCCTCTGCCTCTGCTCTGAAGTTGCTCGAGAATCGTCCTGGCGCCACTGACAGCCTTTTTTCTGCACCAGTGCTTAAGTTCAGAAAGACACCCCCACCTCCATTTTCTGTTGCATTTGTTGCTGATCCTTCTGTGTGTGCATGGGTCCAGGTGTTGCGTGGATAATGTTTCTCTATGTATTTTGTCGCTATGGTTTTTCTATCTGTTGCAGTTTTGCTATTTTTTCTTTCAATTCCAGGAATGTTTTCTATCATTTTAGGGAAACGATTTTGTGCCCGAACTGGAAGCTTGTGTGCAGTGTAGATGGGTTTAACAGTGGATATTTCATCTATGGAAACTGCTCTCATTTGTGGTTTGGTTGATTCTACAAAATTGCTACGTTTGAGTCTCTGCCTTCTAAGAGCATTTATTCTATGGCACATTGGGTGGTCTGTTAGTCTTTTGAATTTTTTGGCCTGTTGCTGAGCCCTGTAGTCTCTTTTATCCGTCATTGGGTTGAGGCATGTAATCTTTTCGAGTTCTTTTATAGGTGTTGACTTCATGCCTCCCGTTGTAATTCTCATTACTTGATTTTGGAGTCTGCTAATTTTATCGAAGTTTGTCTTAGCTGCTGTTGCCCATGCTGCCATGCCATATTCAAGGACTGGCCTCACTCTCCCTGTGTACAACGTCTTAAGCACTTTCTCATCTGCACCTCAAGTTGTTCCAGCAAGTTTTTTTCATAATTGCCATTCTTTGTCTTGCTCTTATTCGATGTCTGTCAACCTGTTTTTTCAAAGTCAGACGGCGATCAAAAATAATGCCTAGGTAGTTTCGATTTTTATTTAAATGAAGATTTTCCGTTTAGTACTAGTTTGAAGCTCTGAGGTCTAGTTGAGCGGGAAAATACAGTGTACGTTGTTTTCTCTTGATTGATCTTCATGAGCCATGTTTTGGCCCACTCTTCCAGTGATGTTAGTGTTTGCTGCATCCTAATGTTTGCAGCAGTGATACATTCTTCAGAGATCCACAACGCTAAGTCATCTGCGAAGGATGCATTGTGTGATATTTGTTGAATATTGTCAGTTATGTCATTTATATATGCAAGGAACATTGTAGGTGACAGGACTCCCCCATGTGGGACCCCCTGCTCTAATATAAACTTTTTACTAGTCTGTCCTTGCAATTGTACTCTGGCGGTTCTATTTTCAAGGCAGTGACCAATTCATTTGTACATTCGCCCGCATACACCACTTCTCTGCAGTTTGACTTTCAATCCCTCTTTCCATACTCTATCCAAAGCTTTTTCTAAATCTACCCAAACCACTAGCGTGTGTTTTTTTTCGTGGAAGACATCTTCGATTTCCTTAGCTGTATATGTGATTTGATCTTCAGTGGATCTAGTGACTTTACAATTACCCAGCATAATCACGTGACTTGTGTAGACTCCATATTTGTTATCAATAATCTAGGTCACGTGACGTATAGTTCCTGGATGTCTTTGAAGTAGTAAAGAAGGAATAGGACAACACATACAGACATATCGTTGAAGGTCACTAATACAAGATCAAGGTCGGGGATGAGGTGGTAACCTCATTATGTAAAACACATTTCTACAAGGACCACTACTACCAGACAACCTTATCATGTAAAACACATTTTTACAAGGACCACTACTACCATACAATTTCATTATGTAAAACACATTTCTACATGGACCACTACTACCAGACAACCTACTCATGTAAAACACATTTCTACTAGGACTACTACTACCAGGCAACCTCATCATGTAAAACACATTTCTACAAGGACAACTACTACCAGGCAAACTCATCATGTAAAACACATTTCTACAAGGACCACTACTACCAGACAACCTCATTATATAAAACACATTTCTACAAGGACCACTTCTGCCAGGCAACCTCATTATGTAAAACACATTTCTCAAGGACCACTACTAACAGACAACCTCATCATGTAAAACACATTTCTACAAGGACCACTACTACCAGGCAGCCTCATTATGTAAAACACATTTCTACAAGAACCACTACTACCAGGCAACATCATCGTGTAAAACACATTTCTGCAAGAACCACTGTTGACAGAGCTTGTGACTGTTTCATGCAGTCTTGGTTGTGTGACTTGTTGTGGTGGTTAATCCATGCTTCATACGAAGCGCAAAGACAAATGATGATGTCGAGTACATAACAATTATTTCCTATTTAGTTTATGGAGCCAGTGTTATAGTTAAAACATTGATGGCGAGTATATAACGATTATTTTATATGTAGTTCATGGAGTCAATGTTATAGTTAAAACATTGATGGCGAGTATATAACGATTTTTTTTATATTTAGTTAATAGAGTTAATGTTATAGTTAAAAAAATTGATGTCGAGTATATAACGATTATTTTATATTTCGTTTATGGAGTCAGTGTTATAGTTGAAACATTGATGTCGAGTATATAACGATTATTTTATATTTAGTTAATGTAGTCAGTGTTATTGTTAAAATATTGATGTCGAGTATATACGGATTATTTTATATTTAGTGAATAGAGTCAATGTTATAGTTAAAAACATTGATGTCGAGTATATAACGATTATTTTATATTTCGTTTATTGAGTCAGTGTTATATTTGAAACATTGATGTCGAGTACATAACGATTATTTTATATTTAGTTAATGTAGTCAGTGTTATTGTTAAACCATTGATGTCGAGTATATAACGATTATTTTATATTTAGTTAAGGCAGTCAATGTTATAGTTAAAACATTGATGTCGAGTATATAACGACAATTTTATATTTAGTGAATGTAGTCAATGTTATTGTTAAAGCATTGATGTCGAGTATATAACGATTATTTTATATTTAGTTAATGTAGTCAGCGTTGTTGTTAAAACATTGATGTCGAGTATATAACGATTATTTTATATTTAGTTAATGTAGTCAGTGTTATTGTTAAAATATTGATGTCGAGTATATAACAATTATTTTATATGTAGTGAATGTAGTCAGTGTTATTATTAATACATTGATGTCGAGTATATAACGATTATTTTATATTTAATTAATGTAGTCAGTGTTATTGTTAAAACATTGATGTCGATTATATAGCGATTATGTTATATTTAGTTAACGTAGTCAGTGTTATTGTTATAACATTGATGTCGAGTATATAACGATTGTTTTATACGGAGTGAATGTAGTCAGTGTTATTGTTAAAACATTGATGTCGAGTATTATAACAATTATTTTATATTTAGTTAATGAAGTCAATGTTATAGTTGGAGCATTGAAGTCGAGTATATACCGATTATTTTATATGGAGCGAATGGAGAATGCTATTGTTAAAATATTCATGTCGAGTATATAACAATTGTTTTATTTGGAATGAATGGAGTCAGTGTTATTTTTAAAACATCGATGTCGAGTATATAACTGTCACAGATGGTTAGAATTGTTTTCCCTTGTCTGAAGTTAACCTGTCTGTTATTTTCCTATTTCGTTTTACCGCCCTCTTATTCTGTCATTTTTTTATTTTAACAGCTCTTATTTTCTCTCCGATTCTGTCAATCTTGCTAGAGTCCTGTTTAGACACACCTCTTTGAACGTGCAAAGTGGCTGGATGTCTAACGATCTTTTCATGTTGGCATTCAGGGAAGCTAAAAGGGCCCTGGTCTGTTTGATGTGTGAGGGAAAACAAGGAACTCTATGCTTCTCTACGTTTTTCAGCTGCATTTCTTGCTGAAGAAGTCTCTATGTAGCAAGCGGCTAGTTTCTGTGACCCTGGTCGCTCGGAGAACTCTCGTTCTTTCATGTCCAGCAACCTTCGACCCTTCATCCTGAACAGTGGCGAGCATCGAACGGGAGACCGTAATCACTCTTACGACTTTCTTACGTTTCATCTGCACACGTGCGGGAAAGCGTTCGTCGAACACCGGCATTCTTTCTCCCTATTTAAGTTCATGTCTCTATCATTAACCACCATTTGTCGATTCTTGGATTTTGTCTTATAGTGACGTTGTTGAGATGAAAGCTAACAATTGTTAGAGAGTGTAAATCGGAATTCCTTGATATGGTAAGCACATTTACTTAGTCGATTTTTTTTCCCTCTGGGGCTTGGTTTTTCTTTGTAGATTAAAAATAGAGAGCCAGGAAACTTAATTACTTAAATTTTTCCAATATATATATATATATATATATGTGTGTGTGTGTGTGTGTGTGTGTGTGTGGGCAGATAAATAATAAAGAGTTAGGAGACCTAATTACAGTAGAACTCCATTTATCCGAACCCCATGGGACCGAGCATCGTTCGGATAATCAAATGTTCGGATAATTGGATTACATAATGTATCGAGTACATGTACACATATTTCTAAAAATAATTAACCATCACAAGGAAAATACACTATAAAACATATTTACTTGTACTGTAATAATAATACCCACACTGTATTAGATCACTGTATCACCAAAATCTTTTATTACACTGCAGTGCATGTACTACTTGTATTAATTATTTTTGTTAAGAAAGAGAAATGTTTTCAAAATAACATTACAAACGATTCAAAACCAGGCGCAACTTACGTATACATGTACTTGCACAGATGTAGCCCACTATTTAAAATAATGAGGAATCCTCTTTTGCACCAAACTGGATAGTCTCCTTTTGGCTGCTAAGTCCCGCATTCTCTTCAACAGCAGAAGCTGTGTAGGACAGCTGTCATCTTCTTGCTCGTACCAAGCCATCGCTGTTTCTAGTGCTATAAAGGCCTCTTCAGGACTTGGTCGACGTTTTGGTTTTTCTTCATAATCTACAAGTGCATCGTGTACTTCTGAGGAGTCTTCATCATCGGTCACTACATGTATTTGGTTTTCTTCTTGCACAAAAGACAAAATTTCTTCGTCATTCAAAAACTGAAAACCAGAATCACTATCATCTTCTAGCCACATGTGTGCATCATCTTTGTCACAGTCCGAAAATCCGGGCATTGCTTGAAACAGTTCCACAACTTCATTTATACAATCATCATTTGTGTCCACTGCAGTAGTTTCATTTCCTCCTTTTTTTCCCAAGCAATCTACTCCAAGCCTTGTTGAGATTATCTTGTGACAGTGTGGTCCAAGCATCAGCTAACATATAGCAGCAGTCTTTGAGATTAAGCTTTTTGGAAAACGCCACCACACTTTCTTCATCTTCAGCCAACAATAAACGACGCAGGACTTCCTTCTTGTACATCTTTTTAAGCTTTGCTATAACACCCTGATCCATTGGTTGAATCAGTGCTGTTACATTGGGAGGCAGAAAAATTACTTTAAAATTTGCATCAACTGCATTCAATGTATCCGTCTCTGGATGAGATGGTGCATTGTCCAGTAGAAGAATTACTTTTCCAGTTTTCTTTTCTTGTTCTCTCAACCTCTTCACATTTGGGATGAACTGATTTGTATACCAATCAAGAAATATTTCACTATTCATCCAAGCACTCTTCTGTGCTTTGTAACACAATGGGAGACATGTCACATTCTTTAAACAATGTGGTTTTTTGGCTTTGCCGATCATTAGCACCGGTAAACGATGACTTCCACTGGCATTCGCGGCTACCAAAATTGTTACTCTCTCTTTGCACTTTTTAAACCCAGGGGCAGCTGCTTCGCGCTGAGATGCAAGTGATTTTTGAGGCAATGATTTCCAGTATAAGCCAGTCTCATCGGCATTATACACATCATCGAGTGAATAACCTTCTTCTTCCAAAAAAGCCAAGAAAGTTTCTTTAAAATTTTTAGCGGCAGTTGCATCGCTAGATAAAGATTCCCCTTGAATCTCCAATTCTCGTATGCCATGACGAGATTTAAAGTTTCTTAACCATCACTGGTGTGGTGAAGTGGGATGTTATAAATATTTATAGGGGACTTAGTGTACTGACTGAGATCAGCTGTGAAGGTATCTATATCTATTAAAAGTAGTGTATTATAGATAACCTTACTTGCTACCACATATCTCTTTATCTCAGTCAGAATTATTCTGGAATAGTGTGATGCTACGTTATGTGTCTAGGGTATGAGTATGGTGAAGTGTAAGTCACAACAACAGACAGATAAACAATTTAATTTAATCCACTACTCTTGACAACACTGTGACACTCACATACATATAACACTCTACGAGAATAGCTTAAAGAAGTCACTCGTAACGGTTCAAATAACAATATGTATTCATTACTAGCATGAATGAATATGTGTCCTGATTCAACTACAAGGGAACCAGGAATCACAATCAATTTAAATTACAAGTTATGTACAGAATGTATTTAATATGAATATTGTAGTGACATATATTATTACAAATGTTCTATGTGTGTCAGTTGTGTAGTAGTAAAATGAGGTAATACTGGTTTTGTTTTGTTCAAGCTCTGTTGGTATTTGTCATCATGACTTCAATAGTTTGTCTTTAGGGATCAGTATTGGAGATGTTCACAGTTCCTGATTTTAAGACAAGTAAATTCCCCTCTGAATGGTATTTTTATAAAGTTATTTCTAGATGAGGGGACATAATGTTGAGCTCAGCTGGCCAACTCTGCTTATCTTGAGTGATGGCGGCAGGAGAGGACTCCTCTGCTCGAATTCTCTTCTGGGCTCTGGAGATACCTCACTGATAGCTAAAAGGACCAAGGAGTATGCTGTCCGACACTGGATTCAGCAAATCTCTGACCAGGTGCTGCTCACTACCATCAAGACCACTGTCCCTGAAATCAAGAAGGATGTACCTTCTACTTCATAACTAATTTATATTCTCTTTTACACTGATCACAATACAGCACAAACATTGAGTTCAGAGCATTAGGCCAACTGTCAGCTTCATTTAAAATACTTTATTCCAGTATTACCCTTCTTAATGGTTACTACGCCTCTGCACTTCCAGCATTATTTCTTTCTAGTCAATCATCCAGGTGTCAGTGTACTGTTTGGCCATTCCATGCCGTTTTACTTCTCTCCGACACCCTCTGTTCAGGCTGGAGCATTTTAGGCTTTACCTCCCGTTTGCCACTGAACTACACATATATATACAGGCATAAATCAACAATTCACATTCAATTTTCATTAAAAGATATTAAATGGTTCAAGCTTACCACAATTCATACGAATAACACAGATACGTTGATTAGCAATGAATTCTGGCACAAACTGGCACAAACTTCCATCTGCCTATGTTCCAGGCTTTTATTGAGTCAAATATAAGCTGGCTTCAACGCACTGATGCTTTATCAAGTGTATTTAAACAAGTGGTTTCGAACTAACGCTCCCAAGTGTGTATATCAGCGAGACTGGCCAATGAGCCACGTTTCGACAAGTGTTTGAAAAAAATGTTATCTTTTCCCGTCTCCCCTAACAACCAAGATAGTATTTATAGCCCGACCAATCGTGGTTAGGCTTTCATTTGTTGCGCTCCAATCAATTTGGAGTTTACATGGTAGGCTATTTCTGTAACGTAAATTTTTTTTCAAACACGTTAAAAAAAAATCTTATGAGCAGAAATGATTTTATGCTGTCAGGCACCCCCAATATTTTATTTTGGGTATAATTTATTAATTCCTGGACTATTTGCGTAACGTTTTACATATTATTTGTCAGCAAGCCCTAAGGAACCCAAAATACTAATTTAAAGGAGCTACGTGGCTGCGTTCAAAATATGCAATTTCTTCTACCTCCTGTTTGGAAGATGTGCTGTCTGGGTACTGTTATGTGTTCAAACGTAAACCCATCTAATGTTATCTTTTCTAATAAGAGTCTGTTATGATTTATAAACCTAACTCTGGGAAAGGGTAGTGTATTTTATCACTGTCCGTCTGAAAAAAAATTAGTGCATGTAGACTTACACGCGTGATGGCAGCATTTGCGTATCGCGCGAAGCGTGTTTAGTGTTCGGCTTCCTCTCCCTTCTCGCTATCCTTTAGTCCAACTGTTCGTTCGTTTTGGTAACGTAATGTAGAAAAAGACATGAATGGAATTTAAAATTTAGGTCATTACGCAGTCTCTCAATTCTTTTCCAAGAAATACAGCACACGTTTCATTGAAGAAGGCGGGTAATAATACAGTAAGCTTTTATATCAACGTGAAAGCGTTACAATTTGCAGACGAAGCAGAAAACAAGGGGGATTTCGAGTACATTCTTTGTGATAGCACTGTCATTTTACCATTGCTCTTTTCTTTATTATATTCCTTTGGCTAGCCTTAAAGTCAGGAGGACCGTTCAAGTTTTGTTGAACTGATGCTTTTCACACAACAGAGAACCAGAGATTTCCCTTTTGCTCTTCTTTGCAAAACATATATACAAAGTTTCCATGTTACATCTTTCGATTTTATTGGTTTTACGTTTTTCGACCATTTTCACTATCAAATTTCGATTCAAACTCATAATTTTATCCATGTTACTTTTGACTTGTCAGAGACGGTAGCTTTCCTTCCCAACATTGAAATCCTCGCAAGAGAGACACAGTTTCAATCACCTTGTACCTAGTCTCTTGATAATTTCTGTTTTCGTTTCAATTGACAAAACAATTGAGGTTCTTTTATATGCTTTAGGCCTACTGGAAAGGTGCCATATCGCACAGGGAAATACTTGTACACCAAAAGTTTTGATTCTGCTGTAGTAGCAGACAACAATCCTTTTTAAGTGAACTGTACTGTTCAGCCTGTGTTCTACCTATAACGCACACCGTACTTTGTGATTAGGTTAAACCATTGATTATCTGACTTTAGCTCTAACTGACTTCCTGTACGGGGTCCAAGCGGACCTGACCATTAGCCATCGGGGTCCCATTCTCTTACAAATGTCTCGCCACATTTGAAGTTTGCATCCGCATCAAAAGATGGTCAGAATTCTAGTCTAACGTGACTAGTGGCATCTGAAAATTGTTTTTTTTTTTATTCTGGAAAAAGTGTTCGGATAATTGGATGTTCGGATAATTGGGGTTCGGATAAATGGAGTTCTACTGTACTGTATTTCTCTTAATCATCATCTCAACCCATAACCCGTCATGGGTCGTAGGGGTGCCATGGTGGAAGCATCAGCAGACATGGTCCTCCACTATAATCTCTATTTTCTTTTCGGGGGGCCCCCAATGCGTACAAGTGTGGAAAAACCGTGTCCTGCCCATTCTTTGATGTTATCAGCCCAGGATTTTCTTTGCCTTCCTCTTCTCCGTTTACCTTCGACTGTTTTCACTTAAATATATATGGCTTAATATAAAGTAATTGCTGGACATAACCCGGGAGGTATAACTTTATTTCGCTAGCTACCAATTTTAACTTCACAAAGAAGTACAGCAAGACTGAAGAGTTATTTGACAGATATATAAGTTGAAGACAGAAAGGGGGAGTTGATTTTTTTTTTTTTTGGTGTTGTATGTTCCAATTATAACAGATGTATAATTAATTCTGTATAGAGTTTTGAGAGTAGTGTGTGTGTAGTGAAATTGACAGAGATACAACGGTAAAATACCTCCAAAGATAACATATAAGGATAAAAACATAATGCGTAGGCTGCTGTAGTACATGATCGCCTAGACCGCGGGTCATCACCCTCCATAAAAATTTGACTTGCTAGACAGGAGGGGAACGGCGGATCAAAAAGGAAAAAAATATGACTGGAAAGATTGCGTGAGACTGGAAAGGCTAAGGAGACGCAATTGGGGGGGATGGAGGAAAGTAAAAATTCACGTTCCCCAAATTGACACGAGGTACGGAATGGACGCTTTTGCGATACCAAGCCCTTGATTTGAATTCAGCGGCTAAACGCAGATGTTCGAAATATTACAAAATTTAAAAAGTACTTTTTTCTTAATATTAATGTTAGGAATATAAAAATTAGCTGGCCGGATGGCCCATTCTGAGCAGTGAACTAATATGGTCTTAATTTTACAGACGGATAGATAATATTGAAGATAATGACAAAAGACAGTGTTGTTCACATCCGCAACAGACTGTATTGAATCTAAAAGTGTCGCTAATTGCACAAAAAAAACACGACCTCGAGACGCAGGTGTTCAAATCTACTTAGTATGGAAGAGAAGGGATATTTGTGGTGGCTGTGTCTAAATATAACTTTTAACGACAAAATTTTGGAGGGGAGAGAAAGGTTGGTTCAAAAATCAAGTACATTTTTGTAGAAACACAAGTAGAGACGGACAGACTAACAGATAACCATCCATACTTGACTGAAGCATGACTGAAATGACTTTAGGGTAGGAAATTTGAATTTCAAATAAACCTAGGCAGTGATTGGCCACAGACAAGCATATTGTCGGCGCTTAGACGCGGATTTGGGGTCATTTCTCAATAGTTGTTCAGTGATAGACACAGATTTTGAAGTGTGGTGATTTCCATATGAAAGAAAGTGAAATAAATTTAGGGACGCCATACTATAGCCAGCAGCTCAGCTGAGTTTTGCTAGCAATTCTGTGTTATTTATTCATAATCTGGTAAGATTGAAATTATTTCCTTATATATTTTGAATATTGTTTCATGTTCGAGTGATTTGATACTGCCATATCGAAATCTAGCCTTACAAACAAGTAGGGATTTGCTCTAGACCCCCCGCCCAAGTCAGGGTCTAGGGACCAACAATGTACATAAACCCCAGCAAGGGTTAGGCAAGACAGATCAAGTGTTGAGAATAATGAAACATATTACCTATCCTCTTTTAGGGCAGAAAACTAATAAATATTTTTCAGAATCTATAGTCTGGGAGGATCTATCTGATGTAAAACCACCATGGTAAATGTGCTGTTTGGTCAGAGAGATCTGACCTGTCTGTATGATGTGGTTGTTGTGTCAGTGTTGTGTCCAGACGTGGGTAGAGAATAGATTTTGACACATGGCCCATACTTTGATTGCAGAGCTGTGAGTTTCTGTTGTCAACAAAGCAGTGTCTATTCAGTGGGTGACTTTACTCGAGTGTATCTGTGCAGTACTTGTGACAGAGACCACCAATATTGCCGCCAGCACGGAGAGGTGGGACCATCAGATTTCAGCACCAGAGCTACAACGACAAGATGAGTGAGCCTCTGGTCTGCTGGACATTCACCAACGCCGTTTAGTTACTAATACCCCCATAAAAATTCCCACCATTTTCTGGACACTGTGTAGTCAATATAGACAGATGTGATGAGGCCACCCCAACAGCACAAACATTAACTATCCTCCCAAGTAGATGACTACTAGAACATTTTAATAAAACTAACTAGTATAGTAGGGGGGTAGGGCTGGAGTGTGTAAGGGATAGTACCTCACGGTGAGAGGCAGTCACTTCCTCTTTTTGAGGATGGCCTGGATCCTATTTGGTTCCCCCACTCCAGTTCAGCTCATGTATGGCTCCTCGAGTCTGCTTGTGTACGGCAGCGCAACCCCCCGGGCAACGGCTTTGACTGGCCGGCAGAACCACATGAGTAAATTGAAAAAGGGAGGTTCCCCCTTAAACAGTACACACAACTGCTGGCCGAACGGGCGGATGATCAATAATATTTTGACAACGGCTTCTAGGGCAGGAGTTGGAAAGGCCTGGTATCGGGCTGAGGGCGCACCATGGACTGTAATGGTAAGCGGCCAGAACCATCCAGAAAGCAATGGCAAACTACTGGATGTACAATGCCAAGAAATCCATAATGGCTAATCTGAATACTACACAAAGATCTGGTGGTGAGGCCCCCAGGCCAGGCAGATCATATTTAACTGGGGAAGAGATCGTTGGCAGCGTCAGTACAGGTAATCGTGATGACGGCCAAAAGCCTGACTGTGTTACCACGGAAAACCATGCCATCGGTCTTAGAAAAATAATCAAAATAGGAACATGGAACGTCAGAAGCTTATACCAAGGAAAACAGTACATAGTGAAGAACGAGATGGAAAGACTAAACATCGATATCCTGGGCATCTCAGAGCACAGATGGTCGGGCCAGGGACACTTTTCGATTCCATCAGGAGGAACATTCATATACTCAGGCAAAGAGAGAGGAGGTCAGAGTGGCGTCGGCTTCTACCTGTCTAAAAGGACAGCTGCCTCCCTATTAGGATATAATCCCATAAATGACCGCATTGTCACAATCAGACTGAAAGGAAAAAGAAAGAACATCACAATTATACAAACATATGCGCCAACAGCAGCTGCTGAAGAACAGGAAATTGAAGATTTTTACAATGAACTGCAACACGCATTAGAGAAAGCAAATAAGCAAGATATTAGGATAATAATGGGAGATTTTAATGCTAAAGTTGGAAACGAAAGATTAGAACATGAAAAAAGAGTGAAAGGAAGTTATGGATTGGGTCAGAGAAATGAGAGAGGAGAACGCTTGACAACATTCTGCCTAGAAAACAACCTAGTCATCACAAATACTCTTTTCATGCAACACCCTAGAAGACTATATACATGGACGTCACCGGACGGAAAAAGCAAGAACCAAATAGATTACATCTTAATACAACAAAGATGGCGATCTTGTATCTCATCCATCAAGACGCTCCCAGGAGCAGACTGTGACTCCGACCATGAACTTCTTGCTGCAAACTTCAAGATCAAATTGAAAAAAGTCGTTACAAGCGACAAAGTAATAAGTTATGACACAAGCGCCATACCAGAAGAGTACAGTGTCGATATTCAGAACAAATTTGACATTCTTATGGCAGTACAGGAGGAAATGACACCAGATGAACTTGCCAATAACATCAGAGATGTTTATATTACAAATGCACAGAGGTTAATTCCTAAAAGAAGTATAAAGAGACGTCTCAGACGAAACACTGAAGTTGGTGGTAGAGAGAAGAAAAATGAAGTCCAAAAAAGATACAGAAAATCAGGAGTTGTACAAGGAATACACAAAGCAGATTAAAAAACGAGTCAGACAAGACAAACAACAATACATAAACGACACCTGCAGGAAAATAGAGGAAATGCGCGAACAGGGATTGAGTAAGAATATGTTTTCTGAAGTAAGAACATTGAAGAACAGCAACTTTAAATCATCACCTCGAGCAATAAACGACAAGAAAGGCGACACTCTAACAGAACGTAAAGATATTCTGAACAGATGGAAGGAGTACTGTCAAGAAATGTATACGGAAATAAACAAAGCGGCAGATGACAACGTCATGAATGAAGCGGAACGTGAACCAGAACCTACCATAGAGGAAGTCCGGAACGCAATCAAACACTTAAAAAGTGGAAAATCTCCTGGTTGTGATGAAATAACAGCTGAAATGATACAGGCAGGAGGAGAAGGCAGCGCTCGTATATACCATGCATTATGCTGCAAGATCTGGCAAAGCGGAATTTGGCCCAAGGAATGGAAAAGATCAATTTACATACCCTTGCCAAAAAAGGGCAACCTGAAACTGTGCACAAACTACAGAACTATAGCTCTTATAAGCCATGCCAGCAAAATACTATTACAAATCATAATGAAAAGGATGCAACAAAAGCTAGAAACAGAAATAAACGAAGTACAGGCGGGTTTTCGACCAGGTAGAGGCACTAGAGATCATATATTCAACATGAGGATCATCATAGAAAAGTGTAGAGAATTCAACGTTGACCTACATACTTGTTTCATTGATTACACCAAAGCTTTCGATTGTGTACAACATCAGCAGTTATGGGCTATTATGAAAAATATGGGATTTCCAAACCACCTTATACAACTCATCGCACTGCTGTACCAAGAACAACAGGCAGCCGTAAGAATAGAGGGTGAAACATCAGAATGGTTTGAAGTACAGAAAGGAGTAAGACAAGGCTGTACCCTTTCCCCTTACCTGTTTAACATTTATGCCGAGAATATCATGAGAAATGTAAGAGATGACCAAGAACACACAGAGTTTGACTCATTTAACATCGGCGGGTACCAGATCCCGGAAATCAGATATGCTGACGACACAGTCCTCCTATCGACCAACCCAGAAGGACTTGAACAATTACTTCTGTCCACCAAAAAACACAGCGAGGCCCAGAATCTATACCTAAACACCAAGAAGACTAAAGTATTGACAACAGACAAAGTAAAGACCAAACCAGAAATTGAAATTGATAACGAAGAACTGGAAAGTGTTAATGAATTCGAATACTTAGGATCAATCATCAACAGCTCTGGCGACTGTGCAGTAGAAATTAAAAGAAGACTTGCAATTGCTTCACATAAACTAATACAGATAAAAAACCTATGGCAAGGCACAAGCAAAGAAACAAAGTTACAACTGATCAGAGCATGTATATTCCCAGTGGCAACATACGGCTGCGAGACTTGGACACTCAATAAAACAGTTGCAAAAAAGATTACATCATTTGAAATGAAATGCTACAGAAGGATGTTGAGAATACCCTGGACAGAAAAAAAAGACCAACAGAGAAGTACTGCACTCACTAAACGTACAGGAACATTGGCTCCTAAATACCATCGCAATAAGGAAGCTGAAATTTTTCGGTCATATAAAAAGACATAATAGCCTGGAAAAAACAGTGATGGAAGGCATGGTCCCTGGAAAAAGGGGAAGGGGTCGACCTAGACGACGGTGGACCCAGGACATCACAGAGAGTCTGAACTTGTCTTTGGCTGATGCAGGTCGACTTGCCCAGAATCGTGATGCGTTCAGAGCAGCTGTAATGGAGACAACGTTCTGGAAAGAATACGTCACATGATGATGATAGTACATATATATGTACACTATTGCATTTATGATATAATATTCCATGCATTTCTTTCATAATCTCTAAATCCTTTTAAGTTCTGGTCAACCTAAAAAATTGATCCAGAACAAAATAAATGTAATATAATTCTATCAAAAAATTTTACACACGTGAGTTAGTTCAGTGTATTTTAACATTTATTAATATTATTAGTCTTGTTAAATATCTGTGGGTATATCTATAACCTATTACACCACACTACATATCATAACCCTAGACACTTTACGTAGCCACATTCATTAAAAAAAATTAAGTGTGAGGTCGTAGTGGTAGCAAGAAAGGCCTTCTGACAATTCTCAACTACATTTTATCTCAGGAGCCTTCACAGCTGGCCTCATACAATTACATTTAGTAATATCACCATCATACAATACCATCAACACCACTACAGTGTGTCATCGCCACATTAATTTTATTACGTCCTGTACAGTCTCAATTACCAATGTTGATGTGGGCGCTTGTATTTTTCCATTTCACGTTGTGAACGAGTAACCTGGATTTGTTTATAATGTCGGCATAATACATGGGCAGGCCAGCCGTCAAGCCTTGGTGAAGTTACCTGTACTATTGCCTAAGCTTACCAGAGAGAAGGGGGGGGGGGGACTAAGATAGTGAGTTGTGATTTCTGTAATGAATGAGTGAGAGAAGGGAAATACGTGGGGGAGGACGTGTTTGTTATTGTGATGAAGTGAGAGAAAGTACTGTGTAGTGCGCGCTAGTAATTACTATATTATGGTATAAACTTTCTCTTGACTGTCATTTTATTTTAGCTCTGGTCCAACGTACTGTGGTTTTTTTCTTGGATCGGGCACTTCGCAACTATCCAGAATTATTAGTGGCATGTAATTTCATGTTCTCTAAGTCTACGAGTACTGCATTCTTCAGTTAATAGCCAATAGCCAGTCCATAGTGAATAATTTACTCATGGCATATTACAAATTACTAGCACCTTCGGCTGATGCCATTGCCTTACATTTTTAGAGCAACCGTGACCTACTCACTTACGCCCCCGTCATCGTGGAGTATTTTACGTAAACACCCAGTAAAAGTTTGAGATTATTCTAGTCGTCATTATCTTTAGCAGAGGTGCCTACACCTCGAATTGTTCCTGTATAACTTGATTTCCTAGCTGAAAGTCACTGATTCGCACTTGGAGTATATATTTTAATCAGTGAAATAAATTCACTCCAGCCAGGGATACGGGTAGCTCGCTGAATTAGTGGTGGCCACCCGCGATATTAAGTGTGATTCTTGGGATTTATTTACCTGTTTCCAGTGGGAGCTTAACTCCGTATTCCGAGGATCTAATACCTTAGGTGGAACAGAATGATTTTTCCCAGCAGAATAGGAGAAGAACTGACAAGCTTTGATGCCCTAAAAGGATTTGGCCGCTGTCATTGTTTTGATAGCTGGGGCTTAACCCCTTTATTTGGACATTTTAAGTGGGCCAGTAAGAGTGTGCGTGGAGAGATATCGATGCGAGGTTGGCGTGTGTATGTTTCAGCCTAGTCATGTGATAAAGAGTGTGTACTTTAATTTCTGTACTTGAGGATTTTTATGTAAACCTGTAGTCCTCAGACACTGTGAAGGCATACAGGTACGGTTTTCTTTTGTTCATGCTGTGGTATCGTTTTTTGTGTGTTGTTTAATAAACATAAAAACCTATCCTGTGGTCAGGATCTCTTCTTTTTATAACGGTCACTCTATGTCATAACGTTGACCCTTACTGCCATTAGGAGCATAGGAGGGACATGGGCAGATTGCCTATGTAAAATAAGTCACGGTAGGCTGAAGACGTGACCCAACCACCTTCAGAAGTCATATCTCTTCTCATTTTTTTTTTTTTTTTTTTTTTTTTTTTCGTACGCCCGCTAATACTCGAGGCGAAATCTCAGGTTATTATTTATGTCTAACCTGACATTGATTTTACGTGAGTATCCCTTTATTTCTTGTACAGAGACAGGTGTCCCTCGCCATTCAGGCAAATACTCGCCGATTTCGGAGGTACCCATTGCAGCTGGGTCGGCTCAGGAGCCGCCAGTCCCTGGTCGACGACACTCCTTCAAATGCCCTCGCCAGGTCTCGAGTTAATCCAGTCAAAATCCCGGTCGACGAAAAATCCTCAAATGCCGTCGCCCGGGTTTTATCCTGTATCACCCGGTCGCCAGAGCGGTATTGTAACCACTACGCTAGCGCGGCTCCGACTCTCTCTTCTCATAATTTCATTAGTGACTCTATTCTCATCTATTTTCACATCTTTGCATTCATACTCTGTCTGAACGCAGACATAATCTATTCTCAAATTATAGCCTACTGTGACAATAACCATTATTTTATATGGAGTGAATGTAGTCAGTGTTACGGTTAAAATATTAATGGCGAGTATATAACAATAATTTTATATGGAGTGAATGGAGTCAGTGTTATTTTCAAAACATTGATGTTTGTTTATAACAATGATTTTATATGGAGGGAAAGGAGTCATCGTTTTTGTTAAAACATTGATATCGAGTATATGTCAGGACTAGACACATGAGAATACTTGTGCTGTCAGAGCGAACTCTCTACTGGTACTATGGGTTTAAGGCACTCTCACACTAGACTCTTAGCTCGCTGTCTCAAAGGTACAACCATAGCACACAATAGCTGACATAAATAACATGATAACACCTATAACAGGTAATGACCCTTTTTAATGAATATCACACACAGAGGAGCCGCACCCGGCTGACGATACACATGAACATGCATTGGACAATGCACTGAAATAACTGCCACATACTTGCCACACACTATAGCTCAACAAGATATCCAAATAATACACGCAGAGCTAATCTACTCAGCAACCGCCATGACAATCACTCACATAGGCGGAACACGCTACTGACAAAACGCAATACATCATTGCAATCATGAAATACAATCCAGGAGGATATCAAACTAGCAACAAATCACTACTCCTGATCTCATGAAAATAACGGCAAGAAGTAATGAGCAATAGTGGCAACTCTATAACTTTCCCCAGCAAAACTGCTGACCACGGCCATCAACGACTTCTCAGTCGAGCGGACATATCATCCCTAACTTTTTCCGCCAAACCGTTTCTTCCGGTTTCCCTTCTAGCCAAAAACCGGCTGGACAGGTATCCAAAGATGAATACCAGGGTTGTCACACTACAGTGTAACCACTCTAAAATTTAGTGCGCAATTATGCTGTGACAGTATACAACAATTATTTTTAAAACATTGATGTGAGTATATAACAATTATTTTATATGGAGTGAATGGAGTCAAGTGTTATTTTTAAAACATTGATGTGAGTATATAACAATTATTTTATATGGAGTGAATGGAGAATGATATTTTTAAAACATTCATGTCGAGTATATAACAATTATTTTATTTCGAGTGAATGGAGTCTGTGTTATAGTTAAAACAATGATGTCGAGTGTATATCGATTATTTTATGTGGAATTATTGTAGCCAGTGTTATTGTTAAAACATTATCTAAACGTTTACTTGTGAGCGAACCATATTATATTCTAGACTGCAGTAAAAGCACGTGTAATCAAATCCTATGGAGTGGAAAGATGAATATAATAATTCTTTGGTGTTTGTAGCACGTGAACATGATAGACCACAGAAAGACAACACAAATACGACAACCACATTATTCTTGTATTCTA